>OY744535.1:58364798-58439798 GCA_963556195.1 Sepiola atlantica | reverse complement strand
CTTTCTTTAGGTCACATTTTACAGATGAACAAATCTGTTTCGAAATTATCAAAATAGTAATGTTCTGTGTTTGAAAAGTTTATTATTTTAAACTAGCAGTGCTACCCGGTATTACTCGGTGGAATAGAAATTTATTTTTATCAATAACAATTGTTTTCCTACTTTTTTCACACGCGAGATGCATATTACTGTAAACCCAAAACAACTAATCGATATGAAACTTACAACAAAAAACAAAACGAAAAAAAAAATAAATAAATAAAAACAGAAACGTGAGATAAGTTTTACTTTTAAAAAGTACCAACCTCTCTCTCTATCTATCTATCTATCTAACTTTCTCTCCCACTTCTCCCTCTGGCTGGCTGTCTCTCTCCCCATCTTTCCCTTTCCCCCATCCCACTCTCTTTCTTTCTCTCTCTCTCTCTCTCTCTCTCTCTCTCTCTCTCTCTCTCTCTCTCTATATATATATATATATATATATATATATATCGTTAACGACGTCGTATTATTTTGTTATTGCTTTTTAATTAAACGATTGTTCGAATCAATAGTTCCGTCGATAGTAAAAGAGCAAATGAGATGGTGAGAACAGATACTACACTTTGAATTATTTATTTGCACAAAATATAAAAGTGTAAATTCAGAACAAATTAGGTACAAGGCCATCAAACGTGTGGGGTTTGAAGGTTGTTGGTCATCCTTGATCAAAATAAATAAAAATGTCTATCCTACTCTTAACTAGAATAACCTCAGTCATCCCAATGCCACATTTACTCTCAAGGCCATCCTATGTAAAATATCCCCAAATTATTGAAAAAGCATTTTTTTTTCATAAATAATTTCATTTAAACAAATGTATTGGATTAACATAGGGAGTCGGATCTCATAAAAAATTTATGAGCCCCCCCCCCCCCACCCACAAAAAAGTTGATTTAATTTAATATTGTATTCTTGTTAATAGGGCTAGGATAGTGTAGTATTTGTTCTGTTATCATAAGACCGTCCTCCCAGGAATTACCTCCTTTTTTTTTAAATGTTAATGTAGTATCCGTTATTTTGTCATGAGACCATCTTCCGAGCGACTACCTTCTCCTTTATTATGGGGGGGGGGGTAAATATATTTTTTGTTGCCCTGATACCATACTCGCAAGCATTACTTTCTGCTTTTACAGGAGATGCTCCTAGGTATTACCTCCTCTTTTTTAGAGGGAGTAGTATAGTACCTGTTCTATTATCTCAATACCATCACACCAGACATTATCTACTCCTTTAAGAATTAGTGTAGTATATGTTAGTCATATCATCCTCTCGGTCATTGGGAGTTCGATGATATTCCCAGCATAGCAAAATGCGACCGGAGGGAGTATATATTTGCGAGCATATACTAACAGAGCTAGTCGGGGTTTCCAATCGAGAATAAGTGTTTGAATTTATTTCTCACTCCGAATTAAATCTGACATAAGAAAATGAAAGGAAAAGCTATTTTTTATATTTGATTTTATATTTTTTATTGAAAAATAAAACAAAATTACGCTAGGTAAATGTTATTTTGAAGTTATCAAAGTCGTGAGTGAAATGCTATGTAAAACACAAATACGCAAGTTGAATCTTACAAAACACAAATACGAAAGTTTAATCTTACTTTTAAAAAAATACGCGAAAGTTTACTTTATACGAGTTTAATCTTAATTAGAAATAAACAATTACAGGATTTAAAACTTACTTAGAAAGTAAAAGCCAAAACATTGGTGGAAGGTAACAATTGTGATGTTAGTGTTATTAAGATAAGAAAACAGTATTACTCAAAACATCAGCTACTTCGATATAACGAAAAACATCAGCTACTTCGATATAACGAAAAACATCAGCTACTTCGATATAACGAAAAACATCAGCTACTTCGATATAACGAAAAACATCAGCTACTTCGATATAACGAAAAACATCAGCTACTTCGATATAACGAAAAGCGACTCATATTTACCATCTAAGACGAGTAATAATGTTAAGACCATGAAATAGACCTTACATGAAGTTGTGCGACCGACGTCGTTTATGACCGGCACTCCTAACAAAACCGGATGTTTGATTTTTAAACACTTACCCCCATGTGACAGAAACCAGCACAGTTGCATTATTTCTGTTCGTCACTCGAGCTTACAAAATAAAGCTAATCAAGGCATCCTACCAGCAGCAGTTTGCTAAACAATATGAAAAGGGTGCGTTTTTCACTCCAGCCTCACAAACGAGTCTCGCCGTCAATCACGCAGCAGCCTTTTTCTCTGTACTCCATGCTGTTCGGGACAGCATTTTGAATACCACGATGACGACAGTTAACAGCAGTAGCAGCTTCAACAATTCTTTCTACAGTACAACAACAATTACTGCCATCATAATAACTATCGTTGCAGCAGCTACAAACAACCTAACCGTAGCAGGGCATCATCATCATTATCATCATTATCAGCATCATCATCATCATACAGTAATGATCCATTATCTATCCTGTCGACCCAATGAATCAATAACTCTTCCTAACGGATACATATTTATTAATTTGAAATGAATGCCACTTTTATATTTTGCTGCACACACGAATGTTCTTAAAACTTTTTTGCTATTGCCGTATTTATTTATGTAAGTTAATATTAAGATTGTCAATTTGATGATGAATAATACAATGAGAGGATTAAAAACGTGGGTGTAATTAGCTTACTTTGATTACTTGAGAGGACAGCTCGTCAAGTATTTGTTGACATTGGACTTAAAGACGATAATGTTGTAGTCAGCAGGGAAGCAGTCCCGAAGTATTGTGTTCCACAGATAGGAAGTGTTTGGAAAAAAACTCTTTTCATCAATTGTGTACATAAAATGAATATCTATATACGATTGGGGTGTCTTTAAAGTTACAGGACCGTGTGTGCTGTCTGATATGTGGTTTACTGATGAAAGAGGGGTTATCGTATTGTGTTATCATCTCGCATGATATATTGAAGAAAATATAACTGTAATTTTCGCTTTCGGCCATCTGACTCATGATTTCAGTTTAGTCTTGAGAGACAATGGATATATCCTGTAAATGTGGATGGGCGTGTAATTGTGAAGCAACGGTTGCACAATCCCAAACCCCACATCTTCTGATTGAGTACTGTTTGATTCCAGTGTCAGCGAGAAGTTCAGGACACTGGAGTCAAAACACTGTCGAGATAAGAAGAGACCAAATGCAGCATCTGATATTCCAAAATGTTAACCATTTAGTACTGACCAGGCTCAACGTAGCTTAACTTCGGTGATCTAACGAAAACCGGTGGGTCAACGTGATTATGCCGTATATTTTGCCACTATGATTTTGTAATATTTCCTCTTTTCTTTAGTTCAGCTGAACGAACGATGAACACCGAGCAGCGAATAAAAAGAATATCACCAGTAGCAACTTTTGCTACTCACCTGCACTTCATCCGTGTTACATTGTTAAACACCGTTTGCCAAACCCAATGAGGCTGCTTTAAAGGCGTGAAGATAATCAAGATGGTCGTAACGGCGGAGCTAATTGACAGCCCAGAAAGGACACTCGTAGCAATGCATAGAAGTGTAAAAACGTGCATTACACTCGTTGAGGGTTATTTTAAATGGGAGAACATGGAGTTTGTTGTTTGGAATTCAAATAAAGTATTACGTATACCTGTCCGGTTACTTTACAGACAAGACTGGTATACTAACATAAAGGATGTCCATTTACTAACGAAGGTAACATTGCCAGATAAATAAGTAGCTTTAAACAATAAACAATTGCACAGCTACTGCATATCATCACAATTTTCTAGACGGGGTTGATCCCTACGAGGACGGATTCTTCAATCTCAGCAGATTATCTGGACGGCGGCTTCTCACATATACAGTTGGAATGTAGCTGTGCAGATGACACGCGATAGCAATTCAGTTCCTATCTTCTTTTCTCTCGTTCACGTCGTCGTCTTCATCTTTTTAATAAACGTTATTTATAAAGAATCAGTTAAGGTTTAATAATCTTTGGATTTTTATTTTTATTTTCCTGACGGTTTCCTGTCGGGATAAAATCTGAACATCTCTGTGTAGCTTAACTGTCATAAATAAGTTAGTCTCACGTATTGAGCACTGTTGAAGTAAATACTGAAAATCTATACACACTATACTATATCACCTTATATGTGTATAGAAATTAAATAATAATAAATTATATATATATATATATATATATATATATATATATATATATATATATATATATATATATATAAATATATTCCATTGAAGTTTTTTCTCTTCTTGACTTGTAAATTCGGGTAAGATAGTCCTCTTTACCCAATGTTAACATAACTTACATGGTTAATACATTTCCCCAGATTACAAATACTTTCTAATTAAGAAAGTGTTGAACAAGATATTTACCTTTTCGTTCTGCTGTCTTCACCCATTTGTAGCCGACCTCGAAATACCATTTTCTCCAAGGACGTTTTATCTTTCTGGGTCAAGAAGTGCTTTCAGCTGTTTTTAGTTTGTTTCTAAGGACCAAATATTGTTGGCCTATCTGTTGTAAATGATCACTTATCTCAATTCGTTGAAAAAGGCTATTCTGACTGTTGGAGTAGGAATAGCTAGAAGACGTTCAAATTAGAATGTTTTATTTTCTTAACTCATGTGGGAGTGGCACTTGAAACTGATTAACACAACCCAGATAATTCAAAGGATTTCCAATTGCTGAAGAGTCCGTATTATTCAATGTGTACATTAAAATATATCCCCCCATTTTAATATATAGAAAAAAACACACCCATACGAAAAAAAATCTTGTTATATTTCATTTTTTTATACTAATAGATCACCGCTTATAAGGACCCGAAAGCCAATCGAGGATTAGAGTCAATGAGATTATCAATTGGCGATGAAAAACGCTTTTCATAAGATTGGAAACGATAGATGATTCACTCATTCATTTCATATGAATCAGACGATTCTATTGTTGGCATTGATTTCCTCAATATCTTTTTAGTCAGAGTTATTTCTAAAAAGATTTCGGGTTCTTACGGGAGAGACAACGTGAAGGTTGCCAACATCCTAAGTGAAAGTGTTACAGTCGGATAAACTAGATTCAAACTTGGTACACTAAGTTTGTCGGTTCGTGTAGTTAACCATTTAACCATCGTCACCTCCCAACGAAAGGTTAAATGGTCAGAGTTTAATTATGTAAGTGGGCGCTTGACAAGAATTTGTTAACATTGGACTAAAAAGTAAATATGAATATAGTTGTGTTTTTTTCATGCGATTTAAAAATGATATCAGATTAATGGCGGGCTTTTCCGGTAATATATTAATGGAGTCGTTCCTAGAAGTTCGCAATGACTCTCTGTGACATCTCGTGGAATTGCATCGATTTCATATCTTGCTCTTTCTTTAACCCCTTCAGACATGGCTTAAAATACGATTATTTCCATTGAAAAACTTTATTCATGTTCCTGAATGTCATTTTCTAGTCAATCGCCGTGTCCCTGTATTAACATGTTTGAAACATATCCAATAAACAAACAGTTATCTCCCATATTTGCATTGTGTCAAATGTACTAGTTTAAAACTTTAAAATACATTGGACGAGAGGATTGAAGAAGTTAAAATCTGAAGAGTTCTATGACGATATTGGGAAACTTTTTCCTCTAGATATCCTCAAAAAATTAAATCACATGGGCTTAAATTTGGTATCTTATCGTTTTTTATGGAAGTCACTCCAGAAAAGGATTGAAGCCCCTTGATGTAAGGAGTTAAAGAGAACAAACGATTATTAACAGAACGTGCATATTAATTTTTGTCTTGAAAGCACTAAGCCTATAGATAAGAGGAAAACAGTCAGCAGGAAGAGAGTTCCACAATCCTTCGAAAGAAGCTACTAGAATAGGAAGCTGTATTACAGTGAGGTATAAAAATAGCGAATCGATGGAGATCACGAAACCAACAAAAGAAGGAAGGAATAAATCCGACAATTCTAAAAAACACATGCCATAATAGTATTTATAGAAAAGACTGAGACTAGCAACATCACGTCTGTGAGAGAGAGAGAGTGCAGAGAAGTTAGAAGTAGAGAGTTCAACAAGAATGCTGCTCTTGGAAGGAAGCTACTGGAATAGGAAAATATATTACAACAGAAGTCATAAATATTATTCATAACGAGTAACATAAAATCAATTACAGTTTAATAATATTTTGGGGATTTTTTGTTTCTTTTTTTATTATATACATGTATAAGCATAACGCTCTAACTCATTCCTCATGAGTAGCTATCCAAAACCCCGACGCGAAACCTTTTATCTCAATGTATCTCCAAAGGATAAAACACAAGAGCTTAAATCTGGTGATCTTATCGACTACACCACGTCTCCCTTTAAAATGTTCGAGAAAAATTTCCCTCAATATCATATTTAAACAAATTGAAAAGCAAGTAAACGTGACAATAGAAGAAGCTAGCCGACCGATTGAGAGCTGCCCCATCTCTGTACCATCATTCCGGTCTACACAGTTCCCAGTCTGAATGCTGGAGATATGGATGCCGTATCCTGTATAATGCATGAAATAAAGAAAATTATTATCAAGAAATATATTTAATTCAACTTTAAAATGCATCCTCTCTTTTTCGTATCTCAGAAATATGTGGTTACGTAACATGTCCCTATTCCTTTATAGAGCTCATTGCCTTATTATTGAACTCTTTGAGCTCATTTAATCTGCACGGATTGAGTAGTAGAGAGAGCGCTGCATCATATGGTCTCCCCCACTCCATATTCTAAATGTGTGGGTCAGTTTTGGTGTATCAATCTGGTCACACCTGCTTGTGATCGTCCCATTCCAATTTTCCGGCAGTTGAGTATCTTCCATTAGACCCACAGCGCTTCTGAGTCGATGTGAAAGCTTTAAGAAGATGGATTTCCATGTCAATAGGATCGGTGTGATTATCTAGATCTATCGTGTATAGCTGTAGTCTGTTTATTTCCTTAGATGTTGCTATAGGTTGAACATGGCTGAAGAAACCTCTTGACTTAAATTGTTAAGCCGGATGTTTATGTCTATGAAGTATATGGCGTTCAGCACTGGTAGCCTTTGTGATCTCTACTCAACTAGCAACTTTAAGGTGTTCTTATATTATCCATGAATTACACAAAGCTGCATTTATGTTCCAGCTGAATGTGTAATTACCTTAAACATAGCTTTCTGAAAAGAAATCCCATATCAGGCGAACAAAATTTCGCTTTTCATGCTAAAACTAATTAAAAAAAACTAAATTAGTTTTACAAAGATTTTCAATAATTCACGCTGATATAACTTAATGTACGTTGTCAACATTTCCGGACTCTTTTTACGTAATACGGGAGAATACATACACAATAGAAAATGTTTTAATGGTGGAAATAACAATAATTGGACGATTTTGAGAAATGAACGCCAGGGAATCGCAGCTGAATCAACAGCGGCATCTCTTCACAAAGGTAAGAAAAACAGACGAAAAACTTAGACACCCTGAACGGTGGCCAAGAACAACATGTAAATCAACTCCATTTAGGCTAATATATACAAGATCTTAGGGAATGCCAAATGCAGACTATGCAAATTTGTAGAAAAAGAAAATCGACCAAATAAAAACACGTAGGAATTTGGCTTGCAAAAAAGACAAGAATAATTTGGTTGGAAAAGGAATCTGCAGGGAACTGTGAAAATTCCCATTTTATCATACATATTACGATCCTATAAGTATTTATTTATAAGAATCACATATTCATTGCTCATCGCTCTTGAACAGGAGTGAAGTCTAATAACATATAACAATCAGTGAGAATGGGGATATATTTGTAATGTGCTCCACTCTATAATAGTAACTAATGTGTATTTATTTGCGTATATATATATATATGTATATATATATATATGTATATATATAGGCATATACATATATATACATATATGTATATACATATATATATATATATGTATATATATGTATATATATGTATATATATATGTATATATATATATGGATATATATATATGTATATATATATATGGATATATATATATGTATATACATATATATATATATGTATATATATATGTATATATATGTATATATATATCTATATATATATGTATATATATGTATATATATATATGTATATGCATATATATGTATATAAATATATGTATATATGTATATATATATGTATATATGTATATATATATGTATATATATATGTATATATATATGTATATATATGTATATATATGTATATATATGTATATATATATGTATATATATGTATCTATATATATGTATATATATATGTATATATATGTATCTATATATATGTATATATATGTATATATATGTATATATGTATATATATGAATATATGTATATATATATGTATATATATATGTATATATATGTATGTATATATATATGTATATATGTATATATATGTATGTATATATATGTATATATGTATATATATGTATATATATATGTATATATATGTATATATATGTATATATATATATATATATATATATATATATATATATATGTATATATATGTATATATATATGTATGTATATATATGTATGGTACGTCAATGAAAATTAATAAGACCTGCAAATGGAAGCAAATCGGTATTTTCAATTGTTCAAAACAAGGAGTAGTTTATTTAATAAAAACATTTATTTTTCATCTCTTTCTTTCCTTAAACCAGGTTTTTCAAAGATTAAAATCTTATCATCAGAGGAAAAATTATGATTGATAAGTTGACAGGGTAGGACTGTCAAAGTTCCAAATTTGAAAAAGTTTTCTTTTAAAATTAAAAATTAAAAAAAAAAAAAAAAACATTTTTAAATTAAAAAAAATCAAAAAAACTTCTATAAAAAAACCTTCCAAAAAGTTCAAACGGGCATGGGAATCACCAATAACGAAATCCAAAAAACGTAGGGCTCAGAAATATTGGTAAATCCAGAGGAATCTGTATAAAAATCCAACGACGGCGATTTCACTCAGGTCTGTTGTCCAGGGAAGGGCAGGATCCTTGGGTTACTCCTCCTCTAATACTTTGGACTCTGCTATTGGCTAGCATTTGGTTGAAAACCCAAGCTGTGCCAGTAGCTATAAAGTAGACCGTTTTGAGGTCTTGCATAGAGCAAATTCCAAGAACCATTTGAAAATATTGGAGTCTGTCTCTATTGCTATTCGAAAACCTTCCTTGTGCCGGCAGAAGGAATTTGTTAGATCGCCTTATCTCTTTGGGGAACTTTGAACTCCCTCCCTCTTTTTTATTCTCCCCTAACGCAGTGCCTTTTAATCGTTTTTTAAGTAAATCATTAAATTGACTTTTAATCGCTCTATTGTTAATTTAGGCACTTTCAAATCCCCATTTGCTCTTTCTTTCGACAATATTATTAATTAAAACTATCGATTTTCTCCTGACGAGATGATAGTCGAAAGGGCCTTACAGAGATTTCTGCGTATCATTTTTAAATGTATTTATAAGTTTTGTACCTCAAAACATTTATTATATATATATATATATATATATATATATATATATATATATATATATATATATATATATATATATATATATATATATATATATATCAGGACCCGTTGCCTGCCGTTGCCCGGGTGAAATATAAAAGAATTAATTAAATGTGTAAACAGCCGACAAAACGCAAATAGATCACATCGGATAGTTTTAATGTTAAGAAAAAATGTCGCTTTTGAATTGTGGAAAATCTATGTACCCACGAAAATGATTACCTCAGAGTAGAACAAAAATCTAAATTGGCACAGTGTTGAAGTATATCTCCTTCACTGACCGATTATAGAAAAGGGTACTTCTGTCGGGCCGGAATATTCGTTCGATCTGTTATATATTCGCTCCTCAGTCATTGAAAGCAAATCCTTCTAGACTGCGACATTTTTTATCTATGTTGTTACTTTAGATAATACAATAAACGTTGGTGGATGTTCACCACATTAAGATCTTACGTTGAAATTTCATAAAATATCGGAGGTATCTTAATGTTCATGAAAGGTTTCCTCTTCTCTTTGCTGAACTAAGTAGAGCCCACATTTAGACCCGTTACGTCTAGAAGTTGTGTTCAAAAAATCATAATGATCAGTCATGATAGGAGTGAACTTTACATAAAAATATATAAACATATACACATACGAAATATAGGTGTAGGAAGATGGTGGTAAGTCGAAGCGTTTCCCTCCTTCCTCCCTTTTAATCAATAAGGGTGCGAGAGTTTGAGAATTTTGGCTGGCTGCCGGCAACATCCAAAAAGATTTTTTTTACTTCGTGTTTTAAACTGATGTGTTTTTACTTGTATAGATGAGGTTTGAAGAAAATATGCAAGTATTTATGGGTAATGTATAATTTATTAAATTAAATCATAGTTATGAAAATGTCAAAGCGTTCCGTGGTATTATGAATGTTGTTTAGTGATCGATGATTAGCTAGTTTGCGAATTCTGAAACCGATATTTCCGTAATTTGTTTTTTGTGAAATAATAGGTCGGCTATGCTCGGCTGTGTTTTGAGTTTTGTGGGAGGACTAAGCGAGAATATAATTTGCTACCCTATCTTTGGTTTACTTAGTTGGGAGAAGCTTACAGGGGAGCACTAATAATAATGTATTTGGTTTAGGTTTTAAAAATAAGTTAAACTTTTAGAAAACGTGCTTAAGGTAGTAGTCGAATGAAGTGATAAGTTTCGATGCGTTTGCTGTTTATTTTATTGTCTACTCTAACTGATTTTGGAGGTGAAAAAACAACTCTTTTTTGATATAGTAAAATTATATCTCAGTAGAATTAAATAAATTATGACATAATCATTATTGTGTAAGTATGCTCCAAAATTCAACATCAACAAATATTTTTATATTTGTTGCAGTAGAATGTTCGAGCATGATTTAATAATATTCATTATTCTCTAAATTGTGTATTCTACTAAATTATAACATATGTGGTCCGTGAGACTTAATAATTGAGCTAAATTATACCTGCCGTTTTCACTAGTATCGTAGTGATTTGGGATACTTCATTTGTATATGTATATGATTGAACTGAGATAATTTTCTAACCCTAAGATACAACTAAAATCATGGGGCTTGTCGATATTATCAGTAATTAATTAAAATAATTTAATATAAAAAGGATAAATTATTAGATCTTTCTGAAAATATGTGCATGGGGAAGTAATTTAAACCGGGGAGAAGTTTCGTGGCTTTACCACGGCCACGGAAAGATACATAGGGCAGAAATAGTTCTGAAAGGGGAGAAGCTTGACTGATTGACCCCTCTCCTCTTCTTTCCTGTTAGCGACGCCATATAGGGGAAGGGGAAAGTGTGTTTGACTGCTTCCTTCGGTTAACGACATTAAAAAAAAATTATTTTAATAAATAAAAATAAAGAAAACACGCGCACACCCGCGCAAACACACACACTCGCACGCACGCACGCACACGAGCGAATTTATTTCCTCTCTCTGTTTATGTCGCATATTAATGCGTGTTTATAAGAAACTTATGAATGCAATGTTTAAAATTGAACACTTTATTTTCAAGTCTTTCAAGTAGCGAACTTTGCGAATCGATAGCGAGCTGGCAAAGCCAGCTAGTACATATATATATATATATATATATATATATATATATATATATATATATATATATATATATATATATATTTGATGTTTAATTTTACTTCAGTCGAAGTTCTCAGAAATCAAGGAGCCCCTTCCTGGAGCTAACACTTGATCTCTATATGAGATACATAGATACCCGAATATTCTATTTAAATTCTCCTTTATTTCTCAAGCATTGAGTTAGTACAAAAGGTAAAAATAATTTCTTCTCTCCCCAACTGACAAGTCAAGTATGTCATAGTATATCTTTCTTGTGGTCTGTTGGTCTGTTGGTCTTACCGGATTCCAGGACAATAATTCATCTAGTCTGGTGGAGTATCCAGCTACGTGGTGTTACTTGAGGTAACATCACTAGGAGAAGATGCACTATTCCTCGTATGAGGGGATCTTATTTGTGCTGCGGATACTATGTAATTTTGAATATTTGGTCAGGGTTTACTTGAAGCGGTAAGTATCCTCATGTCAGGTTGTCCTGACAAACCCTCGTACAGAGAGACCGAAGACACTCGAGGATAGTGTCTAGTAGGTAATTCAAACTCCCTTATATATATATATATATATATATATATATATATATATATATATATATATATGTATATATATATATATATACGTGTGTGTATTTCGAGGTAGAAAACATAAAATAAATAACATAAAATAACATAAAATAACATAAAATAACATAAAATAAAATAGGATATTTAGTCTGAAGAGCTCTTTCGACCAACATCTCGTCAGGCGAAATAAAATATATAATTCACCAGAAAGAGCAAAAATGGGGAACTTAAATGCCGATGAAATAGGGGAATAAACGTTTTTTAAAAAAATTAGTTTCAAAGGCTGAGAAAAATGACCAACTACCTTTCTCCCTGAGAATCAAAGATCTTACGAAGTCCTCACAAGGAGAAGGCTTTTTCACGGCGATAGCGACGGATTCCAAGATTTTCAAGTGAAAGGTAGAATCCACCCTATGTAAGACCTGAAACCACTCTATTTTATAATTATTGGCCTATCATGCATTGTCAGTTAAATTAATAGAAGATTCCTAAGCCGAAAAAGAGCTCAAGGAACCTTAAGATCTTTGATTCTCTTTTGGGAAAGTTAGTTAGCAACTTTTTTTTCGGCCTTTAAATCTAACTTGTCTTTACACACACACACACACATACACACACACACACATAGACACATATATATATATATATATATATATATATATATATATATATATATATATATATATATATATATATTACTTCTTTTCTGTCACGCGAGTAAAAAGGTGCCGGACGAAACCATTTCAACTGTTCAGGAGAAAGAAGAAGCAAACAGGCAGTCAGCCAAGCCCCGCAGCCTAAAATGAGTTCGGAAAGAAAGTTCCCTCTTTATTCATATAATGAGATGTTTTCTTTCTTTTTTTTCCAATCGTCTTTCTATACAGATACATTTTCTCTTTTTCTACCTCTTTTTAAACTTTTCTTTTTAGAAATTACTTAAATATGATGTAAAATTTATTTTGATTTTATAATTCTTCTTATTCATTTCGAGCTATTTTACATAATATTTGAATATGATATACGCATTTTTCGTGGCTCTGTTTGTAAAAAAAGATGGCATCCAATAACTATTAGGAACTTCAAATTCTTCCTTTGGAACTGTATTTTCTTAATTTTATATAAATGTGCGTTGTTTTCCGGGGCTTCTAACGTATGAAAAATGCAGGATGGACATATATATATATATATATATAATAGTTGTTAATGTGTAAAAGATACAGACCCTAACGTTATACGGATTTTCTGAAAAATGAATAAAAGAATTGGCAATTGTTTTTTAGAATTCTATTGTATATATATATATATATATATATATATATATATATATATATATATATATATGAAAATATTTGTTGTTGTTTATTATCTACGGACGTATACGTTTCATCTTTTTTCGATCAAGACTCTTCAGCGTAGAAGTTTGACTATTCACTACTGGTCACACGATTCGAAACCCTGGATTATAAGTATTTTTCAACTCCAACCCAACGTCTTAAACCTCGCGGCCAATATCTGAACGGCTGATAAACTGTGGTAGATTAAATACATTTATAAGCGGCGATGACGACACAGGCATTCTACTTATATTAAGGAATGATGCATTATAAAGCAAATGACGTCACGCTGTATTTGCACTACTACTAAAGTGCTCTACTAATAATTAAGGAGCGACAAATATGAAAATATTTGTTGTTGTTTATTATCTACGGACGTATACGTTTCATCTTTTTTCAATCAAGACTCTTATATATATATATCTGTGTGTGTAAGTGAGAGGTGTTGAGAGGAGTTCTGTCATATGCCAATAGAAAATAATGGCTCACAAGGGCGATTAATAACAACGAATCTGATTGGTTTGTTAGCTGAAGTAAACACTAATAAAAGCAATCACTAACAATACATCTGCGCATTAAAGTATTTACTGGAATTAAACATTGAATGTCTCTGTTTAATTTACTTGCCATACATTTTAATTCTACTAATACTAAGCTTTACTATCGTACTTAGCACTGTATAATCATTTATGAAAATATATAAACAATATTATATGATAACACCTCCTAATACTATTTGTGTATTAACATGAAATAGAAATAAAGCATATATATATATATATATACATATATATATATATATACATATATATATATATACATATATATATATATATATATATATATATATATATATATATATATAATGTTGAGTGTTGAGGAACCTTCTGTATGTGTGGTATTGTTAAACGAAATTATTAACTTTTCGTAAAAATGCGACTACGTGGTTTTAGTAGGCTTTCGAAGTGTGGCCCGAGTGCCTCTAGCCTACGTGAATATAAAAATGTCAACTAGGAAGAAAGTGAATCTGAAAAAATATCAAGAAAAAAGAACAAATATATGAAAACATATGTAAAACGAAGACAGAAATTGTAAGAGGCTGGGAAAATGTTAGAAAAAATCAACAGAAATGTCAAAGAATATGAAGTATTTATGATGACAAGGATATTTTTAGAACAACATCTTCAGCTTTTCAAATATACGATCTCTATTATATTGTCTCTCTCAAGGTTGTCTCTAAAGTAACACGCTACAAAATTATAACATTATTAGGCAAACCAGAAGAATCCCTAGCAGACATCAGCAGCAAACGTTGTCCGATTAGATTCAGTTCCTGATATAAAACTTCATCCGTAATATAACTTCCGTGAAGAGTTTAAGTTTCCGAAATTTAGTAATGTATTTATTAAGTGGTTAAGTGAAAGTACAAACTAGTTAACTAAGCTCCCCCTCTTTATGTTAAGAATGGCTTTTAAAATAATAACGTTATTTCACCACAGTCAGCAAAATGCAGAACATTACTTAAAACGTCATCCTTTACATGGGGGAGTGGGAGGGCTTTGTTAACTATTCTGTATTTTCACCCAACAATTAAATAAATAAATTGGGAAATACAAATAAGTACAACACTTGAGAAACACCAATAGTAAGAGACCGAAAGCAGCAAGTCTTTAATATCATGAACTGAATCTGTTCGGGCAGCGTTTGCTACGGACTTCGTATCGGGGATTATTGTGGTTAACTTATAATTATGTAACAGGAATGTGTATATGATAATTCTAGTCCTTCATCGCGTAATTAGTGAAGCTGCTAATACGCATGCGTCAAATAGAAGGGAGTTTTTTCATCCAAGTCCAACGCAGTAGTAGTAGTAGTACTAATACAGTTTACTCTATGTAAACAACACGCAGACGATCACTGATTTTTTCCAAGTTTATTTTCCAAATTCCAAAAATGTTTAGCTAAGAAACTGACCAATCAAAATGTGTAGAAGAAAATGTGTTAAACAAAACTAATCATGTATCGTTTACTTGTAGTTTTACTATAAGTGAAACGATCATTTAATATTCTTTAATTTCAGTGAATTATTGTAAAACATCTTCCATTAAGGTGTTATAAATCAATAAAATAAAGTAAAACCTTCTTCATGTATGTCTAACGTTGAACGCAAACCTCAACGATATTATTTTACAATCTTAATGGTAATGAATACCATTATTGGATCCTCGTAAAGTTTTACTATAACAATTGTATTTAACCTTGTTATAAGGTTATATTTATAGTTATATTGCCTAACAGACGGAAAGGCATGCAGACACATCATATGCATATATATATATATATATGTATATATATATATATATATATTGTAATATATATATATATTATATAATATATATATTATATAATATATATATTATATAATATATATATTATATATATATTATATTATATATATAATATAATATATATTATATAATATATATATATTATATAATATATATATTATATAATATATTATATATACATATAAAATATATATATATATATTATAATATATATATAATATATATTATATTATATATATTATAATATAATATATATTATAATATATATATATGTTATATAATATATATATTATAATATATATATATGTTATATAATATATATATATATTATAATATATATATATATTATAATATATATATATATATTATAATATATATATATATTATAATATATATATTATATAATATATATATATATTATAATATATATATATTATAATATATATATATATATTATAATATATATTTAATATATACTATATATATATTATAATATATATATATTATAAATATATATTATAATATACAATATATATATATATATCATAATATATATGTATATATATATATTATAATATATGTATATATATTATAATATGCATATATTATAATATATATATATATATATTATAATATACATATTATAATATATAATATATATATATATATTATAATATATCTATATATAATATATATTATAATATATATATTATAATATATATATATATATATATTATATATATATATTATATATATATATATATTATATATATATATATATATTTATATTATATATATATATATATATTTATATTATATATATATATATATTTATATTACATATATATATACATATATATATATTATATATATATAATATATATATATATCTATATTATATATATATATATATATATATATATATATATATATATATATATATATATATATATATATATATATATATATTAGTAGAAACCGTGCCCATACGTTGTGCGGGAGAAATATATAAGTATTATAGTATTAATTCCTCAAGGAGAAGTTGTAAATAACCCTGTAAGTAATTTAGATTATTAAAATATGAATTGTCTATGTTTTTAATCAAACAAAATAGATTTTCATACGATTGTAAGTAGCAGGTTATAGTACAAAATAATAACCATTGTCCCCCCATAAAAAAAATAAGTAAATGTGATCCAAAAATAGTCGTGGAGCTTTCCAAAGTCAGTGATGAAAGAATTCTTCCAGACTGAGGCAATTTTCATCCTGATCCAGAGTGCGTATTTTGGATGTAAATTGAATTAACCAACATTGAAAAAAAACAATATTAGTTTTAGATGTGTTGAACATCAATCCCCTGGGGGGAAAATGACAATTGCCGCAGTCTAGGTTAATTTTTAACTTTACTGACAGAGGAGAGAAAAGAATAAGTATAATATCATAACACCGAGTAAAAATTAAAATCAACAAAAATAAAAAATAGAAATGAATTGTAAAATCGACAATAATTAAAT
This sequence comes from Sepiola atlantica, assembly GCA_963556195.1. Taxonomy (NCBI): domain Eukaryota; kingdom Metazoa; phylum Mollusca; class Cephalopoda; order Sepiida; family Sepiolidae; genus Sepiola; species Sepiola atlantica. The sequence continues at coordinate 58,422,331 of OY744535.1, read as the reverse complement.
AGAGGAAAAGTAATGAAAAATAAAAGTTGCCGCAGTCTAAAAAGATTTCTCCTTCATTGACCGAGGAGAGAAAAGATTAAGTAACATATACTATAAAGGTTAAGTATGTTTTGAAAAGTAAAAAGTATTAAATCAAAATAAAACGAATTAAATTAACCTTCATGTTTATTGTAGTAAGTTAATAAAGAAATAAAGTAGATAGGCAGAGAGGTGATATCCCAGATGTATAGGTGCAGATGGTTAAAATAGGTTAATATTAAAATTAAAAACATAAGAAGAGTAAAGAAAGTATACATCACGTCAAATGGAATCCCACAAAATATCGCTATTTTCGATACTTGTAAATGAAAAAAGAATAGGAAAGAAAATAAATAATATTCTGAGGTTTTGCGATTGTTTAAATAATGTTCGATAAGTATGGAGGTTAAAAATGTAAACAATTTAGCTGCGCTGTGTGTTAATTATTACTGGCAACGCCGTGGAAAAAAGATTGCACAGGCCTCCATGAACAATTTGATGTTTTTAACAGACGCCTTCTGTTCGTTTTACGCTGTGATTTGCTTTAAATTGAGTCATAAGCCTTAAAAGTGTTATGTATGAAATCACCTAAGTGTTAATAGCATACATTCATAAATTGAAGGAAGAAATTATACGTGTAGCAATCGAAGATTCGTAACTTAAATGAATTTACACGATGAGATTGATAGGTACGTGACGCTATTTTGAATCAATGTACAATAGAACAGATCCAGTTCGTTAATGTTATCCTTAAATTACGGAATTAGTTGAAGTGTATCTTTGATGTTTATCAGTAACGACGGACAATAGATTAGTATATGTAATCCGATATTCTGGAATTATCAAACATTATAAGGGAACGTTTATTATTTTATTTATGGATATTGTATGTTATGTATGAAATTATTAAAAGAATTATACGAAACAATTACGGTGATCATTGTATAAATTATCCGATGTTATTTACAGGCGCTAAGTAGGGAAGTGGGAGTAGAAAAACATAAGAGGCAAAAGTTTTTGCTACCATATGTATGGAGTATGTGTTTGTAAGAGTCTGTGATTGTGGTCTAAAAGTAATATTTATTGTTAGATGGTGAAAATAATCGTAAATGTCTTAAAACACGCTCGGGTGAATAAGATGAATAAAGTGGTGAGTTTAGTAGCCTACGATGCATGTGGGTATTTTTTACTCTCGTTAAAGTTACAGAGGGGGTAAACGTCTTCACTATATATATATATATATATATATATATATATATATATATATATATATATATATATATATATATATATATATATATACATATATATATGAGAGAGAGAGAGAAATTGGGCGATATTCTTAAATTATTTATTGTTTTACATATTTTAAACTCATGTTGGTTGCTGACTACTGGACACATGACCAAGTGGATGTAGGCGTTTGGCAAATATATTCTAAGGTAAATTCTTTTGATTGGGTTTGTGTTCAATCTTTGCAAATGAAACTAAAAAGTACCTTATACTAGATACTGAAACAGCATAAAAACGTGAGAGCAATTTACCCTGGTGGACTAAAGAAAAGGTTCAGTTTAAAATTCCTAAAATTTTACCAACTACACCAAAAAGCACCTGAAGAAGGCCAAAGAATAAAACCACGGGAACATTGGGTAAAATTATAAAAAGAAGTCCGAAACATGTAAAAAAAACAGAGTCTTTACTTCAAAATTTCATTCCTTGAACCAAAGTTGCGTGGCTTGATCTAAATATTTCTCCGTCCTCAAAAAAGTCAATAAAATTGATATTTTATCAATTGGCTGTATTATTATTTAATGAGGATTGAATTACTATCATCAAACAGAATTAGCTGGCAGCTTTCCAATTTCATTTTTTTTGTTGCATATTTGTTTTCATATTTTTGTTTTAATTGATACAATAACTCGGTTATATTAATCTTTCTATCGTGGGGAAATCCATTAGTGTCTGCTAGAGTAACTCCCTTGAGTTATCGGATGTCAAGAAGTCTACCGCCAAAATGATACGTTGCTATGGACAACCAATTGAATTATTGTCTACAAAGGGTGAACGTCAAAATTCACTATCAATTTCAGTCAGACATTCTAAACGTAATGAGAGCCTTCTCGTCATTGATAGTTTTAAAAAATGAGATATGACATACTTTTAGCAATTATCTATGAGAATCATGTTTTACTTACATTACCATAAACCTTAATACCGTATAATATTCTAGGATTTTTTAACTATAATAATATTTAACCAGCAATAATAGCCAGCTATACGGATATTCTAAACAAACGATATAGACTATATTTTTTTAGTTTTTGCATTAAATTTGATCCATAATCATTAGACACCAATTAATGAAAATTGCCTGAATTTCAATGTCCTCTTAATACCACTAAAGCTTAAACTTTTAATTTAAGACATTTTCTAGAATAAAAAGTATGTGATAGACTTTAATCAAAATTGCAATAAGGATTCTAGACATGATGTTTAGTAACAGTATATCTTTATTTCAATCTTCGTAAGAGGACATAAAAGTGGTGCAAAACTGTTCTGTTTGAGGAATTCATTTTACCCATCCTTGGGTGTGTATTCTTCTATTTTATTTATAAAAGCAGAAACAATTGTTTAATTAACATCGTAAAGATGTCATTGAGTCTGTAATTCACCTTAATTCTAACGACACTCCTCTGATGAATAGCAATTGAAAGATCTTCTTTGAGTCCTATTTATTAAACTGAACCGATTTAATTAGATATTTTAAAATATTTTCATATCCAATATTTGTTATAATGTTTAATTCGAGATATGCAATATAAAACATCAAATAATTGTGAAATATTAGTGTATACTAGTGTACACACTCCGTCAAAAATGACGGAAAATTTATGTTTCGTCAGTGTTCGCACTAATATTCAAATAAAATCACAACATTACGTCAGTCATTTAATTTTTCATATAAAATTATTATTATTTATGATAACCTACAAGAAACACACACACACATATATGCTGCTACTAATTACTATCGCTGATTTAAACTTTGGCCGCTTGCCTGAGTCGGTTTGGGGTTAAAAAAAACCTAGACGGATTTTTTGACACGTCCCATCGCATATATCCCTTTTCCCCGCTTCTCTCTCGATCGTAAATTACCTCATTGCATCTCTATCTATCTATCTATCTATCTATCTATCTATCTATCTATCTATCTATCTATCTATCTATATATCTATCTATCTTTTTATTCTACCCTTTTTATTATATATCTCTCTTTTAACTTTATTTTACTTTATTTTATTTTATTTTATATTTTATATATTTTATATTTTATATTTTATATTAATATTTAGATTTTTTTAATTTTTATTTTGACATTTTGATTCTTAAGAGTCCCAACCACGTGACTTTCCAATTTTTTTAATTTTAAATTTCTTTTCTTGTTTCTCCATTTCATTCTTTCCAAATATGATCTAAGGTTAAGATCGGATTCTAACTCTGCCTGATGAGATCTCAGTGTATAATAGTTGTTGATCGATAACATCGACATGCCAGTGTCGCCGATTTTGTACATGTCTGTGTAAATAAAAATAATCATATATATATAACAAATATTTATAATAAATTATATGTTGTCCCCAAAAGTAGGCTGGGCTTTTAGCGTTAGTATTAACACATCTGTCATAGTGGTTACAATTCAATGTTTCTTTTAAAAGTCGAACTCTCTACGACAGCTGTCTTAAAAATAGGATTAATTTACCGAGTGCTTTACAACGGCCGTGAAGGCGAAGACGTTGGAATTTAAGTTTGAAATAAAACTCGTGTCCCGGGGTTTGAGCCCGGCGACCGGTATGAATAATTATTCTCTACACTGACGATTCCCGTAAAGATTGAAACGTATACGTATGTAGATAAAAACAAATATTTATAATTAATTATATATATATATATATATATATATATATATATATATATATATAATTGCCTGGTGATTTCTTTCAGGCATGAAACATAAACGTTTCTGTGTAGCTTACTAATTATAAGGAAATATAATATATTGCGTATATATATTTTCAGTATTTATTTCATCAGTGCTCAATAGGTTAGTAAAGTTTAGTAGTAGTTCGTAAATATATTTATATTTTCATGATACTAGTAAACTGCATACTCGTATTGTTCCCTGATGAAGTTAATACTGGAAATATAAATACGCGATATAATATATTTTTTTATAATGTCTATATACATGAAATAATAATAATAATAATAATATATATATATATATATATATATATATATATATATATATATATATATATATGTCTGATTTTACTGGGTGTATATCAAATAAAATATGAAAGAAATAAAATATTAAGTTAAAGTAAATACAAACTATAAAATTGACTTTATTTATCTCTAACTTGGCAACGTCTAATTAATTCCGCGAATTGTCTTATAAACAATAAACCTTTATTTGTATAAAAATATACAAATTAATACACATTTGTCTTTTTATAGGGTGGGGGGGGTTTATTTTGTTTGTTTTTTCGCCTATTCAACTTAAAATCTTGCAACGTTGAACACAAAGGGTAAAGCTTCTGCAGTTTGCAGATCAAAATATTTACTCAAGCAATTGTATAACAATTTGATTGTTGACTTTTTCTTTGTTGCCTTTCATGAAGACATTTAATATTTTTCTTAATCTGATCAATTTTAGCGCCACTGATCGCCGTTCCCTGGTGAATCATTTAATGAGCTGGCAACCTCCCAGCCAAATAAATCGACAAATAACGCACACTGAAACGCGATCATATAGAGGAAATCTCGCAGCCAACAAGGGAAAATTATATGAGAACTTCTTGTCGATGAAAACGCCAATATATAGCACGGTTAATGAGGAGGTTGTGGACATTTGAAATCGCGCCAAATAATTGACCTTTGAGACGATCAAATACGGACATTATATTTATGCACATACATACTTAAAACCAAATAACACTTGCTAAGTTGATCAAAGTGCAACCAGAGAAGAGTGAACATTGCTTCTAAATAACTTGTAAGGTTCACGGGTTCGGGCGATGTGTATCTGCGCAAAGCGGCGTTCATCAGTCACTGCTTCAACTTTGATTCCACGCATCGATTAAGTATAACAGAACGGAACATTCGATACCTGGCATGTCAGAAATAAGTAATGATCAAAACACGAAACGATATAAGTGTGATATCATTCCACAAATATTTCTCTTGATTATACAACAAAGAAGCAACAGCAGGCATGGTGTTTTTCATAGCAAATCGATGATACGTCTTCGACAATCAATCCGATAAAGCCTGGGCCATTTGAGTTAGGTGGGTTTTTATGTCTTGCTCTGTGCAGTCGTAGTAAGTCCAAATTCCTAGGCTTTATCTTCTCTCTTTGATTATTTTATTGCTAATCGGCTGAGGAGCTCCTACCGGGGAATTCTCATGCATTTTTTGTAGTCAGAGTGCTCTGCCTCTAAAACGCTAGCTTTTCAATCCCCATCTTACGACCTTGTGTCACATCTTACCGCGGTGGGGGTCGAGGTAATTACTAACAGCAGGCATACTTGTTCACATCAGGTCACTCAAAAGAAATATATAAAATATTCTATGTTTTGTATCACAATAAGAGAATAACGTTACAAGAATAGGGATGTACGCCTTATGTTTGTTTTACAAGTACTTCCACGGAACATGCTCTCATGAACTTACTGCACTTGTATCATCTTCAAGAAGATTTTCCCGACCCACTCAACTAAGAGAAAAACGTAACCCCTTCACTGTAGAGCTCATGAACAAACACCTTCTCTTACTTATACATTTCAATAATACAATAATTTGCAAAACTTTAAATAAACTAGGATTTATCGCAATGCAAAATACATCACACAAAATAATAAAAATTATAAATAACAAATCATTTTCGATAAGAAAACACAGCTAATTCCGGTATATATACTGGCACATGCAATAATAGTCATTAGATATACGTTGGGGAAACTCAACGCGAACTAAAGAAAAGGCTTGGTGAACATAAAAGATATATAAAAATAGATATTCTCCGCACGCACTTTTCTATTATGCATTAAACTACGATTATTCTCTTAACTTTGAACAGGCTAGACTTGGTAAATTCATTTGAAATATATCTCGGCGAAGACTTCTTGAATCAGCACTCATTATAAACCCCAACACATTTAAACAACGTAATGGCTTTTTCAATTTATCTCCGTTAATCAGCAAACTTATTCTATCTGAACAGAACTTGAATTGAGATCCTAGCTAGCTATTTTACACGACATTCGCTACAAAAACACTAATTTAATTTCATAAACATACCCCACATTCTAAATTCTAACGGATATGTTTTGCTCGAGAAAATAACAAAACTTTTTCACCTCATATCGCATCACATTATCTGAATTCTAATGAATATGTTTTCATTTGAAAAAAAAACACTCACTGGATTTCATAAACGCAGTATACATGTTTAATTCTAGCGGCTGTGTCGTTCCAAAAAGAACAAACACATTATTTTCATGTCACAAAGGGACACAGCTTTTAAAAATATCTGTACTTATGTGTTATTTCTTCAAATCAATCATCCTTATGAAGTATTGAAATGAAGACGAAACGTTGATGAATACATAAACGATTTTGTTTCCCTTTTTCATTGTCCATTAAGTTGGAATATTATTTCGATTTCTTATCATATACATATATATATATATATATATATATATATATATATATATATATATGCGCATGTGTGTCTTTGCTAGAATGTTATAACCCCAAATGCTATGCAAATGTGCATAGTGTAAAAAATATGCATGGACAGAACTGTGCGTACTATTTAAATTAAACTAATCATCCAATAAAATAAATAATGAATTAATGAAAATGTGTTTATAAAAGGGATATGCAAATTAGTTATCCTTTTTAAAGTGGCTCGCATGTCCACGACTAATTATATTAGAAAGTAGTTTTTTTTATCTTTTAACTAAAACAATGGACTTTTAATATCAGGGTCAGTGCGACAAAAACTAACCTGTATATGTATATGTTGTGGTGGCAACCACTCATTTGCATATACGAATAACGTTACACTATAAATGGCAAGCCTAGGTTGGCCTTAGTGTGTGTTACCTAAATGCCACCCGAAGTGACGCCGAAGAGCGTACATGTCCTCCCACCAAGACTCCCTGACTCGATACCTTCATTTGTACATACTGTAACTATACCTTTTCTTTAATACACTTATTATTGAATTCTCCTTGTTGGTTGCGTCTTCATTGTATTCCTCACTAATTATTGTTCAACCTTGCAAGCACAACAGTATATATGTATATTTCAAGTTATCTTGAAAGATATTTAGTAACACATAAATTGGTGGCAAAGACTAAATCCATACATAATAGATTATACTTTATTGATTATTTTCGTTCAAAAATAAATGACAGGTGTTAGTAATTAAGACGTTTAATGTTTATATGCCTTGATAGAGAAGGTTGATATAGTAATTCTTTTAGTCAAGACAAAGAAAATGTTATATTGAGGCCATAAATCTAGACGGAAAACATGTATTATAAGTCTACGAGTCTGGACGAGGAAAATGGTATTAAAACTCCATAATAGGAGAATGTTTTTAAAATTGCGTATGTAGTAATAAGGGTTAGTTTGTAAAGCTGGCAGAGTTCATATTATTATTATTTCAAAGTAAGTCTGCGCCGAAATTGTTGGAAAGTAAGTCCACGTGCCGACGCCAATAGCCAGAGGCTAAAGGCGGGTTTCGTTTGCAAACCTAGATAGAAGTTTGGTTGTAGTATTTGGTGACGATGTTGGTTGGGTAGACATTTTGGCTGTCTCGACGCAAACTAATCGGAAACCGCGAACGCAAGTCTTTATATAACAACTGAGAAATGGTGTGAGGCTCTCGAAGAGATTTGTTCTGATTAGTTAAATCCTGATATAAGAAACCAATCAAACTTGCTCCAATCAGTACCAATCATTCAAGTAAAGCCAATATGTTAGGCATCGTTATTTTTCGGTTGTTGTTGTAGTAAATTCTGATTTCGAAACCGCTTCTCTGCGTTGTTGTTGTTGTTGTTGTTGTTGTTGTTGTAGCTAATACTGCTGCAATTTAAAAGCTATAACAGTAAAAGACAAGAAACAATGCAGGTTCATTCTTTTACCAGTATTTTTGAATTCATGGTGTGAACGAATAAGTTGATTGTTTATTATGTCTATTTAAGGAAACCTTTTCTCCTAACATACGTATTTTCCACTGAGTTCAATATCACTAGCATTTATCTTGCGAAATAGCTGAAGAGTATTTACTGAGGAGATATTGATCCATTATAATTTCTGAGCTGGCAGCCAAGAATAAAGTTGACAGTCTTTCAGACTACTCGTGAGCTACGATCACACTAACTGCCATACACAGAACTTCACATTCTACTTGAGAGTTCAAATAACATTTTGGTTCATAAGTTTTATTTTAAATGTTAATTTTTAATTCTGAAATTCCATGTTTATATCATCAACTATTTTCGAAATACGATCATGTTCCCACATGCTAACGTTGAGGAATTATAAACAAAATTTTGCAACTATATACCATTAAAATGGTACGGTGTTTTGAGAGTCAAGTCGTAAACAAAATATATTTTTATAAGAACAACGTTCAAGTCAGCCATGATCTGGTGGAAGTCTAAAGTAATTCGTAGTTGTATTCTTAGTATCGCCCGTAATGAGGATTGAACACTCAACCTCCAGAAGATTGTCAATTAGAATTGATTATCACTTAGCACTTTTTTCCGTTGCGCCACATGATTTTGCAGACTTTCCGTTAGAAATTCCGTAAAGATTCCTGAGTTCAACATAAAGATTCCCGAGTTCAATGAGACGCACCTGATGAATGTCAGAGGTTACATCGGCCGAAACGTTGTGAGAATAATATACAAGATGGGAATAGTAGTCTAACTAATCCAAATTATCAATCTTAATCTACAAATTTCTGAAAAATGAATAAACAGGTTTCACCGTTGAAATGTGTAAAGTATTGCTAAAAATTTGCCTTTTTTTATTTGGATTTTTGAATGACGCGGAAGATTATCTTGAATAGATCACAAAGAACAAAAAGAGAAATCATTAGTGTAACTTGACAAATTGAACTCATTTGTCTTTTAACATAAAGCGGCTTCATAAGTTTAACAGGTTTGGAATTTAAAAATAAACGTAGTTTATTTTTCGTAATGCAACCGGTTACACGTATTTTGTTTCGAAATATTTATCTTTTTATTTAAACTTAGTCATCACTAAATATAGTTTTTGTCATCCGCAGATAGAATCTATTTTCCAAATGTCAAAAGAATTAGTGCAGTAGTTTAGGAGTTCACTTAAAACACACACATACATACATACATACATACATACATACATACATACATACATACATCCGATACTGAAAACCAAAAGAACTCAATTCTTTTTATGGGAGTGTATTGATATATATATATATATATATATATATATATATATATATATATATATGTATATATTTATATATATATATATATATGTATATATTTATATATATATATATATATATATGTATATATTTATATATATATATATATATGTATATATTTATATATATATATATATATGTATATATTTATATATATATATATATATGTATATATTTATATATATATATATATATGTATATATTTATATATATATATATGTGTATATATTTATATATATATATATATATGTATATATTTATATATATATATATATATGTATATATTTATATATATATATATATATATATATATATATATATATAGGAGTGCGAAAATATGTTTAGGATATACCTTCTATACTTTATGTATACCTATCTTTTGCAATTGAAAGCTCGATGATTGTCAACTTGCAACAACAGAGCATATATAAGTAAAAAAGATTTTGTTACATTACAAAGGCGAAGAGTTTATTTTTGTCACGAATCATTTTCAAAACAGTCATGCGGCATGTTTAAATTTAAGAAAATATTATTAAATAACACAGCGTGGTTTTGTCTGCTGAGACTTTTTTTGCATAGTCAATTTAGTATTTTTGTCAAATTGATGTATATACGTTTTGTGGGTTTCTTAGTCTATTGTTATTTCTTTTTTCGAGAGTACTTTCGATTTGACTCATGAAATCGTCATCAGATGGGCTTAGCTTTTGTGTATTTACAACTATGTCTTTACTGGAAAGTTTTTCTAACAGACAGTAATTTATGACTTTGAAATAAGCGTCTGTAGTGATGAGATGTTGCATACGAACGTGATTACGTACACACACACACACACATATATATATACATATATATATATATATATATATATATATATATATATATATGAAATATCTGATGAAAGCGGGCCACCGCTTGAAACGCCTTATATATAAAATCATAAAATGGTAAAACAACAAAATAATAAATTAATGTTGAAAAAAACAACAAAATAATAAATAAATGTTGAAAAAAACATTCTACAAATGTTGGTAGCCTTACTCCTTTACATATATACTTTTCTCTCGTTGGAACTGCACTAATACTGCACTACCCTCTTTTCTATATATATATATATATAGTTTTAAGTAACTACTTGACACAATCCTAGAATTAACTACTAGACACAATCCTTGAGTGTCTTCGGTCTCTTTGTACAAATGTTTATCAGGACATCCTGGCAAGAGGATACTTAACCCTACAAGTAAACCCTGACCAAATGTTAAAATAACATAGTATTCATTTCAGAATAACATATTATTCGAAGCCTAAATAGGATCACTCGGATTTACACTGGCTCATACGAGAAATGGTGCACCTTCTACGAGTAATGTTACTTCCAGTAACAGCACTTAGCTGGATACTTCACCAGACCAGATGAATTCTTGTCCTGAACTCCGGTAAGACCTAGAGCCCACAAGAGAAATATACCATAACATTGTTAACGTGTCAATTGGATAGAAGAACATTAATGTTCTTAACTTCTTTACTAACTCAACGTTTACACGTAAAGAAAACTTTAATGGAATATTCGAATATCAATGTATCTCATAGTGAGATCAAGTGTTAGCCCCAGGAAGATGCCCCTTGATTTCTGAGAACTTCGAATGAAGTAAAATGAAACAAAATAAGTTATACATCCATACATACACACATACATACATATATGGGAGAATAGGAGAGAAATTGAATGCCTACTAGACACTGTCCTCGAGTGTTTAAGGTCTCTTTGTACAGGGTTTTTTTTCAGGAGAACCGTACATGAAGATACTTCCCCCAACAAATAAACCCTAACCAAATATTACAAATAACATAGTATTTGATTACCAAATAAGATCCCCTATGTATAGCTACACCACACTAGCTTATACGAGAAATGGTGCACCTTCTCCAAGTGATGTTTCCTCTAGTAACAGCACTAAGCTGGATACTCCATCAGACAAGATTAATTCTTGTTCTGGAATCCGTTAGGACCAAGAGACCACAACAAAGATATACCATGACATAGTTAAGTGCTATATTAGAGAGAGGAAAATTGATGTTCTTAACTTCTTTACTGGTTCGACGTTTGAGAGGTAGGAAAACTTTAATGAAATACTCAAATATCTATGTATCTCATATAGAAATCAAGTGTTAGCTCCAGGAAGGGATCCTTTCATTTCGGAGAACTTCGACTAAAGTAAAGTTAAATTAAAAGATATAATATTAAATCATATTTTAATATGTTATTTATGTACGACGTCGTTTTCAGCTTTTGGCTCTCATCAGTGCAGGGAAATAACAATCTCAGACAGTCACAGGGCACGAACACGGTTCACAGAGACAGCTTGAATCTTTAAGCGTTCTCTCAATCCTTTAGGCCAATAGGTGTTGTTACGTGATAACGGCGAAATTAAGGGAGGCGCGAGAGCGCTCTATCCCTTAATAGACTTCAAGAATGGCCTATGCTGGAAATCTCATTTCTTTGATCAATCATAACTCAAAAACCTATAAACCAAATTAGTTAAAACTTGGCACAAAATTTTTATTTGATATGTTCCATAAGTGTGTAGAATTTCAGCATCATTAGTCAAGGCAACCCAGAGATCCAGAAAGTTCAGTCATGAAAGCATGTTATCTGTGTGTACGTACGTACGTACGTACGTAGGTATGTGCCACCCTGTATCTCATCAACTATTTGATGGATTCAGCTGATTTTGGGCAGAGATAGAGGTTCTAGAGTCTAATATTATTATAATTTCAGTTTACCATATATCTTAGTTTTCCAGAAATTCCCCCAAAAACTTACCATTGTATTGAGGCATGGCTTTTACAAAAGTAGTGACATTCCATGAAAAATGTCAGTATAATGAAATCATATGCCCTTAATAGGGTTAAGATGAAAATTCATATACACTAAATGTACAAAAGCAAGGAAATTCCCAAATTTTTACACTTTTATTGTCATTAAGGGTATGACTACATATCAACCAAACCATTTCATTATCACATCACTACAGTATAAATCTCTATGCATGAGTGGATGAAGTGTTGAGGTGCGCTGATGAAAAATTCCCACCAGTAAAATACATAGCCCTGTTGTGCTCGCATACCCTTAATGACAATAAACGTGTAAAAATTTGGGAATTTCTTTGCTTTTGTACATTTAGTGTATATGAATGTTCATCTTAAACCTATTAAGGGCATATGATTTCAGTACACTGTCATTTATCATGAAATTAAATTATATTTACACTGAAAGCGTCGAGTATAAACATTAAGACATCCGATGGAATACGATGACAGAATCAGAGCATTGCACTGAGGCTTTAGGTGAATGTCTATTTTTAATCTCTCTTATAGTGCTCTACTTTAAATTTTACTTAAAAGGGTTTCTAATGATATTCTAATATATATATATTTTTTTACAATAAAAGTCACCGCTTATAAAGGTCCAACAGCCACTAAAGGATAAAGGTTAAAGAGTGTGACTTGTGGACGTAGAGACAACATAACAATCACGGGCAGGATCGTTATAGCAGGGCAGAAATTTATTATTTACGGAGACGGTTCAACAAGAACGTGTTTATATTGGACTTGAAAATTACCATATTGTAGTCGGCTGGAAAGCAGGCTCGCGGCACTGTGTTCCACAGACAGACAGTTCTAGGAAATAAAATGTGCGTATGGAAGTTTCTTTTGGTCTTGGGCACGCAGAGGTAAAAAGATAAATCATTGACAGTAGTAGTAGATAGACGGGTTTTAGTTGTGAATGTTTTACAAAGGGACATTGATTTGAGCTCAGTGGAGCATGGAAATATCAGTAGAGCGAAGAAAGACTAGCAACATCTCTTCTTTGAGAGAGTGACTGTAGGGAAGAGAAAAAAAGCATCCTATACTAGATTACGAAGTCGCTGTTTGACTCTGTCAAGGTAGGAATGAGTGCTCTCAGCAGAACCTCTCTATATGTGGCAGCAGTACTCCATTTTAGGACGTATTTGACTCTTATACACGTAGAGCATGATGTCGGACCTGAGATACTTTGTGGAGCGGTAGAATGATTCAACCATTTTCCCAGTGGTCATAGTAACAGATTTGATGTAAGCGAAAGTCAGTCTAAGGAGCTGATCAACGCAGCAGGCTTCCTCAAAGGGAGAACGGTTTATTTCAACTGGGACAAAGAGAGGATCAGAGCGTTGGTGGTGAAAAAAGAGGAGCTTGGTTTTTGACGCATTAAAAGTAACCAGCCAACTTTTTATTATATTGCACAACTTGCTCCGGATCGGTAGAAAAGGAGAGAGAGAGAGAGAGACAGACAGACAGACAGACAGACAGACAGACAGACAGACAGATAAAACCTGATCATTAATGCTCTTCGAAGTGTTTTCATAGATGGTTGTATCATCAGCATAAATGTCGACGAATGATCTTAGGAGGTAGCTTGGGAGATCATTTATGAAGATCAGGAAGAAGGTTGGGCCCAGAATGGAAGCCTCAGACAAGCCGACGTTGATACCGTGTGCTTCAGACTTCTGTCCATCAAGGACTAAGTTTATAAATCTTCAGAAAGAAAATAATTTGATGGTTCTGAGTAAATTTCAAGATATTTCATATCTAGCAAGCTTTTGAAGTAAACCTTTATGCCAAACCCTGTCAAACGTCTTTGATATGTCAAGAGCTATTACTCTAGAAATGAAGCCTCCGTCAATAGATTCACTGATCCTGTGTGATATTACAGTCAGCACATTATCTGTTAATCTTGTAAGACGAAAGTCATATTGCTTGTCGCTGAGTAGGCTGTTTTTGCTAAGGTGAATAACAACTTCTTGATTTATCACAGATACAAGCAATATACTCATGACACACAGGAGACTGATTGGTCTGTACTGAGATGAAGGAGGACCGGTCACCAGTATTTTTTAAATATTGGACAGACTGACGAGGTTTTCCAGAGTGTTGGAAAAGACTTCTCATTTAAGCAACGATTGAACAGCTTTGTAAGAATCGGAGCAAATGCAGGTTGCAGTTTTTTAAGCATGATGATTGGAATGTTGTCAGGTCCAGTTGCTTTGCTGGTATCAAAGTTTGGGATAAGTTTGGCAACATCCCAGACAGATACGTTGATGTCACTCAGGGTGTTTACAGACATGGAGGAATTCAGGAGGTAGGCGGCCTTGACCGTAAATGGTGTCATTTAATACCAAAGTTCTTTTTAAAAAATTTGGCTTTGAAAGATGCTGAGGAAACCACCTCTAGTCCATTGATTATGGTTGGAATAGAAAAAAAGCTTTTGTTCATAACCCTGTTTGTATTACGCCAGAACGTTTGGGAACCAAGCGTCTGCTCGGCCACTCTGGATTGAATAGATTGGGCATACTTTTCTTTAGCGTTTTTCATAACCCTTTTGCAATAGTTACTGGTAGAACTGAAGGCGACTTTGGTTTCATAATTATTTTGATCGTCCATCTATTTAGTTTTCACTATTTCCGTGAACCCGGAGGTACTGATGGGTGATTAAAATAATATATAATGTCCATTGATTAAAAATATTGCTCCTGTTGCACACGTAATTGAGCACTCTTGTTATTTCTCTTATAACACTGAATTTCACTATATTAATACACATATATATATATATATATATAATTATAAAATACTTGTTTTTATCTACATTTCTTTCATGTACATATATATATACACACACACACACACACACACACACATATATATATATATATATATATATATATATATATATATATATTAGTGGGTGTGTGTCAAGTTATATTAAAAAGAAATCAATAAAGTGTTCGATCGCAGAAGAGCTAATACTAATAATTTATTTGAAAACTGTATATTATATATTTCAAGATCGTACAGCGGTTTGATCCAGATGGGATGACTTTTTAAATTAAAAAATATATATACGCAAAGACAATCGTCAGCGTACTGAAATGAGATAAAAGAAAAACATAATGAGAAATTTACAATGAACACAAACGTTACTTCTCATTGTGTTTTTTTTTACTTCATTTCAGTACGCTGACGATTTATATATATATATATATATATATATATATATATATATATATATATATATATATATATATATATATATATATATATATAGTATACTGGTTCGAATGGTTTCGGTAAGAATCTGAATAAGAGAGCTCGATGTCCAATTAAGCAGAGCAAGTATAAGTTTGAAGATGAGATTAATTAAATGCACATTTCGGTTGTGTACATAATAGTCTATTTCGACCATATTTTATCTCCTCAGATGTACCTTCAACCACGATTCAGACAGCTGTCAGAATCGTGGTTGAGGGTACATCTGAGGAGACCAAAATATGATCGAAATAGACTATTATGTACACAACCGAAATGTGCATCTAATTCATCTCATCTTCAAATTTATATATATATATAAATGCAAGTTGTTTTTTATTGTATAAATAATAAAAAAGGAATGAGAGATAATACGATAGAGATCGAAAGAGACTAAATAAATAAATATAATTTCGCCTCTGTGCAAATATTTTTCAATTATTGATAAACTATTATAATCAGTGTCATTTATCTCACATTCGTAAAAACGTGTAATCAATGAATTCATGACATAAGAGGCTGTATTTGGCTCACTTTCTTTGCCTTTCTTCATCTCTCGAAAACACTCAACTCTCTCTCTATCTCTCTCTCTCTCTCTCTCTCTCTCTCGTTTCTATTATTTTTACTATTTTTCTTTCTCGTCTATTACTTTTATTTCTCTCTATATATCAACATGTCTGTCTGTCTCTCTCTCTCCTTTTCTTTCTCATATATATATATATATATATATATATATATATATATATATATATATATATATATATATATATATATATAGGGCGCGTGTGTGTGTGTGTGTGTGCAAAGCTGAAAGGAAAACAATTAAACACAGGAGGTGGGCAAAAATAAGGGTCCTATTTTTAAAAATTCATAACTTTTTTATTTATTGATTTATTTTTTTTTTTTTTAGAATAAGTAAAGGACCCCTTCCGAAGCAAGCATGAGCCGTATTAGCCCTAAGGAACGTACCCTCATTTAGAAAACATTATTTTTGCTTAAAAAACTCAAAACAGTGTAAAAAACAATACTTTAGTTTTTGTAAGTTTTAAGAAGTGTTTTTCGGCTAAAATTTGTTTTGTTTATTTCAAAAAATCTCGGAAGGGTCAGTCTACACACACATAAAGTTTGGTGAGTTTAACTTTTATTTTGTGGAAGTTATTCAAATTCAAGTTATTCAAATTTAAAGATAGGACCCTTATTTTGGCCCACCCTATATATATATATATATATATATATATATATATATATATATATATATATATATATATAGTACATGTATTATATTAGTTTCTGTAGATGCTAATCCGTTGAAACTCTAGTGTTTATAAAGAGTGCTCAAAACTAAGTAGAGCTGTTCTTTAGTATAAATTTGTTTTATACAAATATTATTGGTTACATATGCTTATGTTTGTGTTAAATAATTAACGTTGTAGAGTGCTCGACAATTATTGAGCTTTATATGGTACATGTATTATATTAGTTACTGTAGATGTTAATCCGTTGAAACTCAATCACTGTCCAGAACTCTACAACGTGGATTATTAAAAACAAACATGGACATATGTAACCAATAATGTTTGTATAAATTAAAATATACACTAAAGAACAGCTGTACTTGTTATTGGGCACTTTTTATAAGCACTGGAGTTTCAACGGATTAACATCTACAGAAACTAATATAATACGTGTACAATACAAAGCTCTATCACTGCCGAACACTCTACAACGTTCATTATTAACACAAACATGGACATATGTAGCCAATAGTGCTTGTATAAATAAAAACTTATACTACATATATAATTATTTTTTAATAAATATTTTAATATCCATATTATATATATATATATATAATATTCATATTATATATATACAGGGTGGGCCAAAATAAGGGTCCTATCTTTAAATTTGAATAACTTGAATTTGAATAACTTCCACAAAATAAAAGTTAAACTCACAAAACTTTATGTGTGTCTAGACTGACCCTTCCGAGATTTTTTGAAATAAACAAAACAAATTTTAGCCGAAAAACACTTCTTAAAACTTACAAAAACTAAAGTATTGTTTTTTACACTGTTTTGAGTTTTTTAAGCAAAAATAATGTTTTCTAAATGAGGGTACGTTCCTTAGGGCTAATACGGCTCATGCTTGCTTCGGAAGGGGTCCTTTACTTATTCTAAAAAAATTTTTTTTTTAAATCAATAAATAAAAAAGTTATGAATTTTTAAAAATAGGACCCTTATTTTTGCCCACCCTGTATATATATAATATTCATATTATGTATATATATATATATATATATATATATATATATATATATATATATATATATATATATACTCTCACTGCCAGTTTCTCTCGCGGGTATGTCTTCTTTTTCTTACGTTTCCCCCTTATTTTTAGTAGTGTTGGCAGGGCATCTACGAGATCTTTATTGACTTAAAAAATGGCATGAAACGGGAAAAAATGAAAAAGTAAAACATAGATCAATAGTTGACATACTCTATCGAACCATGTTTATGTCAAGTAAATCAACACCCGCTGCGTTTTCGTGTTCGGGGTTTTACAGCACCACGTTCTAGTTGGGGAGTGACATGACGGGCTTCGATCTTTCACGTTCGTTCACTTTTAGTCAAAACTGAGAGTGAGTGGTTCTTTTAAACAAAGAAAGCATCTCGAAACTCATTTCCTAGATGAGAGAGAAAAACAATCAACGTTTGTCAAATATATAAGAACGAAGCTTTCGAAATACATTTCAATGAACCCCTAAATATTTATTTCTTAAAAACTTTTTTATAATTTTATTAAAGTGTCACCGGAAGTGACAAACATGAGTACTGAGCGATTTCTACGTATGATTGTTTTGTTTTTTTACAGACAGTATGATTGCAGTTCCCAGGCTATTTTATAGTATCTATAAAAGACGCAATGTCAGTTTTGAGTAATATATAAGTGAACTCACCTTTCACCAAGACACTTAAAAAAAATTAATAATATAATTAAATCAATGTTTTCTTAAACACGATGCCTTGAAGTGACCCGTAGTGACGGTGAAACCCGCCACGGTACTAATCCGACATTTACACAGACACACACACACACACACACACACACACACACACACATATATATATATATATATATATATATATATATATATAGATAGATAGATAGATAGATAGATAGATAGATAGATAGATAGATAGATATAATTATTTCCACAACCAGACAACGCCGTAGCCTACACAAACCAACCATCAAAGCATCAGACTGTAAGCCCTAAAACTCGAGGTTCGCCCTCCTTTGGGCGTAGTGGCTTGGTGGCAGAGTACTCGCCTCGCATGCAAGTAATACGGGTGTAGAATCCTGAGTTTGTATGTGTCTTACTTATACGCCTAAAGAAGCGAGAATCTCGAGTCTAGAGCTTCCAGTGTGTTGTTTTCATGGTTTGTGTGGGCTGCGATCTTGGCTGATAGTGGAAATAATTATATAGCATCTAACATAATTTATATATATATATATATATATATATATATATATATATATATATATTTATATATATATATATATATATATTTATATATATATATATATATATATTTATATATATATATATATATATATATTTATATATATATATATATATTTATATATATATATATATATATTTATATATATATTTATATATATATATATTTATATATATATATATATTTATATATATATATATATATATATATATATATATATTTATATATATATACTCCACAGAGAGATTCTTGTGCTGTATTACAGCTTCTCAGTGTGGCTAGACTAGAACCTATCCTAAGCCAGGGATCGAACCATCTAGTTGATAGTCGGCAGCCCTTGCCAAAGAGCCACGGCACAGGCGCTGGTAAATCATATCTTCAATTTTTTTATATAAACATTGACATCTTTATTTGTTCATTTACAAAAATATTGCATTACGCTAAATAGTAGCAGGCGATCTTATTTAACGACAATTCTCAATCTGAGAAGGGGGCTTATATAGTCATCAATAGACTTGCGGCTAGCCTAAAACCCATCCCAAGCAAGAGATCGAATTTCTAACCATTTACTTGATAGTTGACTTCTCTTGTTAATGAGCCACAGCACAGGCGCTGGTAAATGATATCTACAATGTTTTTGATATAAACATTGACTACCACTTTACAGTGCTCCATTTTTTTTACTTACAAAGAGTTTTGCATTACTCTAAGTAGCAGCGTGCAGTCTTTTGTAACGTTCCTAATTGGGACTATACTAGCACCCATTTCAAAATACCGATTTTAATCGAGTTAAATCAAGTTTCAGATATAAAGAATTGAACTGTGCATATTACACGTGTTTCGAATAAAATATTTAGATTACACTTAATCAAACTTCGACTCCTCATCAAATATTTTTGTAAGTTTTATAAGTAAAACTGCATAGTGAATGGGTGAAGCAATTTCTTCGTATGTAAAAGTTGTTGTTTTTAACCCAAGCATATGGATAAACGGAAAACGTTACTTTGACAAAGGTGTCGTGAGGGAAATTGGACATCCGGAAATAGATTTTACAAAATGTCAAAAAGATTTTCCCCTAGTAACATTTAAGGCCTATTGTAGTAATTTATCATCTGTAAGTAGCAGTGGTATAAATCGTAGATTAATATTGTCGATAACATAGTTGAATGAAGTAATACCTCATATTAAAATTATTGAAGTGAAAACGAAACATTTATTGATAGTTGATTGTCAAAAAGCTTACTAAATGAATGACAAAATTGTATTTTCTTTTAATTTTATTTCATGTACGAATAAATTTCCAATGCAATCTTAAATTAAGTTGTTCATTTACATTTTTAATTAATATATATATATATATATATATATATATATAATAATAATAATAATTCTAGAGATGAAACATAAGAATAAAAAATATACCGGTACAATATTTATTAAAACATCAAATATCCAAAGCAAGGAGCTTCATATCCTTTATCCATGGATTTTCAAAGATAAACTCCAATATTGTACCTTCACAATTTTTTATTCTCATCTTTCATCTCTAGAATTCATTGCTCTATTCAATATATTGAGCTTATATTATAATGATAGATTATTATTAAACAATAATTCAATTATCTTTAATTTAATTCAACATTTACATATTATATATATATATTGACTGCAACTCCTATATTTAGAAAAGTGATGTTAGGATAGGTCTTATTTGGCCCGTGTGCAGATCAGTAAGTGTCAGGCCCACAGGTGTCGCAACTTTTCCATCGCCACAGTGCTATTGTTTGAAAGAGTATCTGTACTGAGATTGTAAATAAAAAGAGATCTAGCTTTGTACGACATGTAAATCCCTCTGTCGGTTTAAAATGTTTAGTCTAACAACAAGCGAAAGTAAGTTCGCCAGTAACAAGTTGAAACTGCAGACCAACATGTCTTCATACACATCGAAGCATCCAATGAAAATGAACATTTACTTCGTATTGCACAGATATTAAAACCGTTGAAGCCAATCGTTTCCAACAGGAAGCCATTTCGTTTGTTTTGGCTGTGTTTTGCTTTTGGCTTTTTTTATTTAAAAAATTCAACAAAAATATACATACATACAAAAATGAACTTCTTTACATTCATAACTTATATCTATATATTAATACGATAGCGTGTGTTCGTGTGTCACGCTTCCGGCAAATACTCTGCGCATGCGTGCCGCACCTAGATTTTGAAAAACATTCAGCACTCCTAATTTTAGAAACACGCTTAAGTATTTCCCTTTGGCGCAACGGTTAGCGACGTAGTATTTTTGACTTCGGCCCGACTGTTTTATAGTTCGATCCCAACCAACCTCTAAGATTTTTTTACATTTCGAGGGGAAGGAGAAGAGAGGTAGGGAAGGGACGACCGAGAAGACACCTATTAATACAATAGCGTGTGTGATTTTGTGTGCCATGATACATCAAAAGCAACGACCTTCCGAATCTTTGTTTGGCCTATTGGCTAAGATCAAAGTGTAGTATCTGTTCAGATGGATACTGCACCCCATAGACTGGTATTGTCTTGGCCTTCGGGGCTTGATTTACGCCGGTCTATTGGACTGTCCTGTGCAGTTCTAGGAGGTCCACCCTCCCATGCTTTGCCTCCCCTCTTTGAGGAGGAGTAAGTTTATTGCTTACTGCCTGAGGCGCCCTACCGGGGAATGCCGACGGGGCTGCCCAGGCAATTTTTAATGGCCAAGGTGCTTACCTTCTCGGGCGCTGGCTTTTCAAACCCCACTTTCCCGACCCGACCTTGGGTCACATCTTACTTGTGGGAGTAAGATAAACCTGGCCTTGTGCCTAACTTCTGGAGCGGAGTAAATAAATGCTTCTCATGAATTGGCTGGACTTTTTGGCTAAGATCAAAGTGTAGTATATGTTCCGATGGATACTGCACTCCATAGACTGGTATTGTCTTGGCCTTCGATGCTTGATTTACGCCTGTATATGGGTCTGTCCTGTGCAGTTCTAGAAGGTCCACCCACCCAGGCTTCGCCTCCCCTCTTTCGGGGGGAGTAAGTCTATTGCTTACTGCCCGGGGCGCCCCTACTTGGGTATGCCAACGGGGCTGCCCAGGCAATTTTTAATGGCCAGAGTGCTCACCTTCTCGAGCGCTAGCTTTTAAAACTCCACTTTCTCGACCCGACCTTGGGTCACATCTTACTTGTGGGAGTAAGATAAAACTGGCCTTGTGCCTAACTCCTGGAGAGTAGTAAATAAATATTAATGAATTGGAGCCAAATTTGATTTAATCGAAAACATTTACAAAGTAAGGTTTAGTCGTCGAAATATTACCTTCACTAAAAATATTGTATATAAAGAAGTTTTGTAAATTGTTTCATGTATTGTTCATTTTAAAAAAATAAATATAGAAGTCCAAATCTTATCATATTTTATTCAAACATGTATAGAAGATAATTAGTATTAAAAACATCATTTCGTGTAATTTACACGGGTCCCGCTAGTATATATATATATATATATATATATATATATATATATATATATATATATATATATATATATATATATGGAACATGAGAAAGTTTATTTGGACTGTAGTATTAAAAGTGTGAGGAAAAAGTAAGGAGAAAAAAACAAATGGGAAAGTCAACTTCTCAAAATCGAAACCGAAACCGAGCCGAATCAATACTGCAGATCTTGTACACACAAAAAGATCAATAATCGTTCATCTTTATAACGATAACTTATATACTATTAAAACTCTTATGATTCTGTTATTCTGCTTGCTTCCTTGCTTGACTGTCACCGTGCACACTTCACATGTACATAAATTTGTTAGATGATGGGTGGAAAGGCGAATAACGTAAGTTAAGAAGGAATGGAACTAATTTAAAAAGAAAGAAAAAGAAGGGAAATGAACGAGAGGATAGGCGAGAGAGGAAGGGAGAAGATTAAGTGTATGGTTATATCACAACGTATTTTTTAAAATGTTGACTTTCGATTACATTTCATGTTATTACTAGCTGTAGTCACCCGATGTTCCCGGGAGTCTTCTATTATTTAATTTTCTTCATTTGAATAAATGTATTATTTTGAAATAAGATTTCAAGGGTAAATGTAAATATTAATATATTGTTTGATCATTAAATTATTAATTGAACAATGTATAGAACAAATGACAAAACTCTGACTAATTTTTCTTACGCTAATGTTGTTTGGGTCTCTATGTATTAAATTGTTTGATCTGAATGGCTTCCAAATCATTTAATATATTAATGCATGAGGATTTGCTAAATATTATAAAAGTAGAAATCACTTTCTATTCGACAAATTTAATGGTGAAAAGAACGGGAAGTAATTTAATTTTATTCTAAACCTTAGAGGATGGTATCATGAAGAACGAACATTTACTATACACTTCCCCAAAATAAATGTCGACGTAATGCCTGGTAGGATGTATCATTAGTAATGAAATATACTACACTACCCCCAAAAGGAGGAGGTAAAACCTGCGAGGATTTACCCCCATCCCAAACAAAAGGAGGTGGTAATGCCTGTGAGGATGGTATAATGATGAACGAACATCAACTACACTATCCCTCAAAGGTGAAGTTCAGGCATGGTAGGATGGTACCATGAGACGAGAACATATACTATACTACCCATTCAAAATAGAGGAGGTAATACCTGGGAGGATTGCCAATAACAGGAGATGGTAATGCGTACGAGTATGGTATGATGGCAACAGAAAAGATATTACACTACCTCTTTAAAAGAAGATGGTCTCATGACAATACAACAGATATTACATTATTCCCTCCACCAAAGTAGGATGTAATAATGAGGATGATTATTACCCCCCCCCCTTTACTGCAAAGATCGTCTCATGGCAATAGAACCGACACTATACTACCCACCCCTATTAAAAGATAATACAATAATGGATTAATCCAGTTATTTTTATTCATGCCTAGTAAAAAACACATTATTTTACATATTTGTTAACAACAATAAGAAAAAGACTTAAATATAAAAAGAATAAGCCCTTTAAATTTATTATGAAACGAGGAAGGATATCTTATCGGAAAATTTGAAAACTAAAGTTAAGAAAAAAAGAATGATTTTTAATTAAAACAAATATGTGCATCTTATTCGTGGTTTCTAAGGCATTTTGCCTATTTTTAAATTGTTATACTAATAAAAGCTTTACAAACTGAAATGCATTATGGTGTATATAATTTTTTAAGTATATTTGTAAATATTGTTTTTTTAAATGGTGTTTTATTGATTGTTGTATCTTTCTATATATTAATAAATATTCGGTTAATATAAAAATTTAGAGAAACACACACATATGAAGATCTGTATCTTTTTATAAACATTAGATTGTTGAAAGAGGAATCAGAAATAATAGAAACATTAACTAAGATTTGAAGAAAAACGAAACAAATATCTGTGGTGTCAACTGAAAGTAAATAGAAAGATTTAACCTTTCATATTTAATAGAATCTGTTTGTCTCAATAAAACCTATCAGAAAGTAATAAAATATGTCTTTTCTGCATGCATTCTCTACAAGTTCATCGTTTAACTATAATAGTTTACGTTCGCGCTAGACATCGGTTTATTACAGAAATAAACTTCAAAATCAATTGAGGAGAAACACAAAAATTGCGACGATAATTTTATGATCTAGGGTTAATGTCTAAGTCTGTGGAGTAATGCCGAAAACAATTCTGCGTAATATTTCATTAATTATTACTACGGTAACTGAAGTAGGAATTATGAGAAAATGTTAATATAAAGGAAACTCTGATACCATGTGTTTATTTTTTCTGAGGAACTGTAGGTTTTATTTACTCCTCCCCAGGAGTTAGGCACAAGGCCAGTTTTATCTTACTCCCACAAGTAAGATGTGACCCAAGATCGGGTCGAGAAAGTGGGGTTTGAAAAGCCAGCGCTCGAGAGGTGAGCACTCTGGCCATTTAAAAATTGCCTTGGCAGCCCCGTCGGCATTCCCCGTAGGGGCGCCTCAGACAGTAAGCAATAAACTTACTCCTCCCCAAAGAGGGGAGGCAAAGCCTGGGAGGGTGGACCTCCTAGAACTGCACAGGACAGGCGTGCAGTATCCATCGGAACAGATAACTGTAGGTAATAATAAATAAAATGTATGTGTATTTAAAGTAGTGCATATATTGAACAAAGAAACAGCTTCGATCGGTAAACGAAACGGTATTGTGTTATGGAGGACATTGCGTAGTAAAACATTTAACAATATGAGTGCATTACTAAACGAATGAAGTATAACTCTATTCTCCGTGTGTCTAAGATAAAACTGTAGTTTAATTAATATTTGTAATATTTTAGCGAAGTAAAAAAGTGATAATCTAAATCTTTTTTGTGATAAAAACAGAGTGAATTAAAAAAGTAAATATCTTATTTTCATTTTATTTGTCTCTCGTTTTTCATTTTACTTCAGTGTAAGCTCTAGTAACTCATGAGCTAACACTTGATTTCTATATGCAATGCATGGGTATACGAGTGTTCAATCTAGATCCTCATCTACTTCTCAAATAATGAGTTAGTAAAAAAGTTTGTAAAGAAGTGAAAAACATTCATTTTCGTCTTCATAAATGACCAGTAAACTATGTTATAGTTTATCATTTTATTGGTCTGTTTGTCTTACCGAATTCGAGGATAAGAATTAATTCAGTCTGGTGGATTATCCAGCTAAATGCCGTTACTTGAGGTTAGATTACTAGTAGAAGGTGCATAATTCCTCGTATGAGCCAGTGTATAGCCGAGCCGATTGGATTTTATTTGGCCTTCCAATACTATATTATTTTGAATATTTATTCAGGGTTTACTTGTAGGGTAAAGCATTCTCATGTCAGGTTGCCTTGACAAACCCTTGTACAAAAAGACCAAAGACACTCGAGGATGGTGTCTAGTAGGTAATTCAAACAACGGATATTTATAGCGAAATATAATTTGTTTGTTTCTTACAGAAAATTAACCAGTCAAAGGCTTAAGGTAAATGAATAAAACAGTTTAGAAATAGAGTTTAATATTCATAACCATAAGTGGAGGTAAAATGCAGAATAATGATGGATGAAGGCACTTCAAAACGAAGAATAAATGTTATTAAAATAACTGAGTACTTATAAAAATTATGACGCTATTTAAAATGTACCTAGTAGCTGAGGCGCTCCGCTATTTTCCAAAGCAACATGAATATTTAACAGTCTTTTGTAACCTTAAGTATACAACCATCATAGTAAGTAGGTTGCAGAAGGAAAAGTTTATCTTGCTTAGTAATATATATATATATATATATATATATATATATATATATATATATATATATACACACACAATTTATTATAAGCAACATACAGGTGAATATATATATATTTTTAAATAAAATTGTTGATTTGGTATCGGAAGTTAGACACGGTTAGAGAAATGTAGTAAATTATTTTATCAATTTCGGAAGCGGCTATTTCAGTCAGAAGAGAAAATGCCCCTTGCTTGACTAACTTCCTAGCTTGCCTAATTATTATAAGAAAGAAACTTATATGAAATAATCTTTTTCGGGTCAATAACATAGTAGAATTAAAATAAAGTCAGCAAGAAAGTTAGTATTGTTTTAACGGATATGTTGTATTTCGGTCTGACTTTGAAATTCCAACAAGATAACTTTATATGTTAGATTACACACACGCGCAGACACACAGACACGCTCACGCATATATATATATATATATATATATATATATATATATATTTATATATATATATATTTATATGTATATATATATATATATTTATATGTATATATATATATATATATATTTATATGTATATATATATATATTTATATGTATATATATATATTTATATGTATATATATATATATTTATATGTATATATATATATTTATATTATATATATATATATATTTATATGTATATATATATATATATATATATATATATATATATATATATATATATATATATATATATATATGTATACACATTCTTTATATAAATATTTATTATTTTGACCGACAGACATATGTATTTCCTGTTTACGCAATCTTGAGTGTAGAAGATATTGCCGGTCGAAGGATTCGATTCCAGTTGCAAAGTTACCTTTGACTCCTACCCTAGTATTCAACTCCTAGGCCACCATAGATTAAAATGGGAAAGAAGAGCATTTAAATTATATATGATGTTCAATCAGTGGACATATACAGAAAGCTTAGTTATATAGTGTTCAACAACAGAGGCCAGAACATCGCATTACGCATAGATTGGCGGCTTATTATAAATTCTCTTCGCGGTCCATTCCTTGTTGAAGGAGGCGATAACAATATTATTTTTATATAAATATTTTTTTCATTCATATATATATATATATATATATATATATATATATATATCAGCTCGTTTCTATCATTTCTTATATTTCTATTTTCCTGATTTTATGCAAGTAAGAAAATTCTATTTGACAAAATCTGCATTCATTCGTTGTGTCGTCAAAAGAAGGCAAAGTTGGTGTTTACACGTGCGTATGTTTATGTGATGTTAACGTTGTGCAACAACATTCAAAGTATCCGACGACAGAATATCATGCCTGCTCCATTATTCATCAGTCGAACGTTTTTTGCGAAACCATTTCTTACCGCTTGAAAGTCATCTCATTGTAATTTCCAGCTACTTGTTTTAGATAAACTAATTTCAAGCTTGTCCCTCTTTTCTTCTTCTTCTTCTTCTTCTTCTTCTTCTTCTTCTTCTTCTTCTTCTTCTTCTTCTTCTTCTTCTTCTTCCTCTTTTCTTCTTTTTCTTCTTATTCTTAACTCTTCTTCTTTTTTTGCCTTATCTTCCTGTTTCCCATTCTTCTCCTACGTCTATTTTCATCTTCTTCGTCTTCTTCTTCCTTTTCCTACTTCTCTTCTTTTTCTTCTTGTTTCCTCTTTTTCTTCATCTTCCTTGCTCTCCTCTTTTTCTTCTACTTCTTCTTCTTATTATTATTTCCCTTCTTCCTTTCTTCTTCTTTCTTCCCATTTACATATTCATCTTTTTCTTTTTCTTCTCCTCATTTTTTTTTCTTCTTCGTCCTTTTCACTTGCTCTTCTTCGTCTCATTCTCCCCCTTCCATTCTTCTTTCTTCTCTTCTCTTCGTCTTCCTCTTTTTATTTTTATTTTCCTCTCCTTAATCCTCTTCTTTCTACTAATCTTCTTCCTCTTAGTGTATTTTCTTCTTTTCTTTCTCTCTCTGATTCCTCCTTTTCTTCATATGCTTATTCTCTTTTCCCTTTCCTCTTATTCATCTTTTTTTCTTCCCTCTTCTTCTTTTTTTCTTCCTCTTCCTGACGTTTGTACTTTATCCTATTTCTGTTCTTTCTTTTACACTTTTTCATTTTCTTTTTTTTTTCAGCTCATGTTCTTATTAGTATTTCTCTTCTTCTTTCTCTCCCTCTTATTTATTTTCTTATTCTTCTGCTTCTTCTTTTTCTTTATTCGTGACACGTTCACAGAATCAGTATGTTGTACTCCCCCATACTGGCACGAATAATGCACATCGTCCGGGCCTGTTTTGGATGGACACATGCAATGGAATTAGACTAAAGGTATTTCAATATAAAGATGAACTCTTTGCTTGTGTACAGCAACTTTTTAACATTATATATATATATATATATATATATATATATATATATATATATATATATATATATATATATATATATATATATATATATATATGTGTGTGTGTGTGGAGAGAGAAAGAGATATGCAGGGGGTTTGTATATGTCTGTGCTAGGGTGAAATTGGATAGACAGACACTATTTCTACGTAAATATGTTTCGCTTGTGTACACAGCCTTTCCAATGCGCATACATACACACACACATACACACAGACACACACACACACATATATATATATATATATATATATATATATATATATATATATATATATATATATATAAATATATAATGGGCACGAATCTATGCGTGTGTGTGGGTACGTGCCCGCGCGTTCCCTGATCATATAAGCACAATCAGACCAAAGCCATAGTTCCAGTGGTGCACATTGAAGCGAATATCAGGAATATATGTGCGAAAATCAAATCAAGCCGGGGACGCTCGATCTCTTAGCCTAGATAAGACAACATACAGAGGCGAGCTATATTTACATCGGAGGGAAGAGGGCGCACTTAGCGAAAATGAAATTACTTGGATAGTGTGTACGTCACGCACGGCTGGCCAGTTAGGACTTTATTGGCGTTCGCTTCATTAGAGGCTTAATGAAGCGCACGAGACGAAGAAGGAAAAGCTAGGAAGGTCGGCAATACAAAACCTACAAAAGCAGATGCACAAGTATCTTTAAATAATCTATTATGCTAGAGAGATCAACATTGGCAATGTTTAAATGCTCTTCTTCTTCGTCTGAAGCATGGCAATTGCAACGGTTTTACATGGAGAGAGAAAGAGAGAGGGGGAAAGAAGGAAAGAAAGAGAGAGGAGAGAGGAGAAAAAGAGAAGGGGGAAATAAGGGGAGACGGGAGGAGAGAAAGATTATTAAAAAATTAATCTCACGAACCGTTTCCGTTGAGTTCGTGTATTCTTCACTAAAACCTGAAACCACGCAAAGATTTAGTTTGCAGATACAAAATAAAAATAAAAAAAACATAAGTACGATGTTCATAGCTTATTAGAAGAGTACCCGCCCTTCGACGGGTTGACAGTATGAATGTTTACTTTTATGACTCCTCACATGTTCACACGAAGAGAATATCTTTGTAAAAAAACATTTTTAATGAATAGTTTCGCAATATCAAACTGCATTTTTACAGAGTCGGAATAGCTGGAGAAAAGGAGACATGAGAAGCAAAGCTGGAATATGCGGAGAACCACTCTTTTTTCTGTGTTATATTATTAAGGCTTGAGAGTCTAGCCAACCTACTATTTCACCCATAGTTGAGGCGGAGAGGTTTTCTTTTTCACAATGTATCATAACTTCTTTAATCCAACAAGAACTTGTATTTCAACGTCATGTAATAACTAATAACAGAACTGAGACAAGCGAATAACTGATTAACCCCGAATCTAATAAAAGTTTTAGCATTTAATTAATAAATTATGCATTTTACAAGCAAGACAACATTTTCAAATTTTAGATCCTACCGATTTTCAAAAGGTGCAAGTTTCATAGTATCGAAGTTTGGGCCAGCTTAACGCACGTGCGCAGTAACGTTTTTCTGTTGTTTTTTTTTTTTAATTTAAAGCAGCTCTATATATTCTATCCCACAATATTTTCTAAATTATGTTATTTGTTGGCAACATTAAGTGAATTGGTTGCTGTTTTTTTAAACTTAGTTCACGCCAAACAAGGCAAGTTGCCACTGTAGACATAAGGAGCTGTTGAGAATTTGGATGGAAGTTGTGGGGGGTCATCTTAAATTGGGAACTGTGCAGCGAGATGTTCGTTCACATTAGTTTATATTTCTGTATGCCGGTACAGTCGTGGAAATAGAGAGAAGGGAGAAAGTTCCAAAGGCCGGCAGCATTGGGAAAGAAGCTATTGGAGTAGAAGGCTCTCCGGACTCAGGGGACCTCCGCGATGAATGAATGGGATTTAGCTGATTGTCGGGTAGGTCGAAAGAAAACTTATTGAATGAGGCAGACGAAACAGAAATAAATGATATTTATATTGAAATTATAATGCTCTAAATGTATTTAAAAATTAGTGTTTTTGCGACTTAATTAAAAGACCTTACCTGATAGTGTAAAATAGGGTTCATTTAATGTTTGGATGAGACGGTTCAGTAGAATTCGTCTATTTCCTAGGGAGACGATGCCAAAAGGAGGACGAAAAGTATTTCGCATTTATTCCGCCAACATTTAGTGTCTGGTGGTGGTCAAAGAAAATTTATTTCGCAATAAAATGGAGGGATTTTAGAAGACAAAAGGTGATAACTTATTAACAAAATAGACATGGTTTGATAACCTTTTAGATTCTTTTTATATAAGTAAGGGTGCAAAGAATAAAACTTAAAGTGCTCACAGTAGACATCTCTGCATTTTGTAAGTGAGTCTAAATGTGGGTAGCAGCAGATTTGAAATTTGTCAAGAATAATCTCTTAAAAGATTTAAAATAAATGTTGAATGTCTGACAGATGGGAAGGTGTGTTGTCTTAAAATTTGGGAAGCGGAGGTATTAGTTACGTTGTGATCTGTAGATGATTGCTTTCATCAACGATGTGATTTAGAGTTATCCTACCATTCCGTTTCGACCGATTCGATCCTACCCATTATCAGGTTATTTTCTCTCACTAATGGGTCAGCGTTTATCAAGGCCTGAGTGCCACTCGAGGATAAGGGGTAAAGAGATTGTCAGTTGGGCACTAATCGACACTACAAAAAGATGGGAAACAATGGGTGGAATAGCTACTGAAGATGGATTTGATTATCCATGAGGACGGCTCAACAAATGTTTGTTTACATTAGACTTGATGCCGACCATGTTGTCGTCGGTTGGGAAGCAACATTGTGCCATTTTGTACCACAGATGCAATGTTCTAGGAAATAAATTTTGCTCATAGAAGTTCCGTTTGTTTTTTCGTTGACAGAGAGAGAGGCACAGAGAGAGAGAGAGAGAGAGGGGGGTATTTGCTGTAGTTGTAGGAAGTCGATTTCTTGCTGTGTATGTTTTAGAGAAGGGGCTAGAGATTGGAGCTCAGTCGAGCACTTACCATGAGCACCTACAATGAACATAACGATACAGTAGAGAGAGGGTAGCAATATCTCTTCTGTGTGAAGAGAAGAGACCACCCACCTGCGAAGTCGGTTTTGTACTCTGTCAAGTCAAGAAATAGTGCCCCATGCAGCACCTCCACAAATATGAGAGCAGTACTCTTATGACGTCTCTGGCTCTTATACAGGTAGATAAAGCCGCTGATCTGGGACGCCACTTGTTCCGACTCCTTTTCACCAGCAAGGATTGCGGAATCCGCGGTGAAGCCCGGCACGGCGGCTCTGCTCGCCGAAACAAAGAAAGCGCGGAAAATATAGCTCGCTCACTGACCGTTTCAGTGGAAACGTTGGGTGTGCTTGGCCCCGAGACTGTTAATTTTTTTCAGGATATTTGACGGAGGATTTCAACGTCTAGACACGAGCCCGTGAGTCAGCCTGGTTGTTCCAACGCATCTCCCTGGCTATCGTTCGTGGCAACGCTATGTCAGTAACGGCGGCGTCACTTCCGTTCTAATCGTCATCTGTTGACTCTCTCTTTCTTTCTCTGACAATTGTTTCAAGCCTCATTGTTTTTTTTCTCTTTATGGAATAATTGTACGTGAGTAAACAACCTTATATCATATGTATTTAATAAAATCTTATTTGATTGAAAAAAAGGTAGAATATTGCATCAGAATTGAGCTAATTTCTGAAGCGGTAGAATCATCTAACTATGTACAACGAAGTTGTTACCCTATATAACTACGATTGTTTTTTTTTACTATGTACGTACATTAATGTTTCTTACGTACTAAAATCTGATGAAGCGATATTTTTACATTCATGAGCATTCGGGCATGCCGTAACATTAACATATTTATTAACGTGTTTATTAACGTTTTTATATACTGTCTATAACCGCGAAAATGCAACTAACGAAATTAATAGGTTGTCGATGAGGCAAAAAAGACATACGATTTATTTAAATAATGGAATTGTATTGAAGCGCACACCGACATAAACTGTCTCTTGTCGACTGAAGAGGCGACGGTCAGTCTGGTAAGGGAAAGTGAACGAATGCACATGGGGGAGGTAGGTTGAAGATCGGTTTATGATATGTTAGTTGAGCAAAGTAGGTGGGTGGACGTCTATCGATGTTGCCTTATTTAGCAGAGAGGAGTCTTTGGAGCTGTGTAGAGGTATTGGGATCACGCTATTGAAAACTGTTTGTGGTCATTAAATGAGCCTTACTCATTTGGAAGATAGATTGGGTCATGACTCGACATTTTTGTCAACCCCTTTTCTTTGAGACAACGTTTGGCATTGGTTGTTTAATTTACATTTTCTTTGGTAACTTTGTTTGAGAACCGGAATAATGTTCGGAGCCTTTTCTCAGATTATTTTTTTCGTTTCTTCACTCCATCCTCCGGGTGTGCACGATCGGTAGGCTAAAGTTTATTTGGTAGCCTCAATTAGAAAGAAATTAAATTTGAGAAGACTATGAAAACATTCGCGTGAGAAATATCCCTATTTACTTGCCACGCCACGAGGGCATATTCAGACAAAAGATCGGATTCTAATGTGGAAGAAAATCCTGGTTTAAAGCTAAAATAGGCACTCTGGATTGGGACAAAAAATTAAAATTGCTTCAGTCTAGAAGAATTTCTCTTTCACTGACTCGGAGCAGAAAAGATGAAGTATAGTGCTAGAACAGATAAGAGATACTACACTTTGCTCCTATCCCCCCCCAAAAAAAAACTGTTTCATTTACGTGGTCCTTCTTTTCTTTTCCTTAGTCTTTTTAATTAACAAAAATATAAAAAGTAACGGAGTATAACGCTCATGTCATGCCCACGTAATAATTATCTTTATCTATAGATGAGTGTTTACTAATATGAAAAGATAAACGTCAAAATATTCAGCTCACCCGATTTGCAATTATCGGGTTTGTTATATTATAAAGGGGAGAGAGACAAGAAATTCGGCGTTGCCCAGGAATACATTAGAACAAATAAAATATTATATTATCAAGAAAAAGGGCGACGATAAGATACCAGAGTTGCCCGTGACTAGATTAAAACACATATAAGTGTTATTATATTATTAAAAGGGGAGGAGGTAACTCGGCGTTGCTCGAGAATATATTAAAACAAATAAAGATGTTACGCACATTTTCTTTTCTATTTTGTTGTCTATGTCCTCCAGCAACGCCAGGTAGCGCTGCTAGTGTAAAAATAAACGCAAAAATGATCAGTTTACCCATATTTAGTACATAAGAATCATCAAACTACACAAATTACAAAATTCAAATCATCAAACATATTTAAATACGGGAAAAATATTACCGTCCATGAATAAACCATACACCTTAAGAAGACCGGAGTGTCCATCGGCCGAATTTTAATACAAATATAAATATAAACGTTTATTGGTATAATAGTCCGAAAAAAACCCAATGTAAATTAGTATAATAATAAGTTCTTCTGGTATTATTTTGATTATTCTGACTAATCTTGGATGTTATTGTCACGACTTGTCGGCCTCCGTATGTAATCTCCGACGCGTGGCAGGTGTCCAATTTGCGCAACAGATAAAGGTTTTAAGTGACAACCAGTTTTAAGTTACAGTCTCTTGGAGGTTGAAGGTTCAGTCCTCATTACAGACGATACTAACTAAGAATAAAATAAATAAAAAAACTACTTACTAAACACTTCTACCAAGTTATGGGTGACGGA
Source organism: Sepiola atlantica (assembly GCA_963556195.1). Taxonomy (NCBI): domain Eukaryota; kingdom Metazoa; phylum Mollusca; class Cephalopoda; order Sepiida; family Sepiolidae; genus Sepiola; species Sepiola atlantica. Next base: position 58,387,630 of record OY744535.1, on the reverse strand, counting down.
ACGAGAACAATCTACTTCCGTGGATTAAATAAAGGTTCAGTAAGAAATTCCGTATGGAGTCCCGAGTTAAACATAAAGCTTCTTGAGTTCGACAAGATGCACCTGAAGAAGGTCGAGTGTAACATCGGCCGAAACGTTGCGAGAATAACATCCAAGATGAGAATAGTAGTCTGAATCTAATATAAATAGGGATTGTATCTGTCCGTCTGTCAGTCACAATTTTTGAAAACGTAATAATCACATGGCGGAATTTGTCTAATTTCGAAATATCAGAGTTCTTAACTACTTTTAGAAATGGGAAATAGTGCATCAATAATAGATAATAAATTCCCAACAAATAAAGCGGATGCTTAGATCGAAACCGAAACCTTGAGATCTTCAGCAAGACGTTCTACCAACTGAGCTATTTGCACTTTCTTATAAATCTTTAAACATTCACTTGACAACATCATGATAGCTTTGGCGTCCTGTTTGAAACCAAAACGATAATTACAAGTAAATGAATAAATGTTAAACTTAAACTTAGCTTTAAATATGATGTAGTGTATATAGTTTTTTTCACAATTATATGTGTCTCGACAGCGAGATAGAATGGGGTGACGCTGTAGCCTAGCAGAAATATGCCCGGTTTGATTTTGTTCTTGGAATTCGTGCAGGTGGGACCACGCGAAAGTTACCAACATCCGTAAGTGAAAGTGATATTAAGGAACCGACTGGATTCGAACTTTGCACACCCAGTTCGTAAGTCCGTGCTGGTATGCACTTAACCACCCAACTCTCTTATGTTAAAGACGTTTTAAATGACTTTATTGAATTGGTTTATTGAGTTGTATGAGATGAATTTTTATTAGTTGAAATGTTTTGTTAGTGTGAAAAGAGATTTGTTGAGAAATGAAGGAAATGTTCCGTTAGATTCGCGTAGATTAACGTGCAGGCTTCTCTGACATGAACGCCTGTGGTCCATCTGGGAACGGATTCTCAGATGTTTTACAAGCCGAGATCATCATGATAGCAACTGTCATAGATATGTCTAAAAGGTATTTGCTGTTATACACACTTGCAATAATAGACAAGTGGAAAAAGTCGCGGGAGAAAAAGAAGGGAAAGGAAAACAGGTAGATAGAGGGAAAAAATGGAGGACGGATCAAATGTTTTTGCGGAAACCGAAGATGGATTAAAACGGTGAAAAAGTATTAACGAAATGAAATATCATGTAAAAGGATTGTATGTCAGGGGCAGAAAAAATAGTAGGCGGGAAAATACAAAGATAACAGGAGAACACCCAGCGCGCCGTACATGGATAAACAATCATATTAGTTGCTCGAATGCAAGGGTTCCCCCACCTTATTTTTGTTTGTGAACCGGTTGAGGGCTATTTTATTATCTGGGCCTTATATATGCCTATATAATGTTTTTTTAAATCAAATATTACTAATAAATGCTGATTAACACATGCACAATATGTTTATGAATATAAATATACATTTACAGAAGATAAGAATGTTATAAATGACATACAAAGCATGAAAAGCGATAATGAATATTTGCCTTCATGAGCTCAGAAATAACTAGGATTGGGGGCCACATATGCTGCAATCGTCCATCTGCCAGCCTCGCTCTACAACACATACTAATTAAAGAAAGCAGCGTTTATCTCACATATTACATATTCTTTTTTATACATCTATTATATATTTACAATATAATTGTTATACATACTATTATTTATATTCAACAGATGTCCATATGGATCCCTTACTAATTACCATAGAAAGTCGGTTGTTAAGGCGGGGAAAATCCGGCTCCCTAAAATAGGGCACTCTGGATTGGGGCGAAGTACATTTTTTCATGTGATCTCAGAGGTCAATTTGGACCCCGATTGGAAATCATTGTTTTAAAAGAAAGCACGATAGAAAGATAAAGACCTTCAGAACAAATACATGCACAAACATAAACTTGCACATACTCACAAAATTAACCTGACGAATATACCCATTGCACCAAGTGCAAGAGATAGAAACAATTGCACTTATAGGCACGGTTAGCATCTTCAAAAGATCTCTTGGTTGGAATATCTGAGATTGCAAGTGAATGTTTGGCATCTAGTAGGATGCACCATCCCCAGCAAAAATCAAAAAGATAAGACAATAGAAAAAGAAGATACTGACTCTTGACGCCCATGCACATATTCACAAGACACGCATACTTACGCCTAACTCTGGATTTGCTTCCCTTCATCTCCAAATCAGACCGGCAAAGTCTATGCCAGTTTTAAGAATGGTTTATTCTCTGTCGGTCTAAGGTATGGTCCTGTGCAGTTCTATGAGGTCCACCTTCTCAGGCTTGGCCTTCGCACGCTTTGAGAAGAGGTTAGTTTATTGCTGAGATGGCCTTACCAGAGAATGCCGACGAGCCTGCCCAGGCAAGTTTTTTTCCCCAACATTCTATGAGTCCCTCTCTATACCCAATCTATGACACAACTGTCCACTACTACGAATCTACAGTAAAATTCATTTGAATAGCTCCACGTGAGAATTTCTGAGCGGGTTTTAAATAAATCATTTAATTAATACACTTACTTCAAGTATTTTATGTTTTTCCACCATAAAATCATTATCGAAATTAGAGACGCAACATTCTATGAGACCCTCTCCTTATAAAACCGCAACCCGGCTATTCTATACCCCATCTATGACACATGGCCCACTACAATTAATCTACACTTTGCAAAGAAAAAAATGTGTCTAATTTTAAATCACCAAAAAATTATCCGATTTTAATGAAATTGTCAGCATTTATTCAATAAATAATATATTTCATGAGAAATACGAGTTTTGCAATTTGATATTATATCGATTTTCACAAGAATAGAAGTTTGACAGGATAAATCTTTCTAGATTAACGCACATGCAAAGTAACTTTTTTAGATATGTTGTTACTGTTAAAAGGGACGCTATATATATTTTTTCTAACGGCCTTTTAAGTAGTGGGAAAAACAATGAAACCAAAAAAGGCCTCCAAGGAACTACTGGGACTATCCATTCCGTCATACCCAGAGGTATGCATCTCTCGGTTAGAAGTTTCAAGGGTATTTAGCTCCGACTCTGAAAAGACATGCATGCACACATACCGCTCATCAGACGCCCCTCTATCAAACGCACACACACACAAACCAAATATTCAAACTCCAACCCACTCACGTCATGAAGCATACTTCCTAACACACACACACACACACACACACACACACACACACACACACAGACGCATAAACATATATAATTGCAGAGTTGTATTATAACAGTCTCACACTTCTAGACACACTCACCAACGCACGCGCACACACACACACACCTCACACCTCACATTCTCGATGCGCTGACTGTCACAACAATGAATTGAATCTTATGAATTATATATAACACTCGATGGACAAGGTTATCTCAACATCATTCAATGGAAGGGAAACATGTCTGACTCCTGAGTCAGAGGAAAATGCATTAACTTGTAATTGGGCTCGTTTGTTTATCATAAATTAGATTTAATATTTTAAAGATTAAATGTCTTTTCAATTATTATTACTATTATTATTACTTCTATTATTAATAGTATTACTTTTATTACTATTATTATTAGTATTATAGTTATTAATATTATGATTATTATTACTACTATTACTATTTCTTCTATTATTGTTATTTTACGATAATTAAATTTAATAATTTTAATATTAAATCTTTTTCAATGTTTATAATTAGTATCATTATTAAAATAAGAATAGTATTTCGCAACATTTTTTTTAATGAGGTCCATAAAAACGTACACTAAATAATTATAATCTTATATTATGCGTTTGAGTTAAAAGAAAACTATTTATAGTAACTGCACAACAAAAACTAAGCTAAGGATCGTCTATAAGTATGTGTTTACGTTAGTAGAAAACTATTACTAATAACTCGTGTTAATTAATCGGAATCATAAAAATATCACAGTAAAAATGGCGCGAGTAAATAAATACGAAAACAAAATGTTGCACTTAATAAATATCGCAAAAATCTCACAATGAGTTTATCAAATCATTTTTTAACCAATTACGATGAAAATATTTGACAAAAAATAGTTAGAAAGATCTATTCTTAAAATGTAACCGACCCACCCCCAAAGTGTACTTTTACTTTTGTGAAAATATATGCACATATTACACGGGTGTTTACAGGAATTTGAAAATTTAAAAAAACAAAAACTAAATAGTTAGAAATTTGAAATAATCGGAATCGGAATCTATAATTATCAGAATCTTAATTGTATCGGAATCGGGAATTTAGAACAGAATCAGTAATTGTATAAGAATCGGAAATTTAGAACAGAATCGGTAATTGTATCGGAATCGAGAATTTAGAAAACAATCGGTGATTGTATCGGAATCAAGTATTAAGAACAGAATCGGTAATTGTATCGGAATCTGGAATTTTGAACAGAATTGGTAACTGTATCGGAATCAGGAACTAAGTACAGAATCGGTAATTGTATTCGAAACGGGAATTTAGAACAGAATCGGTAATTGTATCGGGATCAGGAATTTAGAACAGAATCGGTAATTGTATCGGAATCGAGAATTTAGAACAGAATCGGTAATTGCATTCGAAACGGGTATTTAGAACATAATCGGTAATTGTATCGGAATCGGGTATTTAGAACAGAATCGGTAATTGTATCGGAATCGGGAATTTAGAACAGAATCGGTAATTGTATCGGAATCGAGAATTTAGAATAGAATCGGTAATTGTATCGGAATCGGGAATTTAGAACAGAATCGGTAATTGTATCGGAATCGGGAATTTAGAACAGAATCTGTAAGTGTATCGGAATCGGGGATTTAGAACAGAATCGGTAATTGTATCGGAATCGGGAATTTAGAACAGAATCGGTAATTGTATCGGAATCAAGAATTTAGAACAGAATCGGTAATTGTATCGGAATCGGGAATTTAGAACAGAATCTGTAAGTGTATCGGAATCGGGGATTTAGAACAGAATCGGTAATTGTATCGGAATCGAGAATTTAGAACAGAATCGGTAATTGTATCGGAATCAAGAATTTAGAACAGAATCGGTAATTGTATCGGAATCTGGGAAAATATTGGAATCGTCCCATCACTAATAATAACTGCAGAAAAGCAAACACTAAACTAATTATAATCTAATAGTATTTGATTACGTTGTAAAAAGTATTTCCTAAGTTAAAAATTATATGTATACTACTAAAGTGCGTATGTGTGTATTAACCTTTCTATATAACTTTTTTTTTATAAAAAGTCTATTTTAAACAATTACAAAACGATATTTCAATACAATTAATTTACTTTTCACAAAAAATCCTTTTAAAAAATATATAATGTGATAAATATAACAACCAACATACGATTGACTGTTATCTTTCATTCTTTCTAGAATTGACAGTGTAGCAGCGTGGAATCTAGCTCGTTATGATATTGACTTTAGTTGTCTTAAAGAAAATGCTAAGAACTTATTAAAATGTTGAAAACAGAGCAAACGACTTGAATGTGGAATGAAAGAAGAAAACATTGTTTAACGAACACAAGATATTTATATATGTACAAAATTACAAGATAATTTTATGTGAGTAATTGTTTATTTGAAATTTTTGAGTTCTCAAGGAAAGTTCAGTTAGACATATTACGAACAATAAAATAGACATATTTGTGCCTGTTTTTTTCTGAATGTCAATATGCATGAGATACTGAAGGCATTTGTGTTTGTGCGTTGTTTTTTGTTAGAGCGCGTAAGTGTTGACTCTGTGTATGTGTGCACATGCGAGAGTTGAAAATTAATGAGCCGTCCCTTTACCCCCAAAGTGGTAAACGGAAATTTGGTATTCTATAGAAATAGATGTTGCGCTGTGCTGATTTTCATCCTCAACTTTGTTTTTCTTGACGAAAACCTCACCTTAAATAATGTGTTATCGGCCCCAGACGCATGGTTTATTTTAGGCGCGAAAAGGAGATTTTAATCGCACGAAGTGCAGCGGACGTAGTTTAAAATACATCACGTCACAAGCAATTTTGCTTTTTTGCTAAATATTTCTCTGGGAGCCGGTTTTGTATGAAAATTTAATTTCTATATTAGATGTGATTTTGGGGCGTGGTTTGTGATTTTTCGAACACGCCATTATCTGATTAATATTATAGGATTGGCATATATGTCAATCTCATAAGTCAGAATCATTTTGCATTTACTAGCGATGACCGTGATGCAAATTATTTACCAAGTAATGGGTGAATTTAATTTACAATTATTGATTTTGAAACAACTCTTAAAAAATTTAATTTAAATAAATTGAATTTTGATTATCACATTCCTCGAAAATGCCAAAATGCTTGAAACAGAATGAAGGGCGAGAGAGAAAGTTGACGTTGAAACATAAAATTAAAAAAAAAAACGATAATCCATACCTAACCTACGATCTATTCTCTTTCATACGTTCTTCGTTTCGTTAATAGTGGGTGCTCGACTGAGTTCCGATCTCTGGTCCCCACCTTGTAAAGTAACTTGCGGTGTTTCTTTACATAAAACTCCCAGGTAAATACGCTACTTTAAAATTTAATTTTTTGAAATACGTGTTATTTTGTAAAAAAAAAAAAAGCGGTTATCAAATTTTACCGAAAAACAACCCAGTAGTTTTCTATTTATTATTTCAGAACTTCAATATTTTCCTTCGAATAAGTTTTTGACTTTATTTACATATAAATGTGAACACAAATCAAATCCCAAATAATTATAGATTAATAAAAAGGCTACAATTTAGCGTTCGTTAAACATAAGCGCCAGTAAAGTAACACAGCTACGTACACGCACACACATATCTCTTCCACGCAGCCCCCTTCACACAGAAGAGGTATGGCTAGCATCTTATGTTCATGGTAGGTGCTCGACTGAGCTCAAATCGCTTGTCTCGGCACTGTAAAACATTCACAGCAAGAACTTGCTTAGCTACAATCACAGCAAAGAACTTTTCTTTCTCTTTTTACCGGAAAAAAACGGAACTTCCAAGAACAAAGTTTATTTCCTAGAATATTACATATGTGCAACAAAATACCACGAGACTGCTTCCCAACATGGTCGTCTTCAATTCTAATGTTAACAAATACTCGTTGAGACGTCTTCTTAGATAATTAAAGTTTGCCCATTCCACCAATTGTTTCCAATCCTCTTATGGTGGCGTTCATCGTTTAAACTCAGAATCTCTTTAACCAAGGGAGGCGCGAGAGCGCTCTATCCCTAAATAGACTCACGAATGGCCTATGCTGGAAATCTCATTTCTTTGATCAATCATAACTCAAAAATCAATAAACCAAATTAGTTAAAACTTTGCACAAAATGTTTATTTGATAGGTTCTATAAGTGTGTAGAATTTCAGCATCATTAGTCAAGGCAACCCAGAGATCCAGAAAGTGCAATCATGAAATCATGTTATCTGTGTGTACGTACGTACGTCAGTACGTACGTACGTATGTATGTGCCACCCTGTATCTCATCAACTATTTGATGGATTCAGCTAATTTTTGGCAGAGATAGAGATTCTAGGGTCTAGTTTATGGCATTTTTATTTCAATTCATCATATATCTTAGTTTTCCAGAAAATTCCAAAAAAACTTATGAGAAGGCATTGTATTGAGGCATAGCCTTTACAAAAGTAGTGAGATTCCATGAAAAATGCCAGTATACTTAAATCATATGCCCTTAATAGGGTTAAGATGAAAATTCATATACACTAAATGTACAAAAGCAAGGAAATTCCCAAATTTTTACACTTTTATTGTCATTAAGGGTTTGACTTCATATCAACCAAACCATTTCATTATCACATCACTACAGTATAAATCTCTATGCATGAGTGGATGAAGTGTGTGAGGTGCGCTGAAGAAAAATTCCTACCAGTAAAATACATAGCCCTGTTGTGCTCGCATACCCTTAATGACAATAAAAGTGTAAAAATTTGGGAATTTCCTTGCTTTTGTACATTTAGTGTATATGAATTTTCATCTTAACCCTATTAAGGGCATATGATTTCATTTTTCATGGAATTGATAAGTACTTACCCATTTGTAAAAGAAAATCCAAATGGTCCAGCAGTAAGAATAGTTTGAAAAAGTTTATAAAACAATCAGCTGAATAGTCAGTATAAATATATAAAAAAAACACAACGAACTTATTACCTTACAAATCAATCCCAATAACAATTACGTTGTTTGTTTTAATAATCGCTGCATCAGGCAAATAGTAAGATTTCTTTATGGTTTTATTATTTTTAAGTTTCACTTCTGCACTTAATTTATGTAGATTTTCGTCTATACAGCAAATTAGTTTCCTGTTTTTTCGGTGCAGGTACCTGAGTTCTTTTTTTATTAAGTTTCTGAATGGTCCAGACTCTGAACTCCAGAGGATCTTAATAAGGGTATTGCCCTCCTATTTATTCCCTTTGTTAGGTTTTAACTATATAATTTAATTTCAAATGGATGTATTATTATTTGTACTCACTAGGAGTTTTCATACAGATCATCGTCAGTGATTGCTCAGCGACAACAACCAGTGGTATTTCCTGGAGTCTGAGTGACAACAAGCCTCCCCAACTTTCCTGTATTCTTAACCTATTTTCGATAACCACCGCAAATAACCTTGCAATATCGCAACGGCCGCTTACCATGAATTTCTCGCTGGTAAGGACCATTGGTCTTCTCTGGGATTTGGGTGGCAATAAGCCTCCCCAATGTCCCAGCATTCTCCGCACTCTTCCAGTGGAGTGCTGTTTTGTGCTGTCTATCCTCGGTCTCCTAATCCTCCTCAACCATCTACAAATATTTTGTCTGGTGTCAGCCTATACCGGCACCATTTTTTAATTTTATTTATTTATTCATTCATTTCATTTTTTCTTGAGAGGGGGGAGTTAAGGAGGAAGGGGGAGAGCTTATGCTGTTTCTTGCAATTTCTGTTCATCGGTTCATTTTTGTGTGGTGTCAGCTGAGGTCAGTGTATTTTACTGGAGGGGGGGGCTTATGAAGTGATGTTCCTTGCAGTTTATGTTCCTTGGTTCGTGATGTGGTGTTCATCCTGTGGTTTTGTTTTATTCCTGTTGTAAATTTTATGTGACTGGTTATCCTTCATAGCTTATGTAGGTTGGTTTCCGCATTCAAGGATTTTCCTTAAGATTGCAGCTGTCTTGATCATTTCCTTTGTATATTTTCGATGGTCCCTTGATTCCAATTTCTCCCAGTCTTTTCTCCAGGTTTTTGGGGATTGTTCCTAGTGCTCCTACGATTATTGGTATCATACTGACTTTCTTCATGCTCCATATTACTTTCTAGTTCTGTGAATTTGCTAGTTCTCTGGTTAGTTATTATTATTATTATTATTATTATTATTATTATTATTATTATTATTATTATTATTCATAGTAGTCTCAACTTTTGGATGTTATTAGTTGGGGTTTTGTATTTTGTTTTTTTGAACATCAAGTCAATTACCTTGACCTTAGATATTCAAGCTATACTTAACACTTTCGCCGTTCCTAATAGGCAAGCCTTTTGCAGAATTGGAAAAGAAATTGTCTCGTCAATTTGTTTAAGTCATTTATGGTGGCTTTTCATTATGGTTCCAAGGGCTCCAATTACAACGGGGATCACCTTTACTTCTTTACATGCCATATTCTTACTAATTCCCATTTTAGATCTTGATATTTTTTTTTTTCCGTGTTCTTTCTTCTGCACTCTGGTATCGAAGGGGCAGGCTATATCAATGATTAAGCAAGTTCTCTTATTTTTGTTCAGAAAGACTAAGTCGGGTTTAGAATGCTCAAGAACCGTGTCAGTTTGTAAGCGCATGTCCCAAAGAAGTGTGACATTGTCATTCTTCTGTACGACTTCTGGCTATTATTATTATTATTAATAGTAGTAGTAGTAGTAGTAGTAGTAGTAGTAGTAGTATTAGTATTATTATTATTATCATTATTATTAGTATTAGTATTATTATTATTATCATTTACTCACTAGGAGTTTTCACAGTAGTCACTATCAGTGATTGCTCACTGACACTACCAAGTGTTCGCTTGGCGTTTAAGTTACAAGTCTCCTCAAATTTCCAGCCCCCATTCACCTCTTTCGATAACTTTTACAAATTATTTTGCATTATCGCAATAGCCATCCAGCATTGACTTATCGCTTGCAACAACCGCTGGTCTTCTCTGGACTTTGAGTGACAATAAGCCTCCCCAATATTCTAGTACTCTCACACCCTTCAAGTGGAGGTCTGGTTGATGCTCTCCCTCTTCAGTTTTTCTCTTTAATCCTCACGCTCATTTTGTGTGGCATTAGCCGAAGCAATAAACTATAGTGGTCCCTGGAGTCGGAGTGACAAGTCTCCCCAGATTTCCAGCATTCTCTGCTTCTTTCGATACCCATTGCAAATCATTTTGTAGTGGCCTTCCTTGAAATTTGAGTGGCAATTAGCCTTTCCAAGGTCTCAGTATTCTGCACACCTTTCCAATGGAGATCTGGTTAATGCCCTCCGTCTTCAATCTTTACATCCTCCTTGACCCTTTGTGATCAATTTGTGTGCAGGACTGGTACTACCACACACGTGTGTGTGTTTTTTGTCGAGGAAATGCTAAATTATGGGATTTCTGACTGTTTCAACTCCCTTGATTTCATTTAATGTTTTTCTATTTTTTTTTCTTTTTCAATTTATATGTGGTTCGTCAGCGTTACCTGGTTATGTGGATTGGTTTCCGCACTTGAGGATTTTCCCTAATATTTCAGCTGTTTGCATCAGTGCCGTGCATTGTGTATGGTATTAGTCTTGCTTTTGACTCCAATTTCTTCTAGTCAATTATTGCTATTACAGTAACCTTACACATGTTTCATATTCCTTCCAGCTATCTGGCAAGTTTCATATATTTGCTTAGATTTACTGTCTTTTTTGATATTTACCCTCTGATTTGCTGGGATGGCGAAACCTACGATTTGGCAGGATTTTTTCTTCTTGTTAACCCGGTCCTCTTACTTGAATGCGTTTGTCCGTTTGCTGACATGTAAGATGGACGTTACACCGATGATGATGATGATGATGATGATGATGATGATGATGATGATGATTTCATGTCCCAGAGGATTTCATGATATTCGTTTTCCATTACTGTCTCCGATTTGTGTGCGTACCATTTGTCTGCATGTGCAAAGTTCAGGCGTTTGCATAGTTCCCAGTAAACTGCCTTCCCCATTCAGTCGTGTCTGATTTCGTATTCCTCTTGTCTTAGTTTCCTGCATTCTTTTGTGATGTGGTTTGCTATTTCGTCTCTTTGTCCACAGAGTCAACATTTATTGTTTTCTTGAGTTTGGTCTATCTAGGCTCTTATATAGTTTCTTATGGTCACATTGTTTTGTGCAGCCTTTTATAATGATTCTGTTTTTCTGTTCAAATGTCCTTTTTAGTGGGCATGTCCATATAGCAGTAATAGTAGTAGCAGCAGTAGTAGTACTAGTTGTAGTAGTAGTATTAGTAGTGGTAGTAGTATCCATATACGGCATAATCACAGTGACCCACCACATCTTATTAGATCAACAAAGTTAAGCGACGTTGAGACTGGTCAGTACTAAATGTGCTGCCATTTTGAAGAATACCAGGTGATCTATGTTGAGGGCACTTAGCTTATCTGTGACTTCTATTCACTGGATTCAAGCACTGCCGGTTCAGGAGAGGTGGGATTTGAGATTGCAGGCACCCTTATGGGTGGTTATCCATTGTCTTTTGTGACAGAATGAATATTAAGAAAAAAATATTATTATTATTATTATTATTATTATTATTATTATTATTATTATGATTATTATTATGATTATTATAATTATTGTATTCTTAATTAGATTGCTACAGTTGCAATAATTGATTATTACTGTTTTATTTTTAATAGATTCATATAAAAGTTATCATTTACCAATATTCAAATTATATTTCATTACACATTTAAATAATTACAAAATTGAAATACTCAATTCAGTTATTGTGTATTTGCTTACTACTATGCAAACTATATGATGCATTAACTGTTGTATTTGTTGATAACAATTATAATTATAATTTGATATTTTTCTGAGACAATCACATTTTACTTCGTATAAATTCTAGGATATTAATAATTATTTCTTTTAAAACCCTGCCGAGCTAAAACATAATACTCTCAATTTAATCGGTAAATGAAGAAAAATACACTGCAAATTACATTTTAATTAAGTTCATTACTTTCTGAACACATGAATATTTGATATCACCCTTTCGAACGAAGAAGAAAAACACATCACTAAATGTTTTATTGAAAAAGAAGAAAGAAGAAGAGATAATATATTTCTTTCTCTTTCACACACAAAAATTGGAATGTTACTGTTAACAGATGAATAAATGTGACAATCTGCTTCTCTGTCTGTCTCTCTTTCTATTTCATATGTCATAATGGACTATTTTGTATGCTACAGAGGAAAACAATCTTTAAAATTGCTACACACAATGGATATTATATTATATTATATTATTATTTTATTGCCCTACTCACCCATAGAATTCTGGGCTTCTTTTCACATTTTGTTACTAATAAATATCCACTTATTAAGGCCAAACTCCACTCGAGGATAACGGTTAAGGAGCTGGATGGATTGTCAGTTGAATGATCAAGAATATTCTGTAGGGGTTGAAAATGATGAATGAAATGAACAAATTTATATTACTTATGGGGGACGGGTTATGACAAGTATTTGTTGACATTGGATTTGAAGACGACTACGTAGTCTGCAAGGAAGTAGTCCCATGGTAATGTGTTCGACGTGAGTGATGTCTTTATGTAATGGATATAGTCTTCTTTAATATGTGAGCAGTTCCAAGAAGTATTATAATCTATACTTCTCGGATCTTGATGTTAACACCTGTCTATGAATGAGATACGGCCCGAGATGCAGTACTGCTGTCACATCAGGAGAGGTCAAGGGAAAGGTCACAATTTTAGCAATAACTTCGGTTCTGTTCATCGTAGAGACTCGCTACTTGACCTTGACCTTGAAAATTTTAGTCACGATCTGAATTTTGACAGAATTTAAACCCGATTTTCCCAAATTTGATGTATGGATATGATGCTCTTTGATAACATCAAACACCATGCAAAATTTCAACCTGATCAGATAAATAGCTTTTGAGTTATTAACGGGAGGAAGTGATAAGGATGGATTTAAACCGACGATGATGATGATGTTGATGATGACGATGATGATGATGACGATGACGATGATGATGATGATGATGATGGTGGTGGTGGTGGTGGTGGTGGTGGTGGTGGTGGTGATGATGATGATGGTTATTATGATGGTGGTGATGGTGGTGATGGTGGTGATGATGGTGTTGCTGATGATGATGATGATGATGATGATGATGATGATGATGATGATGATGATGATGGTGGTGGTGGTGGTGGTGGTGGTGGTGGTGGTGGTGGTGATGATGATGATGATGATGATGATGATGATGGGGTGGGGGAGAAGATTGTTCTTCTGTAGTGAAAGAAACATTGCCGGAAGCATTGTTCAAACATTAAGACATTTACATGAATAATAAAAGCCTTCTTAATCTATCATCTCATTTATTTTTGTGCCGATGACGTCATAGAATTGTTAATACATTTTGAGAGATGCCGGTTTCTATTGCTCTTTAGTTATTTTAAGAAGCAGCTTACATATTAAAAGGAACTTCATAAATCAATATCACTGCTTATGACATGCTTATCATATACAAATGCAAATGCCCCCAGCATAATATACAATGAACATAGCAGGAAGAATGAATATTGTATGATGAGATATTAATTCGTTTCATAAAAATGTAAATCTAAATCATATCATTCGGTAAATTGTCATGTTTACATTAACTTTTTTGATGCAATGAGTTTATCTTAATGCTGTAGATTTCGTTGTTATTTGATCTTATGATTAATAGAATTGAAATAAACATCTATTATTCCTCTTTTTTTCTGTAGACCCCAAACACTAAACTAGCAATAGCAAATATGCCTTATGGCAGACTAGACTGATCTGAATGGTGGATGTTTACGAACAAGTCAAGTGAGTTGAGGAATGGACAGCTGATTTTAACGATGAAATCAGGAGACGATATCCTAAACCACCTCTTCGAATGAATAACAATATCACGAGATATCCTGAATCCGATTAGACGTGAGTGTCGCTTGTTTATACAAAAAGAAATTAAGGTGCAGAAGACGTTAACCCCAGGATATAACAAGATGGCACCCCTTAAACAAAAATACTTGTAACCAACCTGACTAGCAGCTAAATACAACCCTTCACTGTAGAGGTTCCTAAGTGCCAGACGATTTTCTATTCTGGTTGTTTTTTTTTTCTTCGGACCACTCAGCTTAGGAATTCCTTCTTGCTCTCTGTCTCCCTGACAGTATCAACATGCAAGAAATTTGAATATTATGTGAATAAATATCGTGCTGTGCAACTCTACACCCTTTAAGTTTCGGTTGCAATATGCCTTTTTTGGGGTGAATAAAAGTTTTTAAAAAATGAATTGAGTCTATTCATCCTCTGACACTAACTTCTTCCTCATCATCTTTACCTGACTTTAAATGGAAGTAAATGGGAAGTGATGCTGGTTAAGTGAATAATCACATGGACAGACAAGCTGAGTGTACCAAGTTCGAATCCAGTTCGTTGCATAGTCCTACTTTCAGTCAGGAATGTTGGCAACCTTTATGTGGCCACTCCTGTGAATACTCGATTCTGTCTATAAAGAACCTGGGAAACCAGTTCCAACAGTAGAAGCATGCTGATTCATACAACTTTATTTAACTTTAATGGAGAGTGTTCAGCTAAAATGTATTGATCAGTTCAACTTTGGTATAGGTATTGGTTACTTCCAATTTTTATTTTAATGGAAATCGCTCTTGACAAGACATGAAGCCACTGGATGTAAGGAGCTAACAAGAACGAAAGATGATTATCGCAAAAACAGGGGGTGACTTAGTCTTGAAAAGACAAAGGTTATAGTCAAGAGGAAAAACAGTCAGCAGGAAGCAAGTTTCACAAGCCTACATTTATTGGAAATAAGCTACTGGACCAGGAAGCTGTATTACAATGAGGTATCAAAACAGCGAATTGATGGAGACCACAAATGAGTGTGAACAAAGGAAGCAGACAGTTCTTAAGAACACATGCCATAATCGTATTTATAGAAAAGACTAAGACTAGCAACATCACGTCTGTGAGTGAAATAGTGCAGAGAGGAAGAAAGGGTGGGACCAATCAAATTACAGATACGTTTCGGCACCCTCAAATGGGACAGAGATTCACCAGCCACAATATGACAACAGTACTCCATACATGGTCTGATAGTAGATCTGTACAGATAAAGAATAGATTTGTAGACAGATAATAGCATCAGGTTGTTAGAATCAGATACTCACAGGAGAGACCACGTGAAGGTTCACAACATCCATAGTGAAATTGGTGCCATGGAACCGACACACCTAGCTTGTCAGTCCACATCAGTATTCACTTCACCATAGCCACCTCTCAGCAAAACATTAAAGATATATATGCATTTTTTTAACTTCATAAACAACTAATAAATAAACATGCCACCATGTAAAACAGACGATAACCGATGATGATGATGATGCTGATGATTATAGCCGCTATTCTTTTATTTGTCTTTTTAAAACTAACAAGTCACCGCTTATCAAGTCCCAAAGGTCACTCGAGGATAAGGGTTTATGTGTTTGTCAGATTAACAGTGAGACAACATCATGAAGATTAGTAACAATATTTTTAATTAATCAGAATTTTATCATTTAAGAGGATGCCACAACAAGAATTTGTTAACATTGGCCTTGAAAACGACCATGTTGTAGTCGGCTGGGAAGCAGCCTTGTGGTTTGTGTTCCACAGACGGGTTCTAGGAAAGAAACTTTTCTCATGAAATGACCGTTTAGTTTTAGAGCAGTGGTTGTAGGTAGACGAGTTTTTGTTGTGAATGTTTTACAGGGGAGAACCATAGATTGGAGTTTAGTTGAGCATGTACCATGAAAATAACGATAGAGCAGAGGAATACCAGCAACGTCTCTTCTGTGAGAAAGAGTCTGTAGAGAAGAGAAGAAAACATCCCCCACTAGATTTCGAAGTCAGCTTTATACTCTGTCAAGGCAGGAAATGGTACTCTGAGTGGCACCTCCTATGATGTGGTAACAGTACTATCACCCATAAAGGCTGGCATTTAGAAGACTTACTTTCGTCACGACATTGCTGTGGTACATTGTCTGCTATGCTATCTTCCCTACAGCCTCTTTCTCACAGAAACAGGTTGCTTGTTTTTCTCTGTTCTATCATTGTTTCTATGGTAAGTGCGCATCTGAGCTCCAAATTATGGTCCCCCCCCCCTGTAAAACATTCACAACAAAAACTCGTCTAGCTACAGCCACGATAAATAATTTCCATTGTTCCCTATGTGTCCTTTAAACTAGACGGAACTTCAAAGAGGAAAGTTCCTTTCGAAGAACTACCCTTCCGTCGAACATAAACCACAGGGATGCTTCCCAGCTGACTACAACATAGTCGTTTTCAAGTCCAATTTATACAAATTCTTATTGAGCTGTCCTCTTAAATAATCAAATTCTGACCAGTTACAACCATTGTTACTAATTCTCACAATGTTGTCTCACCGTCCACCTAACAAACTCATTAACCCTTATCCTCGAGTGGCCTTTGGGACTTGATAAGCAGTGAGTTCTTAGTAAAAAAAAAAGTCCATGTGAGCGACATCTTTATAAATATAAACTGTATTGTAGACTGAGGCAATTTTTATGATGAATTGTTACTGGCCATGAGCCAAAGATTGTGATACACCCACCTCTTGTGGGGAAGCAAGGAAATACCAACAAGTTAAAGTTTTTTTTGTTCATGCATTCTCAGTGTTCAATGTCCATCCCGGATATTCTACTTAGATTTGAAGTGAATATAATTATCATATTAAAGAAAAACAACTCGTACCTACTCCACGAGAAGTCCATCCATCTATACTCATCATTGGGTTAGTGTAGATGGATGGGTTTCTTGTCGCAAAATTGCTGTGGTACCAATACTCATGGAACACACATCCTTTACACAACCCTCCTATTCAACCCACTAGATAAAAAAAAACACTCTTCTAGTGTTTAGGTGCAGTTTAAATTTCCAAAGGAGAAGAACAAATTGCAGACTTTATTGATTAATTTAGTTATTTTAAATTAGTTTAGTTTGGTTTGTCTTTTTAAACATAGGTCGCGTGCCAGAAAAAGTGATAATTCTAAAAACTGGTTGAAGTGTGCCGGAGTTTTGGCCGACGCTTAGCAGTACCGGTTCTCTTATATACATTTATATATGTTCAAATACAAGCATATACCAATGAAAACAAAGCAACAACTCGAAAACAATGAAGTATACAAAAACATTCCGGTTCGCTATGAAATTGTGTCCACAATAATGTGAATAACAAAGTCATCAAATTATGTGTACAGGTGTGTGTGTAAGTTGAAAGAAGAAGACTTACATATTTTGTAAAGTGTGTTTGTGAGCACACACATGTTGGCAAGGTATTTTTATAGTAGCCAGAACGAAGAAAAGGAGCGACAGTCTGTGTAGTGTTGCCAGCTGCCAGTCCGGGTGAACAAAGAGACTGAATTTGCTGTGCAACGATTTTTATACCACAGATGGTAGTGACCTCTACAATTAAAAGGAGAGATAATTCGGGTCTGAAAACGCCCTATGGTGAGTGTTTGTGTAGATGTGTTGAACAGAGCTACGTAGTGCTACAAGTATTAGTCATTCTCAAAACTGGGAAAATTAGGTTTCGACGAACTTAGAACAGTGACCCTCCTCCACCAGCATTTAGTTTTAATTGTTTTTAATGAATTAATATTGATTGGACACCAAACTTTCAGATTAACATGAAAATATTCAGAAAGATATATTATTTTTAAAGTTTCTAGCAGAAATGGAAGATAATTCAAGCTTATCGTACAACGATCCTCTAACAGAACTGGTCCTAGCCTTTAGAAGTTAGTAGTAGGCCTCAGTCAGTCAAGGTCAACCATGGGTGATGCATTCTTAGCCTATTTGTCCTGTCTGTCTGCTCGGTTTGAGCTTATGGCTCAAGAGGGAGTTGTAGTTTCTGTCACAAAGGTCACTCTCGAAGCTGAAGTGTACTCTCCAGGTTGTAGGCTGTAGGTCTGTTGATTGAGTGTTGTTGGATGCTAGCCTGGTCAGTGTAATATGAAAGATAAGGCTGTTGCCCACGTAGCATGCCCGACCTCTCCACATAGTATGCCCCCCCCTCTGCGCGTCGCTGATGGATCCAAAGGAACAGCAAAGCTGTTACAGTTTGGCACTAACACCATTGAAGGATGGGGTATAACGGAGTTGTAGGCAACGCCGAACTGCTTTCGGGCGCCACTCTTGATGTTTCCTTGAGGTTTTCTCCTGAAGCCTTTCACCATAGGTGGGTATTCCACAAGGCAGTGGAGGTCTGAAATCAAGGTTTTACCTTCCCTGAGATGGACTGCCTTCCAAGGCTGACGAGTTCCATCTGGTCATTTATTTAAATGTATATTTTAGTTTTTATTTAGTATTGTTATACTGGATTAGTGTACAGGGGAGATGGACAAAAATTATAGATTATTTGGATAATTTGAAGTTTGATTTTCATAAATACACTAACATGGCTGTTGCTGCTGCTTTATTAACCAATGCCAATTTTAAGAAATTAGGTTACTCCTGTAGATGACGCACCATGTTTCCATGACTTCGAGTCGACAACGTACGGGCAGTTCGCGGGAGCGCTTGAGAGTTAATGAGGCTAAAACGAGGCGAAAACTGCTAAACGCTAAATGGAAGACTGGCAAGTGATAATTTCAGACGAAGAAATTCAAAGAAAAATACATAGATAAAATGAAAGAACGAATAAACCATAGCTAAACAACTGTAAATAAATAAAATTTCAATCAAATGTTTAGAAATGACTTGCTTTGTTTTTGAAATAAATGTTATTTTTATTGCTTTAGGCAACAGTTTTTTGGTTTTTAAAATTTTTCCAATGTTGTTTTATAAATTTTTCGCTGTTTTTTTTCTTGCTAACATAAAAACGAAAAAACTGTTTTTAAGCAAATGGTTTACTTGGTTTTAACTCTTTTGTAAATGTTTGTTTACTTTTTTGTTACATTTTCGTGGTTAGGGTTTACAGTTCGGGTTGTGGCCTGTCCAAAAGTTCTTTAGACTGCTGTTTCTGTTGCGTTGTAGTGCAGATGCTGAAATCGACGAAAGACAGGCAGAAAAAGAGGGAGTCGTCGATGAAGTGGAAGGAAGATAGTCGACGGTAGATTTCTGCTATCGGCACTAATATGGCGTCAAAGGGATTGTTTCAAAACTTCTAACGTTACATAGATTTGCATAGATCGCCATCTATAAGGTTCCTGCTCGTCCCGCACTCCTTCTTCTTTCTCTGTTTGGCTTCCTTCCATATCCTCTCGACGTAATTGGTGCTAACTCTAATTGTTGGGTCCACCAAGTATTCGCTGTGGTTGATCGTCAGGTGTTGATACTCCCATCTCCTAACGTGTAGTAGGCCCTCAAACAATCCGATACAACCGTGGTCCCAGGAAGGATGAATTGCTTAATTATTGGAAGGGGTGTTTCGGCGTCCCTGTTAGGTACTGTATATCAAGCAGCCCTCCTTCTCTTCGGGGTCGTATCCCCCAAAGATCCAGAGCGGCTGGAGAACCTGCCCAACATTGTTTTTTCTACGGTTGAATATAGAATCGTCTATTTCGACCATATGCCCTCGGCCTCCGAGTTGAAAAGGATTGCGTAACAAATGGTCTTTGCAGACCTCCCGCAGAAAATTCTTTGAATGCACCTGTATGTTCAGAGACAGTATGCTGCATTCCTTTTGCAGGTTTTTCCCTGTTGCTATATCCTAGGACCAGAGGTAGATAAGTTTCAGGATCTTTGAAATTTGCATCTTGGATCGGGAAAAAAAATGTTCCTATTTTTATCACTATCCAAGACCTGCATTCATTGTTGAGGCATCTCCAGGAATGCTGGTCTTCAAGGCTTTTCCTGAACTTTAACCGACACATTCGCTGAGATTTATTGCATTTTTTTGTCCATAAAAGAGACGTTTACTGACAGTACTGAATTAGTCTTTCGCGAGATTCGATGAGCTGACAGAGCCGATAGAAATTCATTTTTGTTATGGATCGCGATTATTTTCTTCCAAAAGTTATCGGCTGCTTGCTGTCGCCTGATTGGCTTATGCATGCTGCAACCTGATTGGTTAATTTTCGTCAACTCTTGGATCCTTCCGAGACCTGCCCGAACGTTGCCGATACAAAGTCAGGGAAACATGGTGCGTTATCTATAAGAGTACCGATATTATATATTAAACAAAGACTGATCTAACGAGTTATGGGTGGTCTAGTTTTCTAAAGTGTTTTTTTTTCTATTACAAGGGTGTAAACAAATTTGACGTGTCAAAGTTTGTAAGTATTGGCTAGAATTGTGAAATAATTGACCACTTTAATCAGGAATAACCTTACCATTATCTATATGATAGAAAATTTTGTGAGGAATGGGGAGGTGGTGAAAATATCTAATGTTCAGTTTAACATTTGCTATTTTTGTTTTCTCTTGTCAAATGAGTGTTGATAAGCAAGGGGGATTGGTTCCCTTTATAGGTGGGGCGTTGTCATCATTAATTATTAAATATATTTTGTAAACCAGTACCTTGACAAAGTAAGACCTTTTGAAGTATGTGCTTTCTTATATATATATATATATATATATATATATATATATATATATATATATATATATATATATATATATATATATATATATGAGAGAGAGAGAGAGAGGGGGAAGGGGAAGTGGAGGGAAAGGGAAAGAGAGTAAACGAGTAATAGAGACCTCCCCACATACTCACACAGCAAAAGATAGCACCAGCTTCACACGGACAATGGGGCAGCAAGATGGTGAAAATAACAAATGACTTCCTTTCTCCAACTGACATTTGGTTGATGAACAATTTCCAGTAATCTTGCTTTATCTGATGTCTGTTTTCTAGCTTTTATTTATGCATATAACTAAAAACTTAGTGGGACAGATGAAAAATAACATTTGGGTGGTACCAGTCTCTCAATCACAGTGACTTGTGTGCATACACACACACTCTATACATATTTTATATATACAATAATATATCTCTATCTATATGAAGTAAGATATCTTTATATGCTTATATATTTGTGTGTACAGCATTTACTCCTAAACTATTTAACCGATCATTGAATTTGATCAATAGTCATTAGCCATCAACTCAGCAGGATTCCTTGAATTTCAATGTCTTCTTCAGACTCCTTAAGCTTAAGCCTTAAATTTGAGACAGTTTTCTAAAGTTAAAATCATGTAATAGATTTTGATAAAAAATGGAGTAACGATTATAGCCATAAGCTTTTTTATCCTTATATCTTCATAAGGGGACATAAAAGTAGTACAAAACTGTTCTGTTTGGAGAATTAATTTTACCCGTCTTCTAGTATGTATATAAAGTTAGGTACGCTTATATGTTTGTATATTTGTACGTACATGGTTCACTGTTATAATAATAAACCGACCATTATAAATTTTGGAACACACCAGCTAAGAGGTCCTAATATGGGGTATATTTTATTTAATTTAGTTTCATGCGAAGTGGGTAAAAAAGGGGGTAAAAGACCTTTGTGCAAATTTTAACAATCGATATTAGACATCAATTAATAAATATTCTCCAAATTTCAGTTTCTTTGGAGAATTTTAAATGGATTTAAGGAGCATTATATGATCAAAACCTTACATTTGAAAATTCAGATATATCAGATTTGCATTTAATTTGATACATAGTTATTACACAACAAATACGGCACAATCATGTTGACACACCGGTTCCCGTTAGATCACCAAATTTAAGCGGTGTCGAGCCTGGCCAGTACTAAATGGGTAACCATTTAGGAATACCAGGTGCTGTATGTCAAATCCCTCAACGGCAGAGTAGTCTGTATGTCAGGCTGCGATGGTGGATGAAGGGTTGCAACCAGTCAGGGGGTCCAGTCGTCTCGGTCACCATGCCACTGAACATAAACCTGCCTGGCCAAGATGATGGGTCTGTTGTTTGTGCACCAACTTATCCATGTTAAACAAATCCACGCACAGGCGTCTCCAGAGACACCAGTAATGGGAACCCACAATTGAGGCCCTGGAAACCCGCATACTCGATTCGAGTGTCGGACATGAGAGACACAACAAATATGCAAGATTCCCGGAATCTCAATTTCTTCTTAAGACCTGTCAAGCTTAAGCCTTAAATTTTAAACATTTTCTAGAATCAAAATCATATAATGGATTCTGATCAAAATTGAAATAAAGATTCTAAACATAAGGTTTAGTATCATTATACCTTGATTTAGTCTAGTAGTCTCCATCCGTCTAGTGGCCTTCATCAATTCGCTGTTTTGATACCTCATTTTAATACAGCTTCCTATTCCAGTAGCTTCTTTCCAAGACCTGCAAGGTTGTTGAACTTTCTTCCTGCTTACTGTTTACTCCTACCTATAGCCTTGTTTTTTGCAATTCTAACGCCAAGAGGAATCTCCTGTTTTTAGTTCTTGTTAGCACCTTAGAACAAGTGGCTTCATGC
>OY744535.1:58357298-58359798 GCA_963556195.1 Sepiola atlantica | reverse complement strand
AAAAGCGGATCTGCCACTGGATCCGGAATTTCCGCACTGATAACTGAATCTATGTCAGAGGATCTCAATTTTTGTTGCACCTCCATTATGCTCCATCGCCATCTGAAATTGTTGGATATATACATTTTCTCTGTGAAGCATGCTTTGCAATGCAAGAACAATATCTAATTTAGTGTTTGAGAAACAGTTATATCTAATCGCCCCATACATTTTCTCGCCAGAAGGTGAATCGTAACATAAAACGGGCAGCACTTTTCACGGCCACCATCGTCCGCCACCAGGCATTTTGCTCATGTGACTCAATCGCAGTCATTTAAAAATAGAGAATAGTCTTTATTATTATAAATAATCATATAATAGGCAATTCCCCCCCCTCCCAATACATGTTTTTTTTTTATTTCGGTTTAGTTTTATTTGTTTTACTTTTCGAAATACTATAATTAACGTTGATGGATTTTCCGCACATTCCTGAGTCTTCTGTCGATGTAAATATATTGTACAAGTCGGTGTTGTATGCCCCCCTCCCTCGAATACGATATTTTTCTTTTCGGTTTATTTATATTTTGTTACTTTTCAAAACAGATCCACCACATCAACCTATCAATCCCGCCACACCCCGCTGCTAAGCATTTGACTCATGTCACTCAATCGCAGTCAATTTAAAAAATAGCGAATAGTCTTCCTTATTGAAAATAATCATATAATCGTCATTTTATTTCCCCCCGACCATCCGAGTACAAGTTGTAATGCTCATTTTACAATTGTCTTTTCAGCCCAAGAAAATGGAATTTCTATACAAAGATCTGTAGGCATCTTTAATTAATCGCTGAGATTGCAATTTCCCCCCAACATAGGATTTTAAAAAATGTATCTATGGTGTTTGTGTATGTATTGGTAATTTTCTCAAAGTATTTAACGTTGAGGGAACTTTTCACAAGGAAGTGATTGTTAGTGTAATTTATTTATTAATAATTTAGAAAAATAATAATATTTATTTTTATTGTATGAAATAAACTGTATCAAAATAGTGAACAGTTATTGTGAAAATAAAAAGTTATCATTTAAATGAATAGGCATTAAAAGAATGGGAAAAGTACGTGCGAAGGAAGAAGTAGGTAATGTCATTTGGCTAATCTATAATTTTTTTTTTCCGAACGTTTTACGTTGGGTCAAATTCTGTAGAAGTAAAGTTTTTTGTTTTTCTTTTAGTAAGTAAAAACGTAATTGTTTTATCTTATTTTTTATAGTTGGAAGTTTTCATGTTTGTTATTATGTAATCGCTGTCCTTTAAGTGTAATAATGAGAAAAACGTAAAGGAAAAATGGATCTTTTCGGTTTGTTTATGTTTTGTTTATTTTATCAAAGTATTTAACGGTTAGGGAAGTTTTCCCAAAGAAGCAATTGTTATTGTATTTTAGTTAGTAATAATTTATAAAAAGAATATTTGTTTTTTTGTGTTATTGTACGAATTAAAAGTTTCTCAAAATAGTCAACAGTTATTTTTGGAAATGAACAGTTATCATTTAAATGAATAGACATTAAAAGAATGGGAAGAATCCGTGCGAAGCAAGAATTTGGGAATGTAATTCGGTTATTCTGTAACCGTGTTTATTTTCTTTACGTAATCTGTTGTTTTTTTTTTCGTAAAGTATTACGGTGGGTCAAAATCGGTAGAAGTAAATTTATTTGTTTTGTTTTAGTATGGAAAACGTAATTTTTTTATATTATGTTTTAGAGATGTAATGTTATATATTTGTTATTATGTAGTATTTTGGCGGCTATTGAATTAAGTAGGAAGTCGATTTAATGTAGGAATTTTAGCCGGTACTGTGTTCGTTAATGTCATTCGCTTAATTCCGGAATGAATGTAAATGTGGAAATCATAGTTAGAAATAGGAAAATCGTCATCTGATATTTGCGGAATATCGTCGGATTGAACGGGAGCGGTCATTATTTGTTTGCGTATTGCTTAATTTTATGTAGTAAATTAATACCAGGCAAATAATAAATAAGGACGCACTGTTTTGTGAAAAGTAAACTGTGTTTATGAGTACCCGGTGTCGATGAGTGTAGTCACAGTACACAATTGTTAGGGGGAAAAGTCTTTGCTACCACCTATATGGAGTTGGTTTTTCGGAGAGACGTTGATGGTGGGCCAAATATAATATTTAGTGTTAGGTTGGAAAAAATAGTAACAACTTTACTAAAACACGCTCGAGTGAATAAGTGTAGTATAGCGGTGAGTTTAGTAGCCTGTGATGTATGTGGTTATTTTCCTATTCGACGCGAAGATACAGGGGAAAAAACGTCTTTACTTTATATATAAGATTACAATCTTACTCGCGTCAGTGTGGTCTGATGTAAGTTCTGTATAATATGATGTTTCGGGAAATGCATTTTTTTTTTCAAATCTGTGTTTACCCTTAATTCAAACATGCCTAGGAAGATTATGGTTGAACACACATCTGAAGAAGAGAACCTTTCTTCCCGAATATCATGT
>OY744535.1:58342298-58352298 GCA_963556195.1 Sepiola atlantica | reverse complement strand
AGAATACATTGCTCTTAGAATACAAGAATACATTGCTCTTAGAATACAAGAATGCATTGCTCTTACTTTACAAGAATACATTGCTCTTAGAATGCAAGAATACATTGCTCTAAGAAACGAGAGGGATAGATACCGTATAAAATAAGAGAAAGGCTGAGGGTCAAACAACATACAGTAAAACTAAGGAATATTTTAGCAGGTATTTTGTGTGATTAAACTATATAGGCAAATGATTTAGGGAAAGAAATGTTTATTAACTCAGCTTTAGGAAGTATGAAGTGAACAACATTCTTGTCTTCTTATTCTTAGCTTTCTTTTAAGTTGTTCGTTTATGGTTTACAACAAAAAATATTGGCAATCCAAAATGTTTGTGTTATTTGTATTCGCCAGAGTAATCCTTTAAATAGGAAGGGGATCTACGATTTCGTTGTGGTCGTGTTGAGATATTGTTACTTCTTCGTTGAGGAGTTTATCATTCTTGTTATCGAGTTGGCTCATTTCGTGTTCTGTAGGAGGAGACGTAATTACCTCTGGTATCAGAGTTGGTTCACACTCATTATTTCAGTCAAGCATATGCCATGAAACCTGCTGGCAAGTTAATCCTTTTGTTATCCCCTTCAAGTCTTCTAAAATGTTCCTTAGGATGAAGATCAAATTATAACGAAAGCGCTGTAGTTATTATGTTTTTTTGTACTAATGGGTCACCACTAATCAAGGCCAAAAGCCATCCGAGGATAAAGTTTAATAACATCGTCAGTTGGATGCTCAATTATATTATGAGAGGGTTGAAAACGATAGACAGAAAGGACAAAAATTGATTACTTAAAAGGACGGCTCAACAAGTATAGGTTGGCAGTGGACTTGAAGGCGATCATGTTGTAGTCTGAATGTAGGCAGTTCTGAGGCAATGTGTTCCAAGATGGAAGATTCTTGGAAAAAAACTCTGTTCATGCAAACTCTGTTTGGTTTTAGATTGTTTTTTTTTACTAAATGGTCACCACTTATCAAGGCCAGATGCAACTCGAGGATATGGATTAATGAGATGAAATGATCGTTAGGACAGTTCTAGATACACAGAGGAAGAAAGGAAAATGTGTTCTTGCTGTGAATGTTTTACATGGAGGGGCAGAGATTGGAGCTCAGTCGAGCACTTTCCATAGAGATAACGATTGTGTAAAGAGGGACTAGCAACATCCCCCACTTTATTGCAAATTGATTTTGCAATCTGTCAAGGCAAAAATGTATGCTCTGGGCGGCACCTGTCCACATCTGGCAGCAGTACTCCAGCTTAGGATGTATATGACTCTTATATAAGTAGAAGATCGCATCAGGAGTCAGGTACTTTCTGGAGCTGTAGAATGAACCAACCATTTTTCCAGCGACCGTAGCAACAGATTTGATGTAATTCTTCTATTTCTGGTTAATAGTGAAAGTATGGTATGGAAAACACCACGAATGGCAAGGTAATGTTGACTTTATTATCAATTTTTTTAAATATTTTTATTTTTTTGTTATGGCTGTATGTTAAAAAAAATAGTCAGAAAGTGATATATGTTCCTGAAAAGAAGTTAAAAGCCAATTTACATAAATATTGTTAATCTCTGTAATGAGTGAACGTGTCTAATCTATTTGAAGTTGGCAGGAACCGAATTGATTACAATATTAATGTTTGTTTCAACATTTTTTAGATGAGGATTAATAACTTATATTATTTGGACTACTGTTCTCATCTTGGATGTTATTCTCACAACGTTTCTGCCGATGTAACCTCCAACCTTCTTCTGGTGCATCTCATCAAACTTGGGAATCTTAATGTCGAACTCGTGATTATGTATGTTATTTCGAACGGAACCCTTTATTTCATCAAGAGGCATAGCTTGCTCCTGTTCCATCAGTCATGACGGGGTAGAAGTTTTAAATAATTTGCAATGGTATTCTTAGTATCGCCCATACTGAGAATCGAAGAGTGTCACTTAGAACTGATTATAGCTTAGCATTTTATCCATTGAACCATAGATACCCAGTTCGACAAGATTCCCATGAAGAAGGTCGAAGGTTCCACCGGCTGAAATGCTGTGTAAATAACATCCAAAATTAGAACAGTAGTCCGAATAATCCAAAATAATACAAATTATTATCTAAGAGGTTAATGTAGTTTGCTTGAAGCATTGTTTAGTGCGTATATAAATGTAATTAATAGAAGGCAATATCATGTAGAGGTGTAATGGATGAACACGAAATGAACTAAATTAAGACATATAAGCTTAGAATAAGTCTTGCAGTTTCCACATTTTTTTATTAATACAACTAGCAAATATATGCTCCCTCCGGTCTCATATTTTTGCTAGGCTGCCGGGTCAGAGATGAACGCTCACCCGTAAACCAATGGAGCCCCAGTCATATTTCTTGGGTTGTTAGACATTGATTTTCTTTGTTTCCGACCAAGAATATTTTTAGTTAAAAATAAAGAAAAAAGAAATTTCGACCCCACCCCAATTTTTTTTACCCTCCCTCATGAATAGAAAAATGTTAATATTGGAAGTTTTTCAAATCGGAGAAAAAGGTGTACCTAAAATAAAACTATTAAAAAATCAAATACAGTAAGCACAAATAGTTTTTTAAATGCTCTAGGAAAAAAAGTGTACCTAAACTAAATTCATTATAATGTGTGTGTGTTTTTTTAAATAATAATTTTTAAATCAATTATCATTTTAATTAAACAATTTGATTCAATGAATTTTTGTTTTAAAACATAATGGCTAATAAGATTAACAAAATAGACAAACTCAGAACGTTTTAATAAAAAAAAATCAGAGTAGAAATAACACGGTAAATGCCAGCGTTTTGTTTACATTTTAAATAATGCGCCAGTCTTGCGTCCATACTGAATAATCAAAGGGAGGTAACCGATTCAATGGAGTAAAGCTGGCTGTTCAATCAGTTTCGCAGTAGATAGATACTGAATAATTAGAGGGAGGTAACCGATTCAATGGAGTAACGCTGGCTGTTCAATCAGTTTTGCAGTAGATAGATTAACTACGTAACTCATTTAATATACATATATATATACATGTATATAATAAAAGAAATAATTATAATTTATATGTAAGATTATTAGCGAGCAAAATAGTGTAAATACATGTGGAAATCTGAAGAAAACAATCATGAGAGTATATTTGCGAATACTAATTTATTAGAAGTTTAAAAGCAATTAATTATGTAAATTGAAAAATGCGCATAATGTTTATGGCAGTTTTTGTAGTAGTATATATAGAAGCTGGCAGACTAAGTAAATAGTAATATTACTCTGATGGAGTGTCGGATCCAGACAGACAGACAGACAGACAGACAGACAGATACGTAATCTCCATTACTAATAGATATATTTGTTTTATTATATTACAATCTTACTTGCGTCAGTGTGGTTTGATAGAAATTCGGTATAATATGATATTTCAGGAAGAACATTTCCCTTCTTCAAATGTGTGTTCAAGCTAAATTCAAACATGCATAGGAAGGCTGTTCCACCATTATATGTCTTAATTTGCTTTAGTTCGTGTTTATCTGTAACACCTTTGCATTGTATTGCCTTCTATAAATCACCTTTATATGAATTATTATCTGTTTTACTGTTTTCTAAAAAGCATTTGTGAATGCATTGACTAGTTTTATAATTAATTCCTTGATTTATCCTGTTTTTCCTGGTGTAAAATGCACCTAGGGTGGGTTGACTTTGTAGGGAATATCAAATTCACAATCGGTTTTCATTCACATGTATATGTTATTTTAACATTTTTTTAAGTTTTTGCGTTTTCCTGCAGAGTAGTGTCGCCATACTGCCACATTCACCTTTTCGTATTCACAAATTCATATCCATCTGATATTAACCAGGCTCAACCTTGCTTAACTTCGGTGATTTAGCACAAACCTGTGTGTCAAAGTGATTATGCTGTAAATATCTATTATTTTTAGTACAGTGAATCCCCAAAATGCCACGTCTCCGCCTGACTTATCCACCAAATCTCAGTCATGAAATTCCAACAGTCTTTATTTTATCGTCACTCATGGAATCGTTAATAAAATTATTTCTGCAATCCAACCATACTTGTTAAAATAAATTAAACTCTATGCCTGACTTACCCACTAATATTTAGTCATTAATGTTCAACAGTCCTCGTTTATGACTGTCTAACGATATGCAGAAATACTTTGGTGATCGTCTCATCAGTAAGAAGTGTGATCCTGAATATGGTTCCACACTCACCAAACCATAACCTCACAGATGTTTATATGTGGAGTTATCTCAAAGAAAAGGTCTATTAAAACAATTGCTAGACTATTCCTAAGCTGAAGAGGGCCATCATTGTCAAAATTAGCGCTGTACCAAGAGAGACGTGGACGATTTTGTATATGATATTGATGGGTGCATATGACTAAACAGCAATAAACAAAAACTGTTGGACATTCATGATTGAAAGTTGGTGGACAAGTCAGGCATAGAGTGAAGTTTATTTGCGCCAAATATGGTTCGATTGCGGAAAGGATTGTGAATTATATTAACGATTCAATGGGTGGCATTTATGGTGATCAATCAAACTACATGTATAGTTTTGACAGGTTTTTCTAGACTGAGGCAATTTTTATTTTTCTTCTAATTCAGAGTTCCTCTTTTTTAGAGGCTGGGTTTCCCCACATTAAAAACCAACCTTGTGTCTAACTCTGCCCTCGTGCAGGAGCAAGTAAATAGGAACATAATAAGACTCTAAGAATATGTTCATGGTTCATGGCTTCCGTTCAGTCTTCAGAGACAGTGGATAGCCCCTGTAAGGTGATGCTACGCATGTCATTATGAACCAAGAGTCCACACCTGTCCTGAATCAGCACTGCTTGATTCCAGTGACAAGGAGAAGTCCAGGATGACTCAAGTCCGAGATAAACAGAGAGCACATACAGCATCCATTTAGTATTGACCTGGATCAACGTCGCTTAACTTCGGTGATCTAATGGGTACTGGTGTGTCAACATGATTATGCCATACACAAGAATGTGTAGTCTCTTTCTAATTGCTACCATGTAACATTTTGTATGTTTTACTAAATTCTCCTCTTACAAAGACTGGAATAGTTACGCTTTTTTAAGTGTTGGAAAAATTGAATTCATATCAGATAAATTGCAAAAAGGCGTCTGGATATAATTGTATTTGTTAAACTGATTTAAGTTGTTGTTTTACGTGAGATACATTCTCCCAAAAGGTGAATTAATAGATAACAGTTGTTTTATCTTCTTGTTTTAGGAGAGTTGAACTCTTTTCTAATATATGGTGCTTTTATTAGGGCAACTGGGAATATGAATCAGTGGGTAATGCTCTTTAGAATTATTTAGAAGAATATTACATATGTTTTATGTATTTTTTTTAATGGAAATCGCTCCAGACAAGGCATAAAGCCACTTTATGTAAGGAGCTAACAAGAACAAAAGATGATTATCATAAAGATCGAAGATGCCTATTGGCCTTAGTCTTGAAAAGACCAATGCTAGAAGTAGGAAGAAAACAGTCAGCAGAAAGAGAGTTCCACAAGCCTGCCGTTCTTAAAAAGAAGCTCCTGGAATAGGAAGCTGTATTACAATGAGGTATAAACACAGGGAATTAATGGAGACCATATATTGTCCTAATTCCTGTAAATTGCGTAGATTAGTGAATAAATAAAAGTAAAAATAAACAATTTGTAGCGATTGTTAACAATTTCCAACAGAGAAAAAAAAGGGTGAAAAAAACAAAAAAATAGTCAACAAATAACTGTTACCAAAGGCAAAAAAAGTTACTTTTCTACTCACCTGACTATTTTTTGTATGTTTTGAAGTATTTTAAAGCGCTTTTATTTACATTTTTATCGATGCCTTCTGCGCCAGATTTTACCCGAAGTGAAATATCAATGTCATAGATTTCACAACTCAAAAATCAAAAATTGAAAAAAATACAGGTAACAACTGTAACCAGACAGACTGTTTAGCTGCATCACAGCCCTTAAATGCAGTTAGACAAGCAACTGCATCAAGCCATGATCGAAACTCAACCGTCTAGACGACAGTCGGTACTTCTAACCTCTTGGCCATCCTCTGACTGCTGGTCATAGTTCGCGAAATCACAATGATAAACATTATCAAATGCTAAAAGCACCATTTGTTCGTCATTTGCTCGTTGGCGAGTTCAACTACCACTAAAATTTACTAATTAGTCCATGTATCAAGGCCAAAAACCCTTCGACGATAAGGTTTTATGATGAAGAATATTATGAGAGAATTAAAAATGATGAATGGAATGAACAAAATTTGATTACCTATGTGGACGGTTTATGACAAGTCTTTATTGAGATTAGATTTGAAGAGGACAATAGATATTTTTCAGAGAAGAATTCTTATAGTATAGTTTTTCACAAAATGAGAAGTTCTTGGAAAGAAAGTCTGTTCATGTAAATTCTGCCTCACAAGATGAGAAGTTCTTGGAAAAAAAGTCTGTTCATGTAAATTCTGCCTCACAAGATGAGAAGTTCTTGGAAAGAAAGTCTGTTCATGTAAATTCTGCCTCACAAGATGAGAAGTTCTTGGAAAGAAAGTCTGTTCATGTAAATTCTGCCTCACAAGATGAGAAGTTCTTGGAAAGAAAGTCTGTTCATGTAAATTCTGCCTCACAAGATGAGAAGTTCTTGGAAAGAAAATCTGTTCATGTAAATTCTGCCTCACAAGATGAGAAGTTCTTGGAAAAAAAGTCTGTTCATATAAATTCTGCCTCACAAGATGAGAAGTTCTTGGAAAGAAAGTCTGTTCATGTAAATTCTGCCTCACAAGATGAGAAGTTCTTGGAAAGAAAGTCTGTTCATGTAAATTCTGCCTCACAAGATGAGAAGTTCTTGGAAAGAAAGTCTGTTCATGTAAATTCTGCCTCAAAAGATGAGAAGTTCTTGGAAAGAAAGTCTGTTCATGTAAATTCTGCCTCACAAGATGAGAAGTTCTTGGAAAGAAAGTCTGTTCATATAAATTCTGCCTCACAAGATGAGAAGTTCTTGGAAAAAAAGTCTGTTCATGTAAATTCTGCCTCACAAGATGAGAAGTTCTTGGAAAGAAAGTCTGTTCATGTAAATTCTGCCTCACAAGATGAGAAGTTCTTGGAAAGAAAGTCTGTTCATGTAAATTCTGCCTCACAAGATGAGAAGTTCTTGGAAAAAAAGTCTGTTCATGTAAATTCTGCCTCACAAGATGAGAAGTTCTTGGAAAGAAAGTCTGTTCATGTAAATTCTGCCTCACAAGATGAGAAGTTCTTGGAAAAAAAGTCTGTTCATGTAAATTCTGCCTGACACTAGATATATGGAAGAAGTTAGGAAAGTTATTTTCGGTTGTGGTTGCAAGTCGAATTCGTTGCTGTGGATGTCTTACAATGAGAAACCAGAGATGGGAGTTGAGTCAGGCATCTTCCATGGAAATAACGATAGAGTGGAAAAAGACTAGCTTCTCTTTTGTGAGAAAGAGGCTGTAAGGAACAGAAGAGATAATCCCTCACGCGAGTTCGTAGTTCATTTTGAATTCTTTCAATGCCAGGAAGAGTGCTATGCACAGCACCTCCCCAGATGTGGCAGTAGTACTCTATCTCATGACATAGTTCTCTGAGCAGCACCTCCCCAGATGTGGCAGCAGCAAGCCATCTTAGGACGTATCTGACTCTTATATATATATAGAAGATTGTGTCAGGAGTCAGGAACGTTACGGACGGATAAATGATCCAACGATTTTTCCAGCACCCTTTGCAGCAGAATGGATATATATCTTCCATTTTAGATCAGGAATAAAAGTCAGTCGTACGAGCTTATCAAAGCAAGGTGCTTGCTCAAGAAGAGAGCACTTCATTTCGACTGGTACAAAACAATGATAATGGTGAAAAGAGAGAAGGTTTTAGAGGTGTTAAAAGTAACAAGAAACATTTACCCTATTTCAGCACTTCAGAAGAGTGAGAATCATGAAAGATGTTGATTACTGATGCTCTTCAGTTAGTCATACTAGCACAGACACCTGGGTCTTCTGAGCAAATGTTAACAAATGATCTCAGAATATGATTTGGAAGATCATTAATGAATATCAGGAAGAGGGTTGAGCAGAGCCCAGTAGATATATTTTATTTCTTTCATCAACGATAAGGTTGGAAATTCTTTGTTTATGAGAGTTAGTTTGAGATTTTTTAGGTTTTTATTGGAGGATGAGCATCTTAGGTTTATTGCTCTCTGATCAGGGTCCATAAAAACAATTTCCCAGACGTTTATAAATATTTATCAAGGCCGGATATTCTTGAGATGCTTCCATTCCATCTGTGTTCTTTCAAAGTTAAGTATGACCGACCGACTGACAGAGCCTCTTAAAGAGATGCTTGGACGCTACTTTAATATATTGTTGTTGTTGTTGTTATTTATTGTTGTTGTTTGTTGTTCTTCTTTATTGTTATTGTTGTTTGTTGTTTGTTGTTGTTGTCAAGTCAGTTGGTCAGTAAACATTCAGTGATTTCAACAAATATTTCATTTTCAAAAACTAGCTATGAGTTTATGCTTATTTGTCTTAGCCACACTTTTATAAAAGAGTGCTAGGATTACTTGTGAAAAGATTTCCACAATTGAGTAATAGGAAAATTGAGAAATAACTATTTTTTGTTAGAAAGTTATTATTGTTGGTCGCAGTGTAGAGCAAACGAAAATCGTGCTTCAGAATAGGCTACATGAAGTCTTCCTCGTTAGTTGCAGCTCTTCGTTAACCTGCAAGAAATCAGGTTTTTACTCTACGAACAGCATGGATCAGCAGTTTCATACAAAGTTGGGAAAAGTTTGCCCAAGAACATACTAAGGAATAGCAAAGAAGTAACATTGCACCTCTCACTCCATTGATTTTCAGTTATGTATCTTACACGTCTTTGCTTGCAAGAAGCAGAGACGACCTGATACCAACGGATCCTGATGTTGACTCTTCCTCAATCTTCATTAGAGCTCTGTAGGCCGTATTGCTGCCCTAATACTGTGTGATGCCAAAACTGTCAACCATGGGTGGCACTTCCAAGAAATGGAGTTCCAGAAGCCATAATTCTGACACCGCCATGTTGCCAACACCTCTACCACAGTGAGGAAGATAAGAGTTTAGGTGGGAGATGTTGCTGCTTTTTAATGTGAACTTTTTTCAGGAATTATTCTCTAAAAAAATTTACTTTTTTTATTTATACTAATGAGTCACCACTTAATATGGCCAAAAGCCATTCAAGGATTAATGTTTAATGAAATTATTAGTTGAATTATGAACAATACTATAAGAGGATTGTAAATGATGAATGGAATGGACAACATTTGATTACGTACGAGGACAGCTGACAAATATTTGTTGACATTGGATTTAAAGACAACCATGTTGTAGTATGTAGGGAAGCAGTTCCGTGGTAATGTGTTTAACAGATGGGAACTTCTTGGAAAGAAACTGTTTTCATGGAAATTCTGTATTATTATAGGAACAGATAGAAAGAAAGGAAAGTTATTTGTAGTAGTGGTTGTAAGACGAGTTGCTGCTAAAAGAAATGCCATCTTTTCTGAAATAAAACCAAAAGTAAAGAAACTAAAATTCTTTATTTATTCCCAGACAATCTCAACTATCTGATTTATGGTTTAAGAAATTGGCAATTTCTCTTAATTTTCTCTCTTAATGTTTTGCAACCCCTCTCGGGTGGGCCTTGACATGTGAACAGGCTGAAAATCTCTTGCAAAGAGGCTGGACTTCTTACTAAGTAGCTGCACACACTTCAGCTTTTCTAATTAATCACCTTCTATAATGTTGAGATTAGATCTCGGCTCAAGTACTTTTCCCACATTTCGGTAGAGGCACATGAAGTGGGAATGCACATAACATTGCGGGTGTGGGGAGGGCAGTTGAAAGACACAACAGATGTGTAAGCACCAATAATTGAACGTAAGAGACAGAAAAA
>OY744535.1:58229798-58334798 GCA_963556195.1 Sepiola atlantica | reverse complement strand
ACTCGACCCAGAGACTGATTGGGATGTTGCAGGACAAGCAGAGGGTTGCCAGGCACCCACAAAGAAAGACGTCTTTTCTCCTCTCAACTTGACATCGAGCAAGGCTATCTTCTCTTGAAGATATATTGCTCTAAGAAAATACTTTCCGCAGCCGAACTTTATTATTATTCCTTTCTTCAGACAACCTACACCCAACTGTGTAGGTTACTTAAATAAATATATCATTTGTTGTTTATAGAAGACCGGTTTTGTTTTCCTTCTTTGACGATTCTTTTGTTAGAGATTGTTATAGGAGCTGGTTTTGCAGTTATGCCAAGATTACCTCCCTATATGTCAACATCTCAGATATATTTCTCAAGAGTAGTAGAGAGTAACTAACCAGGATATGCAGCAACCAACTACACAACTGTTCTTTCCAAACTACTATATGCAAAGGTGTTCTGCAATTACATACGATACATAACATGTCATCATCATCATCATCATCATCATCATCATCATCATCATCAGCAGCAGCAGCAGCAGCAGCAGCAGCAGCAGCATTATTATCGTCAGTTTAACGTCTGTTTTAAATGCTGGCATGTGTTGGACTACTTTAAGAAATCGACTTCCAAAGTAACCCATCTCTTTCCAGGCTTTATCACTTCCTTCTCTGTTTTCCTAAGCCTTTTCCTGTGAAATGAACCTGCTACCTCAATTATTCTACATCTACTGACCCAAGAACTCTCATGCATTGTTTCAACATGGGCATACCATCAAAGTCTCCTGTTCTGCAGACTTCTCCCTATACTGCCAAGACTTTATTTTTCTCTGAACTCATCAGAACTAAGCTTGTCTTTAAGACTCACATTACATATCCATCGTACATTCTCATAGCATTTCTCTCCATGCAATGCATGTCCTCAACCCTCATTGGCCAGGTTTCACTTCCATACATCTTCACACTGCGTACATGTGCCTGATAGGCACTTCCATTGGTTGCCTGTGATAACACTGGTTAGTAAAGGCAGAATTTCCCTGAACTTACTCCATCTACTCCTAACTCTTGCAATCACACTAACACCTGCTTCACCCTGTGCTCCAATGGTATCACTAAGGTAACAAAACTTCTGAGCAGCCTCAATAGCTTCGACATCTATAGATATATCATATCCACAGTTCTCATTCTTCTCGATGTTCTTACATTTCTTGCATACAAACTGGTTATCCTCTCCCAACCTAACAGCAATTCAATGGCTCTTTTTGTGTACCCATTACTTGCAAGTATCATATATATTCATATATATATGGTACTTGTATACAAGTGCATATATTTATTTAGAGCAAATAAGATTGTCACTTGAACATTTACAAAGTCTTCACTTTGTTGTTGTGTGTTTCCTTTTACTTTTTTTGTTGGCGGAGTAATGCACTACAATGTATCTTTTGTGAAGGTGAGAGAATGTATTCTGACGTGTGCTTGCAAGAAAGTCGGATTTGTATGTGTTTATAGCGTGCATATATCTGTATGTATATGTGAGAGAGGAAAAGGATAAGCGAGTTAAAACAAATGGACATTGTAATTTAATTGGGGCAACTTACATAGCATTATCTTGGTGATTCAAATTAAGCCAATGAAGCTGCCAGCAAGTGAAACGCTAGCAAGACACGATACCTTTAATAAAATCTTTTCTGTTACTAACACTATTTATGCTTCTCATTCTTATTCATCAAATTCCGTTCTTCCCTGGCAATTAGATTTAAGATGGCCGACGTCAAATCCTAAACCTCAGTAGTCAAAGAAGCTTTGTCTATTTATTTCTCCCCCCCCCCTCCATTTGAATCTGCAATCATTCGTAACATTAAAGAAAACTCACCAGAGTGAAACGTTGGTATTGAATTCGAGTTGCCAGTTTCAATATAAAAGATCATAAATTAACCGAAATTGCTATTAAAATATGACAGATAAAAACTCAAATAAAACTTCCAATTAATTATTTATTCTGATGCTTAAGAGGAGATCCATGGATTTGTGAATCGGACGAAAATGTTCAAGTGAAAATATATTAAAGACAATTGGTCATTTTAAATAAAGAAAAGGCTGAAATTCAATTTGCATTCATATTGTGATGTCTTATTGCGTATCTAGTAGAGCTGTAACACTATGGTTTAATTTGGTTGTATTTTTATTTTCTTCATATCAACTCTTTTTCTGTTATTGAATGCTAAATTCAGTCCTTCTGGTAAAAGGTTTTATGCTTCAACTTCAAATTTTTATAAGTTATTTTATTTTATAGGCAAATGTAAATAAATAGTCTGCAACTGATAGATGCTATCTAAACTGCAGATAGGCCCTAACAAGTTCTGTTAAACCGATGATGATAATGATGATAATGATGATGATGATGATGATTAACCGTTCCCATCAGTAATCAAACTTTGTTCATACCATTCATCATTTTCTATCCTCTCATAATATTGTTCCTTATTATTAAGTTTCCATTGATAAGTGGTGGCTTAAACAAAACACTTCTAAAATGTAATTGTTAACATCATTTTCTAGATGAAACCGTTTATTAAGTATGATTGATACGTTATGATGTCCTTAGAGTCAGCATAATTTCCACATGAAAACAGATTGCTTACCCTGATCATGTGACATAAGAAAAGATTTGATATTAGATTTCAGTTGCAGCCTAGATTTAAGTGTAGATACACATAACAAATGGTCCGAGTAGATAGGTAAACTTACTGGTGCCGCATTCTCCCTTAAAATATAGCACCTGATGTGACAGTTAAATCGGAAAATGTCGAAGGAATGGAGGAAGTTCTTCTTTGATTGGATGAATTGATTCTGTGATCAAAAATGAAATTCAAAGCGAAGAACTCCAGAAGTGTTACATATGTGAAAAACAAACAAAAATAAGTTCGGTATACAATAGGAGGTGATATGATACCAACTGTTAAATAAGAGCCAGTGAAGAGTTTAGGAAGATGGTACAAGGGTGCATTAAATGACATATTTAAGGGAGCGGAAATACAGCAGCAAGCGGAAGAGGGACTACAAACAATAGAAAAGACTGATCTACCGGGGAAATTCAAATGTAGGTGCTTACAGTATGCTTTGTACCCCAGGTTAATGTGGCCTTTACAGATGTATGAGATACCATTGACCCGAGTTGAAAGAATTGAACAGCAATGAATCATATATATAAGAAAATGGCTCATTAATAATGCAACATTTGGAAGAAATAAGCAACTGCAACTGCAACTGCCTGTGTCATCTGTTGTAGAAGAATATAAGGCTGTTAAAGTGCATAAGGTGATGATGCTTCGCTTTTCCAGCGACGGAAAAAAATCAAAGATAATCCACTTGAAGAAAGAGCTGAGACGAAATGGAGAGCAGAAACTGTAGTCGATTATACAATAGCAAAGTTGGAACATGTAGATATTGGTGTAGCAGTGCAAAATTGTTCACATGTATTTGGAAACTTTAAATCATTTTCCAGGAGTAATGCAAGAGGAAAGAGGGATGCTGTAGTGAAAGAAATTAGGAAAGAAGTTCAAGAGAACATATATTTACATCTTGTTAAATGTGATCAACAAGAAGAGTGCTAACGATGGGAGGAGTGTGTTGTTGAGAGAAAAAATGGATGCAAAGAAATATGGGCCTGGGAACGGGCAAGAAAATCGTTCTTCATAAGATCAACATATGGTACAATGCCATCACCGGCCAATCTTGTTCATTGGAGGATATGTGATAATGATAGATGTTGATACGAGAAGAAGTGAACGCTTAGGCATATCCTCTCAAACTCTGAACTAGCAATAGAAAGGTATACGTGGTGTCATAATCAGGTGCTTGCTTTTTTGTGGCACCGTTGGTATCATCTGGCCAATGACTAGATATTGTTGCGTGATGTGAAGAATAATACTGGAATTAGCTATACCATGGGAAGAAAACTTTGCTGCTGCAGAAAATAAGAAACAGATTAGATATGAAGAATGAGTACAGGAGTGTCAAGATAAAGGATGGAAGGTCGAATTCCATAATCTGACCATCGGGGAAAGAGGAAATGTAGAGCGAACGTTTGTAAACCTATTTTGACATCGCTTTTATTGTAACGACTCAGAATTGAAAAAACTTGATTAAAGATCTTCAGGAGACAGCAGAGAAAACATCTTATTGGATATGGGTGAAGAGGGATAATACAAACTGGAAGGAATGGTGAATTTTTTATGGTGAAAGAAATGAGAGGAAGGAGGTAGTGCTGACGCCATATGCATTGTAGTTTATGACGTCACAAAGCAGTAAAAATCAGTTGTTGATCCGGGATCAAAGTGTAGTATCTGTTCCAATGGATACTGCACCCTATATTTCGCCTGTCTGTGGGTTTGTCCTGTGCAGTTCTAGGAAGTCCACTCAGGAGTAAGTTTATTGCTTACTGCCTGAGGTGCCCCTACTGGGGAATGCCGACGGAGCTGCCCAGGCATTTTTTGTAGGCCAGAGTGCTCATCTTCTCGGGCGCTGGCTTTTCAAATCCCACTTTTCCGACCTTGTGTTACATCTTTTTGCTGTGGGAGGTAGATAAATAAAATTTGTTGATGTTAATGATGACTGAAAGATGTGTATCTGACTTGATAGCATTTATGGGCAGATGATACCAGTGCTACATAACCACTTCCTAACTGAAAGGCCCCACCACTTCAAAAAAGCAAAGTGGTTCCTCCTGGTGATGGTGTAGTGCTGGATCGGGTAGCACAGCTGTAAGCTCTGAAGCACAAAAAGATTGTGTCATTAAAATCTATATAGACATTCATATATCTGTCTAACTAGCATAACTATTTTTAAAACAGTCTATAATAAATTAATGTTTGGTGTTATTCATTTCTAATTTTATTGTTTTATTTTTCTTATGTATATATGTAATTGTTTCGTTGATATTAAGAGTAATTGATTTAAGTTATTTAATGAAAATGAGGATAAAATAAGAAAACCTGTCTTAAACTATGCTCATTAATTTTCAAGGACGGTTGTCGTGCTACCGTTATAACAAGGTCATTTAAATGAAACTAGCAAGAAATAAAGATATACCAAAGCATAAGAGTTCATAAAGAGAGGGAGTAGGTGACTGCTCCCCCCTCACTCACTCTCCTTCTCCCTCTCTTTTTCACTTCCTCCATTTTCCACACTCTCTCTTTCACTCCCTTTCCATCCTCCACTATTTCACTCCCTCTCCTTCCATCGCTCTCTCTCTCTCTCTCTCTCTCTCTCTCTCTCTCTCTCTCCTGCGTGACACCAAATTTGTTTTTTATTGGGTTTAAAAGAGCCCCTTACACATCATCACAGTCGAATTGATGTATTTTTCTATTTATTTATTTCTTATTCAAAAGATAAATAAATTTTACATCTAAATTCCCAAAATATTAATATCTATCTATTTATATGAATAAATGTTAATGTTTATCTATTCAACAAAAACTTTCACATTTATATGTGAAAGTTTTTGTCTTAGGTTTACAAGAACTTATGAATGAAATGTCTATTGTTTAAAATTTTGGTTTCAAGTAATAGACTTTGTGAAGCGATAGTGAGCAGTCAGTGCTTAATTAATTTTCAATAAGAAATACATAGACTTTGATTGCATGAGTAAAAACACAGTCACAATGTTTCTAAACCGGCCAACAATATCAATATTGTCCCTTGGCAATGGGAGAAGAGTCCACAAGTTATCGAACAGTAAAAAGATGGTTTCACAAATTTCATGGTAGAAATGAGAGCTTTGGAGATGAAGAAAACGGCCATCCGCTCTTAATATTGAACGTTTGAACAAATCTCATGTGAAAATGTAGACAATGTCTAAGGCAGATAGTGCCAATATTTCAACCGTGTCCGACCATCTGAAGCAAATTGGTAAGGTGAACAAGCTCGGTAAATAGGTTCTGCAGGAATAAATTTATTTATTAAATAGGTGATGACATTCCGAACAGCATAAGCCAAATACCCCATAAGAAGGAGTATTGTTGCCACATTTGGGGAGGTGCTGTTCAAAGCATCCTTTCTTGCCTTGACAGGGTACACAAACGATTTTTAAATCTAGTGGGTGATGTCTTTTTTTTTCTCCCTACTACCCCTTTCTCAGTTTTTATCTACTCTATCGTTATTTTCATGGTAGATGCTCGACTGAACTTCAATCTATTGACACTTCCTGTTAAACATTCACAACAAAAACTCGTCTACCTACAACCACTGTCAATAATTTCCCTTTCTTTCTTTCTGTGCCTAAAACTAAACGAAACTTCCATAAGCAAAGTTTCTTC
This sequence comes from Sepiola atlantica, assembly GCA_963556195.1. Classification (NCBI taxonomy): domain Eukaryota; kingdom Metazoa; phylum Mollusca; class Cephalopoda; order Sepiida; family Sepiolidae; genus Sepiola; species Sepiola atlantica. Next base: position 58,328,498 of record OY744535.1, on the reverse strand, counting down.
CCTATAATTATCCGTCTGCAAGGCTGCTTCTCAGCTGACTACAACATGGTCGTTTTCAAATCCAATGTAAACAAAGTCTTTTTGAGAAGTCGTCTTAAATAATTAAATTCTGCCAAATTCCCACCATCGTTACCAATCATCAGTGTTGTCTCACCGTCCATCTGACACTCATAACCCTCATCCTCGAGTGGCCTTTGGATCTTGATAAGTGGTTACTTTTAGTTTTTGAAAATGTAAGCTAATAAGAGATTCGTTTTGATTGTATGGATTATTTTGAACACCGATTTCAAATAAATAAAGAGATTAGAAAATTAAACAATGGATGAAAATGCAAGGAAAAAACAATCAACTTTGCCAATTTTTGATTCAATTAAATGATGTCTTTTGTTTTTGCAAAAATATTAACTACTTTGTTTTTGTAACTTTCTTGTTAAGTTAAATGAATTACTTTCAGATTTCTCCCATAAAAATTAACAAAATTAGATTTTGCAAACACTTGCATTAAAAGCATCCAGCAAATATTATTCAATCTGACTGAGAAATAATACAATAATTTTTAATAATTCTTTTTTGTCTGTATGTTACCCCCCTCTCCCCCCCCCAAAAAAAACACCTGTATAGATATAAAAAAAAGTTGACATGGAGATAGACTATGCCTAGGATGTTAAGTTGTTCTAGGTCAAACATGAAAGATTAAAAAAAGGTCAAAGATATCATTTCTTGAATCGTTTTTGCGATCTGGATTATTATTGTCAAATTATTGTCGGTATTGTCAAAACCGAAATCCGGAGAGTATAGGGATGTGTACAGAAGAGTAGACTTCGATGATATGGCCACCTTTAAAGAATGGATGATGAGAGTTCTTGGGTAATACAGTTGAGGTAGCAGGTTCAGTTCACAGGGAAGGCCAATCAAAATATGGGATGAAGTGATAAAAATGGACCTGAAAGAAAGAAAGAGGGATAAATAAAAACCTGGCAGATATAGGTTAGTTTTGAAGTGAATTTCTTAAAGTCGTCCAACACATGCCAGCATGTAAAATGAACATTAAACCGATGATGATGATGATGATGATGATGATGATGATGATGATGATGATGATGATGATGATGATGATATCTATCAACCAACTGATTTTATTTGCTAATTTAAATACTTATATGTTTGGTAGCGTTAGTTTATCCAACAAATTACAGGGTGACACCCCCCCCCCCGCCTGTCGGTCAAAGAATATCACCCATAGAATCGTTTATAACATTCACAATTCTTTTCTAAAATCTAACAATATCTGGTATGAATAAACTTAAGTCTATGCATGACTTGTCCACCCAGTTCCAGTCATAAATGTCCAACATTCTTTGGGTTTTGGGGGTTTTATTTATGAAAATCGCTCCAGACACGATATGAAGCCACTTGATGTAAAGAGCTAAAAAAGAAAATATACTACTTCAAGGTCAAAAACTAGCCTAAAATAAGTGTTAGATGGATAGATTCTGACCCAGTAAACATCAATTCTCACCCCTTTGTTAGAAACATCGCTCATGGAATGTGAGGACTAAAGGACAAAATAAGGGAAGTGAGAGTTACGATGCCGCCGAAAGTAAACCCAAAGTCTACTTTCTACTTTCCTAGATTGCCGTTTAATGATAAGCACACCTGGTATCGACATTGCAAAATTGTCAATAACTCTGACACATTCCTCTCTTGGCACTGGCTGGATTTAGGGTGAACGTGCGTTTTTGTTCAGGAATAGTCTAGGGATTGTTTTCATATATATTATCTTGTAGATAAGCACATAGATAAAAATATGTGGGGTTATGTTCTGACAATCACTAAAGTATATCTGCAGTCATTCTAACGAGTCATTTCAAGTGTAGGAGTTGCCTCATCATGTTCACACCACTTCATCTCTCACAACATAATCATGGTGTTGGTTCAGTCTTGAGAGACAATGTAAGGGTGGCTGCATGTGTAATTGTGAAGCAGGAGTTGTGCAATCACCTCTCCTGAGTCGACATTGCTTGATTCCAGTGGCGAGGAGAAGTCTAAGACGTCTAGAAACAATGCCGAGATAGGCTGAGACTACATGCAGCACCGGGTATTTCCAAACGGTCACCCCTTTTAGTACTGACCAGGCTCAACGTCTCTTAATTTCGGTGATCTAATGAGAACCTGTGTGTCAACATAATTATGCTGTATATAAATCCCTCACAACATATATTTGCCAAAGGCTGCCCTATACAGCTTAATGACCATTCGGTAGGAATCAGCATTGATCAATGCAGAGGAACACATTTTGAGCATATTACAGTACATATTATTGAACGGCAATAAATCCAAAGACTGAAACTTTGTGGACAATTCAGATTGATTTACGTTTAGAGCTTATTAGTTCCAAATATGGTTTGATTGCAGACATGATTGTGAATTTTGTCAATGAGTCCATGGATGGTATTTTCTTTTTTTCTTTTTTTTTTTTGGGGGGGGTCCATTTTAGTGAAACAAATTCAATTCAATCAATGTGTGTGTTTTTATATTTTTGATGATTCTTTCCACTGTGCTTTATTTACTCTATTTTCTTTTTCTTTTTTTGATGGTGTTTTCGACACTCTGCCTTTTTGGTTATCTTACTTTCTGTTTATTTTCATTAAATTCGACTGGACGAATTCTGCTCTTAGGGAGCTTATCAATGACGCTGACTTCGAATCCAGGTGCCTTGTATCACAATTAACACTCAGGAAAGCAATACAAAAAGAAACAACAACTTGTAACCAGAAACAGAAATGAAGAAAAAAGAAACCTTAACAAATAAGGTTCCTCATATCTTACCATTTATCTACCTGACTGGTTGTAAGGAGAAAAACAAGATCAATTTTGCCTGAGAGTGAGAAACTTGAAATAAGGAGATGACAAAACAGTGATAGTCTACGTATTTGGGGGGGGGGTATATGTTGCGTTGGGAGGTGTAAGAAAGAATAAGTAGACTAAGTTAAACGAGTCAAGTGTTTAATGTGGACTTTATTCGAAAGTTCCAGTTAAGTGTGAATAACTAATGCACCAACCATTAGAACTCGGTAAAGATAATGTTTATTGTACTGGGAAGTCACGGGAAAATAAACAGTGGCTTGCTGACCCTGAAAAGAAGAAGCGTAGTTATATGAGGAGTGGACAACATTCTACCTGTATGAAAACCAAATACGCCCTAACATAGAATACTGTTGGTACATCCGAGAAGATGTGACTCAAAACACTCATTCCTGCCTTGACAGAGTACAAAAACGACTTTAGAATCTAGTGGGGAATGTCCTCTTCTCTTTCCTGCAACCTCTTTCAAACAGAAGAGACGTTGCTTGTCTTTCTCTACTCTATCATTATTTTCATTGTAGGTGATCGACTGAGCTCTAATCTCTGGTTGCCCTCTGTAAAAAATTCACAGCAAAAGCTTGTCTAGTTACAACCACTGCAAATAATTTTCCTTTCTTCTTCTGTGTACCTGGATCTAAACAGAACGTCGCTGAACAGAGTTTCTTTTGAAGAAATACCTGTCTGTTGGACACAATACCGCAGGGCTGCTTCCCACTTGACTAAGCCATGGCCGTTTTCAAGTCCAATGTTCACAAATTCTTGTTGAGCCGTACTCTTAAATAATCAAATTCTGCCCAGTTTCAGCTGTCGTCTTCAATCCTCATTGTTCACCTGACATTTAATTTTTATCCTTGAGTGGCTTTTGGGCCTTGATAAGTGGTAATTCATAGAATATGAAGAAAAGTGGAAGATCTCAGGCAAACTGTGTCGAATATTACTTGGGATTGTCTTAAGTATCAATTAGGTAGCTTCAGCACATGGTGCTAATATTCCAACATCTATTTTTAAAAGGTGTGAAAGCGTATATTTTCTGAGCTTTTGATTGGCTGAAATTAACTTTCTGTATTAAAATTCTCATCCAATCATCAGTTGATGTTTGTTTGTTTGTCTGTTAAGTCATAGAGCTCAGAACATCGTTCCTCAGGATTGTCTGTTCGGCATGAAGTCCTCCTCGTTCATCGCAGCTATTTGTTAAAATGTATGATTAAAGGTTTTACCTCCGGCACTGAGAACAGTAAGAGTCAGCGGTTGCATGCGAAGTTGGGGAAGGTTTGGCCCAGAACACACGAAGGAATGTGCAGAAGCAATGTTAACATTTTCTATCTATTGATTTGCGGTTCTGCACCTGAAACATCTTTGCTTGCAACACGTAAAGGCAGAAACGATCCTCTGATCCTGATGACGGATCCTGCTGCCAATTGAAGAAGGTTCACACTATATGTTACATGCTTCTTAAGTGGAGAATGATTTGCCAAATGCATGAGGTTACTTTGGTGTGATTAACAGGGTTTAACCGAAAACATCACCTCCCTAGGAAGAGGTAATTAAAATTCCATCGAATGGTACCCGGATATCGCATAGTTAATCATCTGCTATTTCAAAAAACTTAGCAGGGTGAGAGCGTTCATCGGCCATAAAGATAGAGTACAAGGTTCCGGAAGATCATCACCTCGGATGTGAACCTCTTTTCCATTTACTTTGCATTTGTTGCCAGAAATGTTCAGTTAATGCTTAACGATCCTATAGAGTAGCTGAAATAATTTATTACATCTGACTGCCAAGGTGTTTTGAGGTTTTAAATTCTAACTCATTACCTCTGCCAAGGAGGTTATGTTTTTATTCGAGTTTGGTTGTTGGTTTGTCTATAAGATTTTTTGTTTGTGTACAGCCACGTCGCTTGGCCAACCACCATAAAACTTGGTCAAAATATCAATAATGGTCTAACTTAGGATTGATTGAATTTTGGTATATCTTGCTCAAAAGTCATGGTCAAGGCCACGAAAAATGTGGAAGACACACTTTTGCCGATAACTTTTGTTGTATATTTCATAGACTCACTACTTTGCTCAGAGAAATGTTCCGCCATGGTCTAAATTGTGACGCAATTTTAAGTTCCAATTTTTCTAAATGTAATGTATGCATCTGATGCATTTGATGACAATAATCACCATGCAAAATTTCAGCTAGACAAGAAAAACTGTTTTTTTTGTTATCACCGTTTCCATGACATAACTTCAGGAATATTTAATATCATATGGAAAAGTAAGGCCCAGAAAAGACTTTGGCACCAATTAGTAGTATTAACACAGCTGTCATTGTGGCTTCTGTGCAATGTTATTTTCAAAAGTTGAACTCTGTACGTCAGCTGCATGAGGATAAAGTTTTGCTGATTTACCGAGTTCTTGGTGACGGCTGTGTGGGCAAAGACTTTGGAATTTGAGTTTGAAATATAACCTGGGTTCCTGGGTTCGAGCCCAGCGACTGGTGTGAGTAATTCTTCTCTACGCTGACAATTCCTGTAAGGATAAAACGTATATGTATGTAAATAAAAACAACAAATATTAACAATTAATTATATATATATATATATATATATATATATATATATATATATATATGAAAGCAAGGTCTTTTATCAAGAAAATTTGGTTTTAATTAAAGACTAACAGCTGTTTATTTTTATACATGCAATCAGAGCATTTGTAATTATAAAGTCTGAATCTAATAGACAAATGAATCTTCAGATTTACAGAAAAACGACCCACTATTACATTCTCACAACAAAAGTTAATGGAAAATTGTAAGAGAAATTAGCAATATTTTTTTTATTACTATCCAGACTGCGCTATTATTTTATGAAGAACTATGCATTTATGCTAAGTAGAAGTCAGTGTTTTCCATTATCAGACAGCTAAACTCGTGAGAGGTGAGGAAAAATTGTATTTAATCCGTGATTCGAAATTTAGATTTATCAGCAAGCAAGAACTGTGCTATTAACCTTCCACTCTATAATAAAGACCAATGTGTATTTATTTGTAAATTTATATATATATATATATATATATATATATATATATATATATATATATATATATATATATATATGCGTTTTTTTAAAACTTATTCTTAAATCTTGTTTTTATTTTAAAATCTAGATTTTAAAACTTTCTTTTTAATGTATTTGTCCGGGATCGGAGATCAATATGACATTGGTATTGTATCGAGATATTTTGTCAAAGAACAAAAGAAAAAATTATTTTTTGCAAGACCATAACTAAAATACTGGCATAATTTGCAGGTAGAAATATACAATTGGTAAAAATGATAGAAATTAAAAGAAAATCGAAATATCGTGAGACAATTAACATAATGCGTGAATAGCCGAAGACAGACATAAAGAGAGGCTGAAGAGAGTTCTGATAAAGAGGGCTTTACAAGTTCCATTTGTTAGGATTTGAAACCGACTGCACCGATGTTATTCTGTTAAACATTAATAAATAAATTAATATACTAATATATATATATATATATATATATATATATATATATATATATATATATATGTGTGTGTGTGTGTATATACAGGTGGCATCTTCTCTTGCAGGCAAGTATTGTTGAATAGAAGAGACAACTAATGTCTAGATATTTTTTGGTAAATCCTTTCAATAGTCCAAATTAGGATCTTAGTTTCGGAGGGGAATTGGCTGATGAATTTGCCATGGTTTGGATTTGTCTCCCAAGTACTTTCTGATCTATATGGGTTCATCTTCGGGGGAATGAGGTTAATCAGGTATACACCATGTATTAGTATTTATAAAACGTTTTTAGCACAAATTATGTACTAAGTACGAAACTATATTTGGAGCTATAATCATTTTAGAATGTTATTACTCCGAATATAGTTTCGTACTTAGTACATAATTCCCGCCGAAAACTAAGATCCTAATTCGGATTATTGAAATGGTCTACCAAAGAATATCTAGACATGAGTTGTCCTTTACATTCAACAATATATATATATATATATATATATATGAACTTCCATCTTGTCATGCAAAAGCTAGTGAGTAAAACACGTACCTATTTCTAAACCCCAGGTCAAGCAGTATACCTTGGATAACTATAGAAGTAATCAAGAGATAATATTATGACATCCTATGAGGGAATTGCAATCTTAAATAATCTTTTAAAATACCATTAGATACTGTAACGTATTATGTAAATCAATACGACAATAATGATTCCACTAGATTTCTTATTAACTGCAGTTAACATGTTTAACAACTGAAAAATAAAAAAGTAACTCACAGGTAATAGCAATTAATAGTTATAAATAAATAGGATATAATAGGAATATAAATTAAGTTTACTGTACCTTCATTATAATAGATACAAGGATAGATAAAAGGAAAGGCTCTAGAAAACAAAATATTTTTTTTTAAGTGAATTAAAAAAGTGTATTTTGGGGGTCATCTGTGCTTTTAATATTCTAATATTTGATAACGAGGCTTCATCTTTGATTATATGTGTATGTATATATGTATTTGTATGAGTACATTTATGGGTATGTTTGTGTATGTATGTATACATATATATATATTTATACATGTGTGCATATATAAGCATATTGGAAATGATTTAATAATATGTAAGCTTGTAAATTCGGTCGAGTTGTCCGAAAGAAAATGACACTTTCATTTTATTTTGTGGAAAATCATTAATACATTTTATAAATAAATAAAATTGGGGAAGGAGAAGTAATGGATATGAAGTTGTAACGATATAGCAAATTAGGCATGTTTATCGTTCATCGACACTCGCCTTCCTCAAGAATTAACCCTGCTATGGAGAACTACTGAGCTGTCTGACCAAAACTCGCTGTGATGTTGTTGTTGTTGTTGTCTTTTATTATTTCGAATTTCAGGCTCAGTTTCTTTTGTATCTATTGTACAAATTTATTTTTATTATCATCTCTCGTCTCTGATGAAACACAAGTGTGCTGAAATGTAACTGTACCTGTGTAAGCCGATTTAAATGTTTATATAATAAATATTTATGAATCTCTACTTAGTATTGACCACTTTTGAAAAAAAAAGTTTTTTATTTTATTTTATTAGTACATTTAAACTTGTTTAATATATATATATATATATATATATATATTTCGATTACATATATCTAAAGAATAAGAAAATCTATCATTCATGATTCATACATTTTCCAGATTATATAATTATTAAGCATTATCTCCAAATATTTTCATAACCTTCTCAGATCAAATATTAATATCATTAAATACTTTTAACTAGTGTACACTCTCTATAAAAAATGATGGAAAATAAATTGCTTCACCAGTGTTCACACTAATATTCATATTCATATAAAATAACGTTTAAATCAGTGAAGTCAAAAAAGAAGAAAGAAAACGTCTCAAACTGGAAAGTTTGAAAACAAAAGAAAAGCGTATCAATCTGTATAGAAAGAAGATAGTAACAAAAGGAAATAAGCCTCATTATTGAAATAAATTGAATGGTTTCGTTTCTAATTCATTGAAGACGGTGGATGGAAGAGGTTGTCTGCTTTCCTATTTGCTTGCTGCTTTCCTTTAAACACTTGATATGATTTCGTGTGACGGTCTGGATATATATTTATTCATATACAAATAAATACACATTGTTCTTTATTATAGAGTGGAGGATATTTTACTTCCTTCCCTTTCTATAAGCAAGCCTCTCTCCCACTATTTCTGTTGTTATTTTAAAATATACACCCACCTAATCCCTTCCAATTTCACAGAAACATTTTCACCAACAGATTCAAAAGTTATGACAGTTTAAAAGAAGTACTGTTTATCCGTTCTAGAAGTTACCAGAAATCAATTTCTTCTTCCCTTTTCTCTTCGTCTTTCTTATCTTATTTTTCTTTTTTTTAGTTTTCTCTTTTCTTCTTCAGTCAATTATTTTGCTTTTTACATTTGTAATTCTATCTCCAATGTGAAAACTTTCCCTTTCTTCTTGACATTTGAATAAATGAAGGAGCGAAATGTCATATGACATAAATAAAGCCCTTTTCACATGAATATATTTCCTCTTCGTCTTTATATCATATATCTATATCTATTCTACATAATATATAAAATTGATAATATATAAAATTAAGTCAGTCGGATTTTCCGAGTTAGACTTAAATAGCAATTCATTTACCAAATCGATATTTGCATCCGACTGGCCATTTATTTTCGATAGTTCTCACTCTGTGTTATTTACTACGAAAACTTGAAAGCCAAATCGCTTTCATCGATTCCATATTTTATCCGACCTCTTTCAGTAGCATACTCTTCACAAGATTCACCGTTTCGCTGGAATATATATATTGTGTTTGAAATTTGTTTGTACGTAATTGTTTGACATACTTTTCTCTTCGATCCTCACTGTTTACATCATACATGTAAACAAAAATACAGAATACATAGTACAATAAATATAATAATTACACTTGACATTAAATTCTCAAATAGCTTTTCTATTCTACTCTATATGATAAAGTAGAGTGAGTCGTGTCTCGGATTGTTGTCATTAATAGCTTTATTCATGCAAAATCGATGTTTGATTCTGGTTATTGTGAAACTTTTGTAAATGTTTTTGTTTACAACGTAATGTATTTCACTCTATTTCTTTCATAAAATATTTCATCCTTTCAGATGGACGCATCTTAACTATATAGCAGCAGTAGGAAGGGCTTAACGAATTTAAAAACATATGGCCAGCCCAAATATTTCAGTTGTTAATAACTAAGACTGAAGATTTATAGGTCCTAGTTTCAATTTCACATCTCGGCATCTGCTTTTTAGGAGCAAATAGCAGAATATTTAAATGTATTTATATTTGACAGAACATTTGATGTTACATATACGGCTCTTAAGAAAAATGGTGCCTATTCTCCAAGTAATGCTACCTTAAGTAACACCACTTAGCTTGATACTCCACCAAACTAGATGAATTATTGTCCTGGAATCCGGTAAGACCAAGAGACCACAAGAAAGATATATATAACATAGTTTACTGGTCAATTGGGGAGAGGAAAATTAATGTTCTTAATTTCTTTACTAACTCAACGTTCAGCAGGTAAAGGAGAACTTTAATAGAATATTCGAATATAGAGATCAAGTGTTAGCCCTAGGAAGGGGTTCCTTGATTTTTGAGAACTTCGACTGAAGTAAAATGAAACAACAAGAACTAGAGTGCCTACTGGAGTGAACTTGAATGCCTACCAGACACTGTTCTCGAGTGTCTAAGGTCTCTCTATACAGGTGTTGGTCAGGACAATATGGCATGAGGATACTTTACCCTGCAAGTAAACCCTGACCAAATATTCAAAATAACATAGTATTCGAAGCCCAAATAAGATCCCCTCTGTATAGCTAGCCCACACTAGCTTATACGAGAAATGGTGCAGCTTCTCCAAGTGATGTTGCTTCTAGTAACAGCAATAAGCTGGATACTCCACCAGACTAGATGCATTCTTGTCCTGGAATCCGGTAAGACCAAGAGACCACCATAAGGATATACAATGACATAGTAAATTGGTCGATTGGGGAAGGGAACATTAATGTTCTTCTTTACTGGCTCGGCATTTGAGAGGTAGATGAGAACTTTGATGGAACACCTGAATATCTATGTATCTCATATGGAGATCTAGTGTTAGCGCCAGGAAGCGGCTCTTTAATTTCTGAGAACTTCGACTGAAGTAAAATGAAACAAAAAAAAAACAAGTTTCATCTTCCATCTATTATTTATCAACTTGGGGGAGTGGATTTTGCTGTTTCCAAATTTCACATGCATCGTTTTGGAACCATAATACATATATTGGACCTCTGTTTTATTTTTATTTTTATTCTATATTTGAGTATGTTGGACGTCTGATAATTCTCTATTTGGATATACATTTAAATATTCTGCTAGCTCCTCCTGCCTAGCGGTCAATTGGTGAACGCTGGACTAAAAAATAATCATCTCAAACTCTTCTTCAATTTGAAAATAATTTCCTTTTTTCTTAGCTTATGGAATTATAACTTTTATGAATTCCTTCTAAACGAATGTTTTATTTGTTTTTCTTAAAAACTGCTTAAGACCTTTTATAATTTCTAACAAATTTTTGAAGCTAATTTTGATAATTTTTAAAGTTAGCTTTATCCATCTGAAGAGAAAATAATTATTTTTGAAAAGTTTGAACTTAAGGGATTCAGAATGCTGAAGTGGATATATTACCATTATTGTCTTAAACAAAATTTTTGGTTATTTTCACGCTTATTTAATCTTTATTTCCAATATTGACCATAAAGTATTTTATTAGGAATTTTTCTTGATATTTTTGAAAATACACTTATAAAATAATTACTTTATATATATATATATATATATATATATATATATATAACAATATTTTAAATAAATATTTATTTTTATTACCTACATTAGATATCGACGTTTCATGCTTAGGAAATCTTCAGTGTAGGAGATTGTTAATTATTTGCTTCAAAATCACCACTGGCTAGTAGTCGGGAATTCTATCCATTCAGCCACAACTAATCAGCGCGGAAATGAAGAGAAAATAAACTCTCTCCCTCTCTTTTCTCTCTCCTGTTTTTTTTCTCTTTCTCTCTCTCTCTCTTTCTCTCTCTCTCTCTTATATATATATATATATATATATATATATATATATATATATATATATATATATATATATATATCTTTAAGTTGGCACAAAGATTTATGTAATAGCTCAATAATGTACAACTAAAGTGGTAAACAAGAGAGGAAAGAGATATCATCACCATAATACAACATGAACCTTAATCTGTGAAAATTAGAGTTAAATAAGGTTTTAATTTGAATTTTGAGTGAAAAGCAAATATTTATAAGTTAAATGAATGTGTGATGCATTTGAATTTTTTCTGCCTGACTGTGGAATTTTTTATACACTGATTAAATCTCCTCATTAATATAAGTGTATATCATGAAAGTATATGTCCTCGAAATTGACAGAAACAATTGTTGGTAAATAAAAGTGTCTTTGAAGGAAATATGGAATGTCTCTCTAAATAAATAAGGTTTACATGTTGTTAAATTATATATAAATATATATATATATATATATATATATGTATATATAACTATATAATTTCTTTTTATAAATAAATATTTACTATTCACAGACATATATGTTTCATGTTGACTAACAATCATCAGTGTGGCTTACTGTATCGCCGGTCGAACTCCCACTCTGCAGACGCATTAAAAGTGTTGTAATATTTCTCTCATCAGCATCTAATGTAAACCTTAGACTCGGATTTTATTCCCTAAGCAAACATCTGACAAAAACCGCATGTAAACAATGCAATATACCTCGCCAATGCATGAAAAAACTCCGATCCAGGTTGAAGTACTACTCTGTTTTACTGCATTTTACCCATGTTCCATTTTTTCCTTTTTCTTCGTTTTCATTTTCTCCCCCCTTTTCTATTTTAACGTCTTTGTCGCACACCCTGCATCATTCTCTTAATTTTTCAAATAGTTAGGCACGTGCCCAAAACATCTTGTTGTGCGTGCTCTTTTTTTGTCTTTCTGTTGTAATTTCTATTAATGAAAAATCTTCACTTTCTCGAAAGACGTTTTTTAATCCGAATGAAACCAGTAAAGCGCTCATTTTTTCTGATGATTCATTCCTGTATTTAATTTGTTTTTACTTTTGTCTTTTTGCACACACACACACACACACACACACACACACACACACACACATATATATATATATATATATATATATATATATATATATATATATATATATATTAGTCTATTTTTCTCAATTTACTTATTTTCTGACTTCTATGAATATGTGTATTTTTTCCTTAATCTTACAAAAAAAATTTATATTAATTTTGTTCCAATTGTTTATATTTTCATATTTTAATAACGTTTCACAGCTTAGTCAGAAACATATATATTTTTTATTTTAACATCACTGATAATCAGATAAATTGTTTATTTAATAGTAATAAAAAACATATCAATCTAAAACAGAAGAAATGAAGACGAGAAAAGACCAAGAAGAAAGCTTCATAAAAACAATTGCTAGTATAAAGGCATACAAAAAATCACATCAAATTGGAGTGTATATATATATATATATATATATATATATATATATATATATAGTATATATATATATATATATATATAGTATATATATATATATATATATATATATATAGAGAGAGAGAGAGAGAGAGAGAGAGAGAGACAGACAGACAGACAGACAGACAGACAGACAGATATTGTTTTTAAAAGAATACCCATGTTTTGCATAGACAAATACTGGATAAATTAATTGATAATAATATACAGGAGGATGGCACATAGAAATATCCACAACTCAGACATTCTTCCTTAAAAATCAAAATTATTCTAAAAATATACTTTCATCTAAAACTCATAATTACCTTAAGAAACGTTATTTATTCTCTTTAAGCAAGCAAAACTACAACAAAGGACGAAAAGTTACTATTTTCTTAGTCGGAATCTATCCATTAACACTTATCATCTGCTAGTTTTTGCCCTTGAATTAGTATTTTCTTTTAGCTCTTTACATCAAGTGGCTTCGTGCCTCGTCTGGAAAGATTTCCATAAAAAATAAAGCTACAACCACAACAAAGAACTTTTCTTTTCTTGCTCTCTGTACCTAAACACAAATGGAACTTCCATGAACAGTTTCTTTCATAGAGCATCTTACCTGTGAAACATAATACCATGAGTCTGCTTCCCAACCGACTACAGCATTGTTGTCTTCAAGTCTAATGTAAACAAATACTTGTTAAACAGACTTCTTGGATAATCAATATTTCTTAAGTAATCTTCTGTTCATTCCACTTATTGTTTCAAATCCTCATGTAGTCGTGATCATTGACGATAATTTTAACCATTATGTGAGATTGGCACCTAGACCTTGCTAACTGGTCACCTATCATTGATAAAAAATGCTCGAAGTTAAACGTTTTTAGGTAATTTCATAAAAACAAAAACGGATATCTTCGCGATAATTGATAAAAAGTGCTCTCGGCTTTCAAATGACAAATTCTTTCTCCCGGGTAACACAGTGTTTCCTTGCTCGTTACTAATAATGTATACTTATAGAATGAAGCCTTCTTGAGGGAAAATATGATACAGGGTTCTTTCAAAACATACTTAAGAAAAAAATAGTGCAATGCAAATAAAAATGTCAGGTTCACCAATTATATTCTAAGTTACATCGGGACATATTGAAATTTGGTGGTGCTAAATCTACATGAGTAGAAGAAGGAACCTTAGAATTAATAAAAATTCAATCTGGAGGCGAGAGTTAACAAAAGAATAACATTGACATTGTTTCTTCGTTTACACAAACGGGGAAAAAACCTACTGAGTTTAAAAAAAAACAATATGTTGCTTTAGATTGTGAATAATTAAGTGTAACATTAGACGAAAGAACATGCAAATAAAAACAGTTTTTCCGAGTAGAGATGGTCATGTGGCTTATGGTAAGTATTCACGTGAGAAGCAGCTTCTTCCCTAATGTCCAACCCAGTGTGGTAGGGGTGGTGACAACCTAGAAGTGTCATAGATACCCAGCTAATAGAGCTCTGGCGCACATCCAGGAAGAATCAACATCATGATCCGTCATCTTCTGGTCATCTCTGCCTCTTCGTTTGTGGAAAGCAAGGATATGTCGAGTATGTAACCACAAGTCGATGGAGTGAGGATAACAGTGTTGCTTCTGTACATCTGCAACCGCTATTCCAGTGTTTGTACTCAATCAAACCTTCCCTGACTTCGTATGCAAATGCTGATCCTTGCTGCTCGTGGTGTCGGGGAAAAAACCTGCAAATTTGCAAGCATAACAAATAGCTACGCCCAACGAAGATGACTTCACGCAGACCAGAAAACCATATGATACGATCCTTGTAGGCTCTGGGCGGAAGTCAGATTCACTCAGTTACCCCACAAAAAGTAAGCAAAAGATTATTAGATTTTATTGTGTATAGTGCGCGATTTTTATTCTTTCGTTTAAAGCTTAAGTCTATGAATAACATCTGTTTACTAACAAAGTCCAAAAACACATTTTTAAGCCTACATAACAAAAAACATAACAAAATTCGGTTTATTACCTTCGAGCATTTTATTGTATCCTCAATAATTTTCAAAAATTCATCAAAGTAGTGTAGTAAGATTTTATCTAACAATATAATTAGCTTATCTTTAAGCTTTATAAAACTGCTTAAGACAATAGTATGGCAAATGATATTGACCAGGACGGATCCATTAAGAGGGATCGTGGATTATACCATATTCTCCAACATCTTTATTCTAAAAGGAAGAAATTAATAAAAAAAAACACTCACATCCTTTTGGTTCTGTGAGGCTATTGTAGTGGATTGCCAGGAGAGTTCTGAGTTTCAGTTTGATTTTGTCCGCCATTTTTTCCTGTTTGTTTTGGCAAATTACTTGTTTACCTTCTGAAGAATATGTTGGAGGTTGCGCTTTCTTTTTTGCAAAAGGATCCTGAACTTAATGCTTCTTCAGAGTCTTCTTTGAGAGACCAAGATTTGTTATCTTCAGGATCACTGAAAAAGTTCCAGGGACGACTGTAAGGTTTCCCTTCGTTTAGTTTCGAGTTTTGATTTCTTCCCCACTGGTGCTGTAGCAAAACTGTACTTTCTCATCAATCTGTGTAATGAGTGGTTCTCGGAGCTTAACTTAAATTACTACCAGATCTTGCTTGTTTTTTTTGGTATAGGTGACAGCTGGGAAGTTAGAGACATACCTGTAGCGCTTGTTCTCACATATGAAAGAAACATACCATGAGGGGTCGTGTTAGTAGCTATACATAGCAGCATCCCAATCATGCAGAAAGCTTCTGGGGTATTTATTTCCAATATTTAAGTAAGACCCTTTTATTGAGAGCTGTCAATTGAAGATTTTACAGATTATGCCATTCGACCTCTCATACTGACTGCTACTCTACGGTTTGTATGAAGTTGTGTTCCTTATGACCACTCTTTGTTCTCAAAGGAAATTGTCATATGTATTCAAGCATGAAGAAAACTCTTCAGTCGAAACTGAAAGTAAGTTGGTAATTTGAAGACAGAAAAGAACGCACAAAGTGCTGTATCACTGTTATCAAGGCAGGTTATAGTAAAAGGAAAACGGGAATACTCGTTAAGAATTGTGACAGAGTCGATTTCTCCTCAAGAGAAGAGCCATCCATAATTCTATTTTGCAGTTTTCTAATCTACATATAGGTGTGAGAGATCGATATATATATATATATATATATATATATATATATATATATATATATATATATGAGTTTTCATAAAAAAATATATATTTAAGTATATACTCTTTATAATATCCGAAAATATTTCAAATTGCAAGCTCAATGGTGTTGTATTACAAGCTTCAGAGCATAGATATTTTATAGTTTCATTCCAATGACAATAGAAAAGATCAATCAAAAACAATAATTTTCCTTTATTCTTACAATTTCTTTTTTTTTTCATGTTTCGGTGAATACCTGTATTTCTTCTTCGTCTCACAAACAAAAACATTTAAAAAAATGTTTTCCAAATTAAATATCTTTTGTATATCTTACGCGCGTTTCACAGCAAAGCCAAGAGAACTATATGGTCTTTAGCCTACACTGCTGATCATCAGAGCAGTAGTCTATGTAATAGTAATAATTGTAATAGGAAAAACAGAAGAAAGGAAGATGGGAAAAGTTTAAGAAGTCTTGACAGAAAATAACGACAAGCCGAAATGCATAAAATAAAACTCACATGAAGAATAGTGACAAAAATACTTGCTCCCGAAAATTGAAACGACTCTTGCAACGATTTCTTATCTGTGATTAATTTGAAATGCAATTCAAGTAAATAATAACAACATTTTCTGAGGGATTCTACAATGGCAGAGCTTCGTTTTTATTGATGAATGGTTTTGTATTGATTCAGTTAATTTTCTTGAAAAAGAGGCTGCAGTCCTCTCATGCCTATGGCCTATCCAGATGTATCTGTCTAAACTACAAGTTGAAAAGAATAATCTGAAGGAGGAGATAATTACTGGGAGGATTTTTCTCCTGAGAACGAGCAGGCAAGTAATCACCTGAAGACTAAGCAGTGGACAACTGAGAGATGTATCATTTCGATTATTCGGACTACTGTTCTGATCTTGGGGTTTATTCTTACTACGTTTCAGCCGATGTAACCTCCGATCTTCTTCAACTGCATTTCGTTAAATTCAGGAATCTGTATGTCCAACTCGGGAATCTGACCAGTATCGAATTTCGAACAGAACCCTTTATTTAATCCACAGGGGTAGCTTGCTCTTATTACGTTAGCCATGACCAAGTAGAAGTTTTAAGTAATTTTAAAGGCAAGAAAGTTGGAGGTTACATCAGCAGAAACGTTGTGAGAATAACATCCAAGATGTGAATAGTAGTTTGATTAATCCAAATAATACAAATAATCAATCATAATCCACCAATTCTGAAACTACAGTAATGTGGTTAACTGTATGAGCCTGGAAAATCTATTAAAAAGGAGGATTATAGCATAAAACTAAACTAAAATTGGTGACTTTCTACAGGATGGCCAAGAAGTCACTGAGGGATTTACACTTTAATAGATTAAATATCTATATATAAAAAAAATTCTTGAGATAATAGCAAGTCTCATAGCTAATCAGATCTTTTTAATACATCTCTCTCAAACTTAACCCTATTTAAGGATTTTTCTTACATGTATTTCATTTCATCTTACACTTAAAAAAAAACATTTTTCTATAATAAGATATCATTTTCATTAGTTTCACTGTAAAATAGATGTTTCTAGACTGTCCATTTAAGATTTTTATTTCTTTATAAAACTTAATATGAGACAAATTAGCAGACCTATTTCTGATATATTCCTATTAATTTTTGGGTGCTCGCGTTCGGTGTATCAATTTCATGCCTACTCATATGTGTGTTTATCTTAGCTAGTTCCTCTGTCTTCTTCCCTCTTATCGCCTTTACCCCTCCGCCTACCGCCTCCCCTATACTAGCTCAGTAGGTGTGACAGTGAAAAAAAAAAGAAATAACAAAAATAAAGAATGTGTCACCCACTTGTCATATTTCAATGTCACTAAAAGTCTTCTCATATGGCCCAATCCTTCTCCCATGTGTGTGCCTTTCAAAATAAAATTATTTCCAAATCTTCACTTTTTCTGAAGACGTTCGCTAACACGAACGAAACCGGTCAAATCTCTTGTTTTTGTTTTTCTCCTGCACTTTAACCTGTTTTCCGTTTGTCATTTTTCACACACTTCAATAGATTCTTTATTTTTGATTGAAGATTTGTTTGCAAAAAAAAGCAAAAATAAAAAAGTTGACAATGCTAACTGGCCTTCACCTTCCCCAGATTTAACTAACTTTGACTTTTTCTTTTGGGGATATACCTCAAAGAAAAAGTTTACATCATGTTGTGGGGTACAAATCACCCCTATTAAAGAACTAATGGAAGCAACCATCTATAATAAATACCATGGTTGCAAAGACTAAAACAGATGACACTCCTATCTTGTGAGTGTCCACGTGTGGTATCTGTTCCGATGGATACTACACCCTATAGACCGGTGTTGTCTTGGCCTTCGGGGCATGATTCCGCCGGTCTATGGGTCTGTCCTGTGCAGTTCTAGGAGGTCCACCCTCCCAGGCTTTGCCTCTCCTCTTTGGGGAGGAGTAAGTTGATAGCTTACTGCCTGAGGCGCCCCTACCGGGGAATGCCGACGGGGCTGTCCAGGCAATTTTTAATGGCTAAAGCGCTCACGTTCTCGGGCGCTGGCTTTTCAAATCCCACTTTCCGACCTTGTGTCACATACTCCTAACGTGGGTAGGTGTTAAATATCGAGGACACTCCTATTATGTGAGTGTCCACGTGTGGTATCTGTTCCGATGGATACTACACCCTATAGACCGGTGTTGTCTTGGCCTTCGGGGCATGATTCCGCCGATCTATGGGTCTGTCCTGTGCAGTTCTAGGAGGTCCACCCTCCAAGGCTTTGCCTCTCCTCTTTGGGGAGGAGTAAGTTGATAGCTTACTGCCTGAGGCGCCCCTACCGGGGAATGCCGACGGGGCTGTCCAGGCAATTTTTAATGGCTAAAGCGCTCACGTTCTCGGGCGCTGGCTTTTCAAATCCCACTTTCCGACCTTGTGTCACATACTCCTATTGTGGGTAGGTGTTAAATATCGAGGACATTCCTATCATGTGAGTGTCCACGTGTGGTATCTGTTCCGATGGATACCACACCCTATAGACCGGTGTTGTCTTGGCCTTCGGGGCATGATTCCGCCGGTCTATGGGTCTGTCCTGTGCAGTTCTAGGAGGTCCACCCTCCCAGGCTTTGCCTCTCCTCTTTGGGGAGGAGTAAGTTGATAGCTTACTGCCTGAGGCGCCCCTACCGGGGAATGCCGACGGGGCTGTCCAGGCAATTTTTAATGGCTAAAGCGCTCACGTTCTCGGGCGCTGGCTTTTCAAATCCCACTTTCCGACCTTGTGTCACATACTCCTATAGTGGGTAGGTGTTAAATATCGAGGACACTCCTATTATGTGAGTGTCCACGTGTGGTATCTGTTCCGATGGATACTACACCCTATAGACCGGTGTTGTCTTGGCCTTCGGGGCATGATTCCGCCGATCTATGGGTCTGTCCTGTGCAGTTCTAGGAGGTCCACCCTCCCAGGCTTTGCCTCTCCTCTTTGGGGAGGAGTAAGTTGATAGCTTACTGCCTGAGGCGCCCCTACCGGGGAATGCCGACGGGGCTGTCCAGGCAATTTTTAATGGCTAAAGCGCTCACGTTCTCGGGCGCTGGCTTTTCAAATCCCACTTTCCGACCTTGTGTCACATACTCCTATTGTGGGTAGGTGTTAAATATCGAGGACACTCCTATCATGTGAGTGTCCACGTGTGGTATCTGTTCCGATGGATACTACACCCTATAGACCGGTGTTGTCTTGGCCTTCGGGGCATGATTCCGCCGGTCTATGGGTCTGTCCTGTGCAGTTCTAGGAGGTCCACCCTCCCAGGCCTTGCCTCTCCTCTTTGGGGAGGAGTAAGTTGATAGCTTACTGCCTGAGGCGCCCCTACCGGGGAATGCCGACGGGGCTGTCCAGGCAATTTTTAATGGCTAAAGCGCTCACGTTCTCGGGCGCTGGCTTTTCAAATCCCACTTTCCGACCTTGTGTCACATACTTCTATAGTGGGTAGGTGTTAAATATCGAGGACATTCCTATCATGTGAGTGTCCACGTGTGGTATCTGTTCCGATGGATACTACACCCTATAGACCGGTGTTGTCTTGGCCTTCGGGGCATGATTCCGCCGGTCTATGGGTCTGTCCTGTGCAGTTCTAGGAGGTCCACCCTCCCAGGCTTTGCCTCTCCTCTTTGGGGAGGAGTAAGTTGATAGCTTACTGCCTGAGGCGCCCCTACCGGGGAATGCCGACGGGGCTGTCCAGGCAATTTTTAATGGCTAAAGCGCTCACGTTCTCGGGCGCTGGCTTTTCAAATCCCACTTTCCGACCTTGTGTGACATACTCCTATAGTGGGTAGGTGTTAAATAAAGGACATTCATATTCATGTTTTACCGCATGGTAGGAATCCGGTCATCTCCTACCACATTTAGTGGCGTTACTGTATTGCTATGAATAAATACATTGTATATTTTAACCTGTCACAATTTGTGGTTGTTATCTTTGTGACACCTAGCATGGGTCTACAACACATCAACAAGCCTGAAACTGTACAGGAATTGAAGGAGAACATCAGGAATTAAGTCGGGGAATTAAATCGTAATCGAGTGATCCTGCAATCCGTTATGGATAATGTTTTGGGAAGGGCACCAATTTGTGGAGTTAAAAATGGAAACCATGTAAAACATGCTATTTTTCATAAATACATTCTTTTTTCTTTTCTCTTCTTTTTTGCATAATAATCTTCATTTTCTTTGTAATATTATATTCGAATTCAATTAAGGTGACATAACAAATCAAGAATCTGTTCAAGTTAAAGATCTCTTAATGATTTCTTGGCCATCCTGTATAACAACATTCAATTAAAATAATTTAGTATAATTTACATGAAATGTATGTTAGGTATTAAACTGCTTTTTTGTTGATGTTATATTTTTGCACAGGTAATTTTATTAAACAGACGGGGCTAGATATAAACAAAGAATATGACAAAGTGAAAAATGAAACCCATACAGAATTTAAACGTGTGCCTCAGAAGAGTGGCCACTTAATGCAGGTGTCATCTTGGACCACTTGACTTATGGGCCGAATGTAGTGTCATGTAGAAAAGGACATTGTTTAACAAAGGAATTTCAGAAGAGCTTTAGCTAATTGGAATCTTACTGGAATAATAACCACGGGATTGCTTCCCTGTGGGCTACAACATATCCAGAGAAATCCGAAATTGTACAAATAACTTATCTCCTAAGTTTATAAAACTGGTCCAAGACAACGTTATGTGGCCCCATTTTGGAGGCAGAGGTTGTAATCCTGTAAGGCTCTTATTTTTCACTTTATAGTATTTTTTGCTTATATCTAGCCCTGATGACTAAAGCAATCGTTTGTTTAGTAACATTAAAGTGGATGATTGAAGTCTTAGTTGCTATTACTTACCTCAAATTTACTATCAACAATACAGTCGGACACAATATAGTCATTTTTGCAAGTAAGATTCATAATTATTTCTATGGCTGAATACAATGATTTTAAAGTACATTTTGGAATTTATACTTTTAGAAGTTGCTTTTTCTTTAAAGTGATTATTTTATCGACATAATTTATTTTTGAATTCTTTTTATTTGATACTTTTGAGCTAAAAAAACACCAAAGTTCAATTTGTGGTAATACTTGTAAGAATGCAATGAATCCACTTCCATCGTCCCCGTCTTATTTCTATCAGACATCTTGAAAAATTCAAAACTAATTTCACAATCAAGTTCATCTATTCTCTAAAGTCCCTTTCTCGCAAAAAAGACTATTGCTAGTCTTTCCATAGTCTATCGTTATTTCCATGGAAAGAACTTGTCTTCCTATCTTCACTATAAATAATTTTCGGTACTGGTGCAGTTTACGACCTGTGCTGAAACGGACATTTCGTCGGCATTATCCAGCATTTCATGTAAAAAGTCATGAAAAGCCGAATGAAAACTTTGTGATGTCAAAATCAAAACGAGGCAACGCTATCAAACATGAAAAATTGATGGCAAAAATCTATATTTTTTACAAAAATGCTATAAAACTGGAAAAATTAAGGAAACATTTAAATAAAAAAAAAAGCAGTTATTATATGTTAATTTTAATCACAAAATATTTATTTTTGTACAAAGAAAATATAATGAAACAATTGTTAGCAACATTTTTTGGGGGGGTTGGACGAATTTTTTAACCTGACCGACCAAGTTCGGCTTATGTTAAGGTTAGGTTCGAGTTACGTTCTTTTTTTTTTGTTGGGTTAGGGTTAAGGGTTAGGGTTAAGGTGAAAAAGAGCATGTTCTGCAACTTATCTTTTGGCCTATAAGTTTTCTTTTCAGACAAAATTCAATAATTCCTTCCAGAGACTGAAGCGTCTGTCCGAACCTGATGAAATTAATGATCGCTGTAATCAGTATTCTTAACTTGTTAAATATCACGCTATATTCAAATCGCTATTGACAATTGTCATCTGCTGCAATATTATTAGCTAAGCTTTTCGGCATCTTTACGGGGCAGTTTACTTACACTGCCAGTAGATGCCGACGCAACATTGGTTTCAGCACGGGTTATACACTGCACCAGTGCCGAATTTCTTCCTCTGTGTGTGTTTAATATAGAATACAAAATCCATAAACAGAGTTTAATTTCAAGAATCTACTATCTATGTAACACATTGCGTGGGGGTACAATGGGGCCTCTTGAAATCTAATGCTCATAAACACTTGTCATCAACCGGCCTCATAAGTTATTAACCCTTATCCTCGAGTGGCTCTTAACCTTCATTAGTGTTGACTAATCAGTAAAAAAACATGAAAAAAAAAACATTACTCATGCAAACAATAGCATCGACAAAAATACAGCTTAATACATAACAAACTGTCGGAAATTAATTTTCAGTGCTGGTCTAGATGACGCGCCTGATTTCAGTGACTTTGGGTCGGCAACGATCGGGCAGGTCGCGGAATCGCCCGAGAGTTGCCAAGACGAAAACGCCAAGCGTTAATGGAAGATTTGCAGGCGATAATATAAGACGAATAAATTCAAAGAAAAAATACATAGATAAAAAGATAAAAACCGAACAAACTGTAGGGTGGGGGCGGAGTCAAATGAACCATTTTCAATCAAATGTGTAGAAAGAAAATTATTTTTTGGTGGGGGATTTTATCAATGTTTTCTTTTTCATTTGTTTCACTGTTTTTCTTGTATTTTCTTCTTGCTAACATAAAACAAAAGAAAGAAAGAAAAATGGGTGAGGTTTAGGGGTTAGGGTTCCGGTTGGGGGTCACGGTTCCCGTTAGGGTTAGGGCTCCCGTTTTAGCGATAGCCAAGCCCTGCATTCAAACTACCAAGCTCTAACTAGAAGACTGGCAGACACTAATATAAGACGAATAAATTCAAAGAAAAAATACAAAGATTAAAATCATTTTTTTTGTGAAAATAATGTTGTTTTTGGTAAAATTTTGTCAATGTTTTTATAAGATAAAAGAAAGAAAAAATGATATTATTCCATCACCGCTCGGGTGCTTCCGCGACATGCCCAATCGTTCTCGACGCAAAGTCACGGAAATCAGGTGCGTCATCTATAACAGTACCGAATTTTCAATATAAAAAAAATCATTAAATGTTTTAAAAATATTGAGACTGAAGTTATATTTAGCACAACAGACAGTAAAGATGTATAAAATATTTATTTCTATTTTAATTTTTTTTTTAAAAAGGTATTTAAACTCCAATTTTTTTTTCACTAAAGAGTCACAATTTATCAAGGCTCAAGGGCCACTTGAGGATAAGGGTTAATGAGTGTCAGGTGGGCGGTGACAACACCGTGATGATTGGTATGATGGTAGAAGTTTGGCAGGATTTGATTATTTATTAGGACAGCATTCGAGTTAAAAACGATAATGTTGTAGTCAGCTGGAAAGCAGCCCCGCAGTATTGTGTTCCACAGACGGGTAGTTCTAGGAAAGAAACTTTGCTCATGGAAGTTTCGTTTAGTTTTAGGCACACAGAGGAAGAAGGGGAAATTATTGACAGTGGTTGTAGCTAGACAAGATTTTGTTGTGCATGTTTTACAAGGGGCGAACCATAGCCGAGCACCTGCCATGAAAATATGGAAATTCTGTTATGAAGATGTTCTAACTTTTTACTGTGTTTTTGTACTTCTAGTGCATTTTCTTACTGCATTTCACATCTTTTTGCTCATTAAAAAAATACTTGTTGAGCCGTCCTCTTGGATAATAAATTATTTTTACGTAATCTTCTGCACATCCTAACCATTTGATTCCAATCCTCTTGTGGCAGAGTTCATCATCCAACTGAAAATCTCTTTAACCCTTATCCTCGTGTGACCTATTAATAAACAGAAAACAAAAGAAATGAAAAAGGAATTCATTATTATGTGTCTCTTAAATTCTTCCATTTGCATTCAACACATTTATCTTTTTTTACTGTGTGCCATCACTTATCAAGGCCAAAATCCACTCGAGGATAAAGGTAAATTAAATAGATGGAGTGTCAGTTGAATGATGAAGAATATTATGAGAGTACGGAAAATGATGAATGGAATCACCCAAATTTGATTATTTATGAGAGCAATCCATGACAAGTATTTGTTGACATTGGATTTGAAGACGATCATGTTGTAGCATGCAGGGAAGCAATCCCGTTGTAATTATTCCAGTAAGATTTTCACTGGCTAAAGCTCTTCTTAAATTCCTCAGTTAAACAATGTCTGTTTCTTTTATGACACTATATTCAGAAATACTTTAATTTTTAATTAGTGTTGGGACGATTAAGTGGAATCAGAATTAGGAATCAGAAAAATCAGAACTTTTTGGAGTATCAGAATTGATATCGGTATCGGAATGTGAAAAAATTTAGCCTTATTTCCGATTCCAAAAACGATTTTTAAATTTTTTTGTTTTAAAGCTTAATTTTCTATTGCTGGTACTAATGATAAAATAATAAATATTTATTGATTTTAAACTACCAGTAAAACTACAATTTCTATATAATAATAACGAATTTAAGTAAAATTGGCATCGGAAAAAATAGCACAGATTAAAATGGCACAGCTAAAAATGGCATTAGTGGATGAATAGGGAAAATTGCAGAAGTGAAAAATTTCAATGAAAATGTCACAACGAGTTTATCAAAATCTTGGATACAATATACAAAGGGAAAACATTAAGAGGTTTGTTAAATTAAAAAGAAAATGATATCTACATTTAAAAGTTGATGAGGACTCTCTGTTAAATCATTACCCCCCCCCCTCCCACCGCCACAAAAAATTAAATTCCACCTTTTTAGGCGATTTTAGAATCAGAATCGGTAATTGTATCAGAATCGGGAATTTAGAACAAAATCGGTAATTGTATCAGAATCAGGAATTTAGAACAGGAAAAAATATTGGAATCGTCTCATCCATACTCTTTAGATAAAGTGTAAATGGGTACAACATTTAACCGAATCGATTCGGTTATTTGCATTGATTTCTCCAGTTCTTTCTAGAGTCAGGTACTTACAAAGAGGTCATGTGAAGGTTGTCAACATTCATAAGTGAAATTGGCACTATGTAACCGACTGGATTCGAACCTGCCACGTCCAGGTCATCAGTAAACATCGGTATTCACTTCACCAGTGCCACTTCACTCTCTTCAGATGAATTTCTATTTTACAAAACAAGAATAACTTAAAACATGTATAGAGAGTTTGGCACGTGCATTCGTTTTTGGCAAATAATCATATCTGGGAGGATACTGCTACTGAGATATAACAAAGATTATTCAGTACTACTCCAGAAAAAGCGCCTGATTTCCGTGACTGCTCGGCTGCAGCGAGCGCGCAGGTCGGGGAAGCGCCCGAGAGCTGCCGAGATGAAAACGAGACTGTCGAGACGAAACGAGGCTGTATAAAGAAAACTGAAAATCGTAAAAATGTAAAGTTGGCAGACGACAATATAAGACGATGAATACAAAAGAAAAAATGCATATATTTTTTTAAAAATGAAAGAAATGAACAAACCATAGCTGAATGACTATAAATGAACTTTTTTTTTATTGTTTTAGTGGGCAAAATGAACCATTTTTTATTTTTTTAACAATTAGGCAACTTTTTTTTCATATATATATTTTTCTTTGGGGGTCGGGGGGAATTGATTTCTCGTAGAGGTTCAGGGTTAGCTGCCGCTTGTTTTGTTGAGCTGAGCGAAAGACAGGCAGAAGAGGAGGGGGTCGTCGAGGCTGTGAAAGGAGGAGGATGGTCGACGGGATAGATTTCCGATATCTGCGTTAATATGGCATCGAAGGGGTCGTTTCGAAATCTCTGACGCCACATAAATTCGCGCAGATAGCCGTCTACGAGTGCTCTGCTTGTCCCGCACTCCTTCTTGTTTCTCTGTTTCACTTCCTTCCACATCCTCTCGACGTGGTTTTTGCAAGCACCCGTTGTCAGGTCCACAAAGTTCCCGCTGTGGTTCGCCGTAAGGTGCTGATACCCCTCCTCTCTTAACCTGTTATACGCCCTCCAGCAATCAGATACTACCGTGGTCCCAGGTACGACGTACTGTTTGATTATTGGAAGGAAGGTTTTGGCATTCCTGTTAGGCACTGTCACCAGGAAACCATCTTTCTCTGCGGGGTCGTATCCCCCGAAGACCCAGAGCGGCTGGAGAACACGTCCAACATTGTTTTTTTTCCGGCGGTTTAATAGAGACTCGTCTACTTCCACTGCATGCCCTGGGCCTCCGAGTTGCGCGACAGATGTTCCATGCAGACTTCCCGCAGAAAATTCTTCCAGTCCACTTGTGTGGTTGGAGACAGTATCCCACATTCCTTGCGTAGGTTCTTCCCTGTTGCCATATCCTGGGACTACAGGTAGATTACTTTCAATATCGTTGATGTTAGCATCCTGGATTGCGAAAAGAAGGTCCCTGCTCGTACAGACACCCAAGCCCTGCATTCTTGGGGCATCTCCAAGAATACTGGTCCGACAGATTCTTCCTGGACATCAAGCGGTAAGGTCGTTGACATTTTTTACACCTCATTCTGGTCGGCAGAAGACATTGCTGGAAATTCATTTTTTATTTTGATTTGCGATTCCTTCCAATTATTTTTGGCTGCTTGCTATAACCTGCTTTGTAGCAACAATGCTTGGTCAGTTTTTTTTTCCAGTTTTGTTTACAGCCTCGTTTTAGTCTCGGCAGCTCTTGGACGCTTCCGCGACCTGCCCGATTGCTGTGGCCGAGCAGTCACGGAAATTAGGAGCTTTCTCTGGAGTAGTACCGATTATTCAACTGAACATGAATTCTGAGAGCTGCTTTTCACTCATTTCATTAATGCTCACTGTTTCCTGTTCAGAACTCATTGTTGGTGAAATCAATGCTTGCAGATTCTACAACATTACACATGGCTTCCGTTCAGTCTCGAGAGACAATGGATACCCCCTGTAGGAATGGCTGCACATGTAATTGTAAAGCAAGTGCTGCACAATCCTTAACTATACCTCTCCTGAGTCGGCACTGTTTGATTCCAATAGCAAGGAGAAATCCAGGATAGCTGGAAACAATTCAAAGATAAGCAGAGAGCACATACAGCACCTGGTATTCCCAAATGGTCACCTATTTTAATACTGTCCAGGCTCATTGTCGCTTAACATCATTGATCTAACAAGAACTGGTATATAATGTGATTATGCCGTATATTCTACAACATAAGTGTATTTTATCTATTCATTTCAGGACACTGATCTTATATAAGATTGTTCGAATGTAATTACATGTTTAACTTACAAAGGCAAACATTTAACCAACTTGACAACATCTTGCATTAAAAATCAGGAGATAAAATTAAGAAAAAACGATGAGTAATCTATTACGTGTATACAACATTTAATTATTCCATTCTACTATAATGCTGTGGTGATATTACTATATATAAAACATAGACAGCTAATGCATAATTTGCATGCTTCTAATTACTGAGCGACTGCAAAAAATGGAACCACGGAATCATTAATAGAATTCACAATCCGTTCTGCAATCAAATCATATTTGTAACAAATAAACTTCACTCTAAGCTTTACTTATCCACCAACTTTCAGTCATAAATATCCAACAGTCTTTATTTTATCTCCGTTAAATGAGATGCTTCACATGTGCACACATTGATAAAACATGCAAAATTGTTAATAACTCTGACACACTCCTACCTTGGCACTGCCATGATTTTGGCTGTGGTGGCCCTCTTCAGTTCAGAAATAATCTGGGGATTATTTTGATAGACATTATCTTTGAGATAACCCCACAGATAAAAGTCTAGGCGGGGGGTTAAGATCCAGTGAGTGTGAAGAACATTCAGCATCACATCTTCTACTGATAAGATGATCACCAAAGTGCCCCCCATATCATTGACTATCGATGAAATAAAGACTGATAGACATTCATGACTGAAACCTGGTGAACAAGTCAGGCATAGACTGAAGTCTATTTGTAGTAAATATGGTAGGATTGTAGAAAGGGTTGTGAATTTTATTATTGATTCCATGGTGGCATATATTTGGGTGGTAATGAAGATAATAAGAAATAAATTATAGTCAATTCACAAAACATAAATTAGTTTTTTAATTAGTTAAGATTTTCAATTCAAACCCTCTGCTCATTGTTAGGCCGCCCACTGTTTTCTGAGTGCTCTGAAAACAAGCAAGCCGGTCTCTAGCTGGAAGTGGGGGCTAATTGGGATGTCAAAAATAAATTATTTGAGAAGGGCACCTTGTACTTATAACCTCTTCACTAGATTTGTAGTAGCCTACTCTTCTGCTCCCAAAATTGGAGCTGGCTCATCTCCACAACTTCTTTACTTTTTAAAAAGTCAACAAATTTACAATTTAAATCCTAATAAATAAAACGTAAACCTATTCAAAAAGAACAGGGCCGGAGCTTGACAAATTATCAAAAAATTCAAAAGAACTTCATAGAAAAACTATATCTCAAAGATAAACTCCAATATAAAGTCAAAAACCATATTGAACATAATGAAACGTTAGTTTATGAATAAAGAATATTACAAAAAAACAATACAAATATTATAGACAGAAAGAGAATAGCTAACATCTTAGCAGATAAATTTTCACAAGATTCTGACTCGAAAAATCAAACTGAAAAATTTCAAAAAATACAAATAAACTGAAAGAAACAGAAAACTTAATTTCAACTCCAAACATACAGAAAACTATGATCAATCCTTAAAAAAAACCCAGAGAAGTCCTTCTCTTTACTGCTTCATCCGTACCTTAAACAATCAAGAGTATTATAAAATAAGTCACTTCTTTCGTTGCTTCTGAAGGGAGGTGTCTGTGGTGAAGCAACGTAAACTGACGACCTGGGGGTGCCAAGTTTGCTTGCTAGTCTTTCTCTACTCTATCGTTATTTTCATGGTAGGTGCTCGACATTCACAGCAAAACTCGTCTTGATACTGTAAATCATTTTCCTTTCTTCCTCTGTATACTTAGACCTAAACGGAACTTCCCTGAGCACAGTTTGTTTCCAAGAATTACCCGTCTGTGGAACAAAAATAACAGGGCTGCTTCCCACTTGACTACAACATTATTTTTTCAAGTCCAATGTTAACAAATCTTTGTCAAGCCGTCCCTTTAAATAATCTAATTCTGCCTAGTTTTAACCATTGTCACAGATCCTCATAGTGCTGCGTCACCTTCAACTTGACAAACTCATCAATTCTTATCCTCAAGTGTCCTTTGAGCCTTAATAGGCGGTGACTCATAACTACAAAAACAATTTCTTTCGGTCCCATAGCACCACTTTCACAATAGATGTTGGCAACCTTCCCGTGGTCCCTCGTGCAAGTATCTGATTCTAGAAAGAATCAGAGCAACCAATTCCAACACCAGAATCGAGCCGGTGAAAACTGATGTACTATGCTGCTTCAGATGAATTTACGTTTTTTTATTGTTTCTAACATGATTTGAATTAGACAAATTACCAAACTGATAGTAAAAAATATGTCAACCAGTCCCCCCTTTTCTCTTTCTATTTTTGCATTTAATTGTATCGTTGCAGCAAATGTTGGAGCAGCCCCAAAAGTGGGGTCTGCTCATTTAGCAAAACATGTACATGCTCTTCTCTGCTTGTATAAGTAAAGGAGCCGTCTGCTTTTTTTCCCTGAAAAAAAGGAATCAGACGATTAAAAGAATGTTATTCACTTACATGAGTTTCTTTTATTCACTTGTATAAGGTTTATTCCCTTATAAAAAATTCAGTTTTTATCAATTTTCTTTCTAATTTAGGTGTTTTTCCATAAGTGTTTACACACACACACACACACACACACATGTATATATATATTTACTTTTAATTTTTGTTTTAACATACTTCACCCCAAACAAGGTAGGCCACCATTGTAGACATAAGGGGCTACTGAGAAAAAGGGTGAACGTTTTTTTGAGGGGTCAACCTAAAATGGGAGCTGCACAGCAAGATGTCTGTTTACATTAGTTTTACATTTCTGCATGTCATTACCGTCAGGGAAACAGGGAGCAGGGCGGAGTTCCAGAGTCTAGTAGCACGAAGATAGAAGCTTTTAGAGTAGAAAGCTCTTCGGCATCTGAGGACCACCACAGTAAATGGATGGGATTTGGCAGATTGCTGGGTTGGTCTAGTGAATTTATGTCGTGGGGTACAAGAGCAGAAAGCTCATCAGAGTACAATCCATTGAAGTACTTGTAAAACAGGCACAAGGAAGCAACATTGCAGCGATGGGACAGGGGCTGGAGCTTGGTGGATAGTGAGGGATCTATCAAGTTGGCAACTCATTTTGGACTTTGTCTAAGAGAGAGAGAGAAAGACTAGTGGATGATGTCCCAGCCCAGATGGGGCAATAATACTCCATGCATGGGCGGATGGTGGCTTTGTAGAGATATAGGATAATGTCAGGTGTGAGAAGTTTACTGGCACGATAGAGGGAGCCCACCTTCTTTGCAGCATCCCTGGCAATGTCTTCAATGTATTTATTCCAATTTATGTTATCTGTGAAAGTTAGGCCGAGGAGTTTGAATGATGTACTCTCAGGTAGGGTATTATTTGCCATAACAATCGGTGGTTGAAGACGGTTTTGTGTAGTTATTGAAAGAAAGTAGCTTATATGTATGTATGTATATATATATATATATATATATATATATATATATATATATATATATATATATATATATATATATATATACTTAAAAGCATTATTCATTGAATTAAAAACTATAAAACAAGTCTTTATTAGAACGAATTCCCTAAACATATGGTTGATGAACAAATGAAATTAATGATTCGAAGCTTTAAAAATACTACTACAACACAAATTATATTAACCTATACTATTCTAATCGAATGTAATCAGAAACAAAAAAGTGATGGCCAGTATAAAGTTGACCTTAGGTTTACTTGAGTTATTTATTTCATACTTTAGATGATTCCAAAATTTTCACCGGCCCTCATAACTTCACAAATAAAAGTCAAGCAAGAAAACATCAAATTTTACTTTTTTTTATCTATGCATATATACCCTAACACACACACACATATATATATATATATATATATATATATATATATATATATATATATATATATATATATATATATATATGATAAATATTCCGACGTAATGGAAAATGAAAAAGAAAAACCAAAAGAATATTTATGTGTTCATCAACGTTTCGTCTTTATTGTTAAACTTCCTCCGGGTGATTTGTTTGAAGAAAAATCATACACGTACAAACATTTTTTGTGGCGACAGGCTCAGAGTTTACGGTCGATATTAGCAATAAAATCAACATATGAGAAACTATTAGATGGTGGCAGTGGTAGCAAAAAGGGTGTAAGATTATTAAGAAGTGGAAGATATGAATATAGTAAAAATGGAAAACAAGTGGGAGACGAGCCGTGGTTCAACCAGGATTAAGTTATATATATATATATATATATATATATATATATATATATGTTTGTACGTGTATGATTTTTCTTCAAACAAATCACCCTGAAGAAGTTTAACAATAAAGACGAAATGTTGATAAATACATAAATATTCTTTTGGTTTTCCTTTTTCATTTTCCATTACGTCGGAATATTTCATTCCTGTCTTTATCATATATATATATTAGTAGTAAGTTTTTGAAAGGCTGTGGGCAATGCAATTCCGGGTAAGATGCAAGTTGAAAGGAAAGGAACAAAAACAATAACAATAAATCGAATACGATATAAGACTTACTATTTATTTTTCCTTTTTTTTCCCTTTTTTTTTTTTTTTCTTACATAACAGCAAGAGTGTTTTAGCTGTTCGTGTGATGTCCGGGTGATTAAAAATCACTATTTGATATTTCGGGAAAAGACATCCCTTTTTCAAAAATAATTAGACCAGAAGAAGAATAATATTTTATTCTTCTCCGACTGTGTAGAGAATAATACAAAACAAAATGGCTGCCAGATATAGACCGCAGCAAAAAAAAAAGCAGTTTCACAGGGAATATAAATTAAGTTAAATTTTATTTTAATATTATGTTAAATATATGATTGGTGTTTAGAATATTTGTGTAATGTTGGTTAGGTGTATGGTGTTCGATAAACTGTTAGTTTTGATAATATATATATATCATTTTTTATTTTTTATTTTTTTTATTTTTATATTTGAATATTTACTTTGTTTTATCTTCGTATTTTTTATTTTGTTTATCTTTCTATCGTAATTTAAGAATTTTAATATAAAGTAAAGTAATTAGTCTCATATTTTAAATATTCTAGATCTATCTACTTATCGATTTCGATTATCATCTATTAAAGAAGTGTTATTAATTACTAATTGTGAGTTTCGTCAAATTAGATTAACGAATTAACTTATTAACTTGATATATTTACTATAAGATAAAGGGGAGTAACTCTGGATTTTTTTAAATATTTTTTTTATAATCAATTTTTATTTATTTATTTATTTAAAAAAAAATTTTTTTTTTGGTGGAGATCTGTATAACAATATTAGTATATATATACAACATATATACACATAATGCATATATACATATATATATACATATCTATGTATTATTGTTTGTTTAATTGTTTATCTATATATATTCATCAATTTCTTTACATATTTTTTTTTTTTTTTTTTAAATTTTTTTTTTTTATTTATTTATTTATTTTTTATTATTATTATTTACTTGTTTAATCTGTTTTATGAATTATTTATTTAATATTTGCATGTTATTTGTATACATTCTATATGTGTTTGGATTTATTAATTAATAATGCTAGGTTATGGGGTGACTTATTTTGGTGGGTTAGAAGAGTATGTTGAATATGGTTTTTGGTTTGTGGTTGAAAGTGTGTAAGGATGGAAGTTCATATGGGGAGGGGCCTGTTTGATTGTTTGGGTGTGTGGTGAGTTTATTATAGGAGGTGAGTAATGAGTGAAGTGGTGGAAACGGACTCTGTTAAGTGTTAGATATGGGGGTTGGTTGGTGGATGGGGGGTAGATATTATAGAATGATATATATATATATATATATATATATATATATATATATTATATGTATATACTCTATGTAAATACTAAAGCGTATCCTTCAAATAACAATTAATCAATCTTTAAAAATATCACTTATCAGTTCTAATTGTCACATTAATTCTTTTTATGTGACCCAATAAATATTCTATAAAAATATTCTATGCAAAGCTAAATCCCAACCTAAAGTGGGAACATTGAAAATAAAGGAAACAATTTAGAATAAAAATTCGAATTAAAAAAAACATTTGATTCAGTTTACTTCTCCTCTGCTTGAATTTTCCGGTGCTATTTTTCCTCTCTGATGCTTTATTGAGAACTAGTTAAAACTGTTCTGGCGATGCTCGGGAAAATTGAAGAAACCAAGAATCACAACCCCCGGAAGTAAATTAACTGGAAATGACCGGAAAGACATCCTTTGCTCAAACTCCACAATATAAAAATATTTATAAATAGAACTGTGTGTTATAGTAAAATGAAAACAATCAGCAAACAAGAAAACAATAAACATCAATAGTTAATTAATGAGGTTTTTATTTTGCAAATCAGTAAGCATATGGATGTTAAACATCTAGACATGACTGAATATACTTGAAAACCGTTATTTTTCTACGGTCAAAATGAAGTTGGTATTTTAATGATAGAAAATCAGGTAGAATATCAGTTATTATTAACAATAACTTTCAACCAAGTCAGCTAATACTTGGCACAAATATGCCGGTGGTAGATGTGTCGGCAACATTAAATAAAACAATAAGAATTTGATCTATTTATCTACCGCTTAACCAAACTATAGTCAAATCCTAAATAAATGATTTAATAAAGCAACTCTTCAAACCCTTCATCCTCTTGGTGTATTTTAACGGTCAAAATGAAATAAGGGAAAACAAATAAGTTGACATATGCAGCTGATTTATCAATTGATCTGGGTCCGGTTGTAGATTGTGGTACGAAATGGCTTCTTTTGTTTAATCCTGTTAAGACTCACTTCGTGTCTATCAATTGTAGGTGTGACTCTTTTTTTCCTGAGATTCTCATGGATGGCTCAAGGAGAAATGGATGGCTTGAGGAGAAATCTACTCAGAAACTTCTTAGTCTTTCTTTGTCATCAAATCTTTTTTAATGTATGAACACTAGATCCACTGCTATTTCTGCTTCTCATAAAATCGGTTCCCGCTATCGCTCCAAACACTTTCTCATGCCTGAGGCTATTCTCTATCTCTACAAATCTACTATCAGACCATGTATGGAGCAATGTTGTAAAATTTGGGCTGGTGAATATCTGTCTCATTTGAGGGTTCTTGATAAGGTGCAGAAACGTATCTCTAATTTAATTGGCCTCACCCTTTTTTCTTCTCTGCACCCTCTCTCTCATAGACGTGATGTTGCTAGTCTCAGTCTTTTCTATAAATACTGTTATGACATGTGTTCTTCAGAATTGTCTAATCAATTACCTGCTTCTTTAGTCCAAGCATATTTGACTCGTTTGTCTCGTGATGTCCATCAATTCGCTGTTTGTATACCTCATTGTAATACAGCTTCCTATTCCAGTAGATTTCCAAGAACTGCAGGCTTGTGGAACTCTCTTTCTGTTGACTGTTTTCATCTACCTAAAGCGTTAGTCTTTTCAAGACTAAAAACAATGGACATCTCGTGTCTTTGTGATAATCATGTTTCGTTCTTGTTAGCTCCTTACATCAAGTGACTTCATGATTTGTCTGGAGCGATTTCCATCATAAGTAACACAAACAAATAGGCTATATTATTGAAAATACTATAGACCACCGTAACCTCTGCTTTTATATTAATATTACAAATACCTACCTGAAGCAAACAACGGGAACTTACTCAACCCTAGATTCGACGATATGGAATATAACAACATTTATGGACTACACATGGAAGGTGCATCATGACTTATGTCGACATGAACATTTTCTAATTATTCTGAAAATTGCCGGCCCCAAACTCGAAGAAAGAGAACCATATTATAACTTGCAGAAGGCCAAGTGGGAGTGATTCCAAAAGCAATGCCATTCAGAACTGTCATCTGGAGCAAACATAAAAAATAAGTAACATCTAACATACTTTACAAAAACACGAGTATCCATAGCTGAAGGGCGTGTGTCAAAGTCATCTTCTGATAACTTACACAAACCCGGGTTTGACAAGAAATGCCTAATGGCTATCTGGACATACCATGCTGCTCTCTTAAAATTCAATTTAAATCCTAATAAATAAAACTGAAACCTATTCTAAAACAACAGAGCCAGAGCTCTGCGAATTATCAAGGAATTCAAAAGAACCTCATAAAAGACTTTATCTCAAAAGTAAACTCCCCCACCTAGTCAAAAACCATATTGAACATAATGAAACAGAT
Organism: Sepiola atlantica; assembly: GCA_963556195.1. Lineage (NCBI taxonomy): Eukaryota > Metazoa > Mollusca > Cephalopoda > Sepiida > Sepiolidae > Sepiola > Sepiola atlantica. Next base: position 58,292,351 of record OY744535.1, on the reverse strand, counting down.
AGCAGGCAAAAACAATAGCATACCAATAAAGCATATGGCCAAAAATAATACACAGATCATAGATATTAAGAGAATAGCTAACATCTTAGCAGAAAAATTCTCACAAGATTCTGACTCGAAAAATCAAGCTGAAAAATTTCAAAAAATCAAAAAAACTGAAAAAAACAAAAAACTTAATTTCACTTCCAAACATACAGAAAACTATAATCAGCCTAAAAAAATAGAATTCAACAACAGTTTGCCTTCATGATATATCTTATGAATTTCTAAAGACATTGCCTCGGGCATCCTTAAAATACTTTCTAGAGATTTATACTGGCTCAGCAGAAAAGTTCCAAATCTCAGGAAAGAAGCTACAGTAATACAGATATTCAAGCTCAGAAAAGACACCAATAATCCAACAAACACTCACACACTTAAAACTGATTGGTTAAATCCTCTAAACCATAGACCGATAGCATTAGTAAGTTGTATCTGTAAAGTACTGAACAGATTAACTTGGTACCTTGAATCAAACAAACTGATCAGAATTTCAATCAGCTTTCAGGAAAAAAGAAGCACCACTGACCATTTCATCAGACTAGAAACTTTTTATAAGAGAGACTTTCATTAAAATGATCTTTATATGATATCACCTAAGAGTATGGTATTATAAGAGTCCTGCAAGACCTTGGATTATCCAAAACCTTTTAAAGAACAGAAACTTTAAAGCAAGAGTTGGAACTACACATTTTGCTTTGAAGGAGAAGGAAAACGGAGCAGTATATCTTCAAGTGAACCGGCTGTCCAGTTAACATAGGCAAAAAAGATGACATCTTTTTTCGTAGGCGCCGGGTATTGATTTACTCCTCTCCAGGAGTTAGGCACAAGGCCAGTTTTTATCTTACTCCCACAAGTAAGATGTGACCCAAGGTCGGGTCGGGAAAGTGGGGTTTAAAAATTGCCTGGGCAGCCCCGTCGGCATTCCCCGGTGGGGGCGACTCATGCAGTAAGCAATAAACTTACTCCCCCCCCCCAAAGAGGGGAGGCAAAGCCTGAGAGGGTGGACCTCCTAGAACTACACAGAACAGACCCATAGACCGGCGTAAATCAAGCCCCGAAGGCCAAGACAATACCAGTCTAAGGGGTGCAGTATCCATCGGAACAGATACTACACTTTGATCTTAGCCAAAAGGCCAAGTAGACGAGTAGCTGTGTCAATCCCAAAGTGTCTGGAAGTAGTCTTTCAATAGTTCTGTCGAAATTAATACCCCCTGGAGGGTTAGTGGTTATTGTGTGACCAAATCACCTTGTAGGGGCTTCTCTCTGCAAGAAGAAAGAAATATTAATGTTTATGACTCCTACATCCAACCCTAACCCTTACACTATCCCTATCAGTAACCCATCTCAATATAAAGATAAATAATATTGTTAAAAACTTGGACTATAGTAAATTATAATTTAATTTGCTTTTAAGCAAAACATATGCATCTGGCAGAACGTGCCTGAATAAGACCATCAAATAGAGTAAAGAAAACGCTTTCAAATTCTCTGAAACGAAGACAAAAGGTGTAAATCTTTACAATATGCACGAAATGCACAATGTCCTATGTCTGAAACTGAATGGACAAAATATACCAATGGCAGACCAATATAAGTTCCTTGACATTACTTTTTATGAAAACGTTTTCCTTTATTCTTTTATAAGATATCTATGACAAAAATGTAACAAGAAAATTAGCCTGTTCCGAGTGGTAGTTCACACTGATTGGGGAGCTGATAAGACATCTTTACTCAACAATTGTGAGACTCTTATACATAAAAAAATTGGAAACAATTCATCACCAGTGACTCGTACTAGGGGTATTTAGAACGCCTCTAATGCTAAGCTTATATATTGAAGCGAATGGATGTCCTTTAAAATTAATATATGACAAAGTTTTCATCATGTTCACTGAAACCTGTCTATAGCTGTATTTTTAATACACAATATACACTTCTATTTGAAAGAAAGATCAACATCATGAGGCCATTCAGTTACTGTATCCAGGAACTTAACAAATTGGAATTGGACTCTCGTCAATAATTTCTAAGACTCCACACATGTAGTTAAAACAACCATTTTGTGTTTTTGATTTGGCAACAACTTCAAAGAATAAAACAAAGATAATTATATTTCAGGATGAATTTGAAAACATTAGAAATCATCATTCGAATATACATATCAACAGATGGATCCAAAGACTCAAATAAAGTCGGATGTGCTGCTATCCTAAAAAATACAAAAAATGCAGAAGCAATTACTTATCAAAGCATCAATATTAAGTGCCGAAACTTCAGCCATAGACTTAGCTGTTAAAATAATAGAAAATAGTAAGACCGATAAATTCATCATCTTGTCTGACTCCCTATCAGTACCTACAGCATTAAAAAAACAAAAATATGGATAACCTCCTATCACTATGTAGTTAAACAACATAAACTCCACCTATTACAAGGAGTACACTAAAATTAAATTATGCTGGATACCGAGCCGAGCCATATCGATATTGATGGTAATGAAAGAGCGGACAGCGCAGCAAAAAAATTATTGAACAGAATCATCAAAGAAAAATCACAACAATCTTGGGATGAATGTCAAAGAAATAAATTACACAAGATCGGGCCAACTATGGATGAGTGGCATCCAGGCTACGGAAAGGCAAAAAGAGAAGAGGTTGTACTAACCAGACGCCGTATAGGACATACATAGACTACTTATAAACTTTACTGGATGATGAAGGGTCTCCAGTGTGTATTTCATGTCAAAAATCATATACAGTTAAGCATATACTAATGGATTGTCGCGACATCCAATAAGGCTGGAAAATGTGCAACAGTTCAAATAACCTGGAGAACATATTAAAAAGCTTAACCTGAGCAACGTATTAGACTTCATGAGAGAAATTGGACTTTTCAATAAAATTTAACTTCAAACAACTTTTTAAAATAAAAAGAATTAAAAAATAATATAATAATTCCCCCACCTATAGGATTCTAGATAAAAATTTGTTTTGGTATAAAATAACCCATTCATGATTGCTGTAAAACAAGCCAAGAATAAAACCAAACGTTATCTTTTGGCTGACAATAATTTCCATCTCATTAACCATTATCCTTGAATGGCTCTTGGCTTGGATAAGTGCTGATCCAATAGTTAAAAGAAAAAGAGTCTATCCACCATACAAATCATTTATAGACGAAACATATATCCCACTTTTTATTCGTTATTATCACATGAAGCCAGAATCAAACAATCATTCCTATTGTTTTTAATTGAGAAGATAACTAAACATTTTATTAACTTTGATGGAGTGAAATAAAAACAATTAAACTATTTTCCTTATCTTTTATTAACTTTCAATTTAATCATCTCTTTTTAAAATTAATATCATTTTTTATGCTTAAATGGTATCTTTACTTCTGAGGAAATAATCAGTGTTCCTGTGTCTTGAGAGACAATGGATAACCCCTGAAAAAGTGCCGCCGTGAAGTGAGTTTCATAGTGAAACAAGAGAAGGAAAATTGCGGTTGTGTAAGAAATAATGTTAAAAAAGGATTTTTTCACATGAGGCTAGAGTAAGGAGAAAGTGGAAAATTCCATTAGAGTTAGAGTTAGGATTATATGTTGGGATATTGCATCAAAGACAGGAACTTGCCAGAGACACGTAGTGGGTAAGTTGAGAGAAACTTTCTATTTTTCAAGAAGGCTAGAGAAAGACAGAAGGAAAGAGAGAGAGAGAGAGAGAGAGAGAGAGAGAGAGAGAGAGAGAGAGAGAGAGAGCAGTCAGGTTCGGGACAGATACTCCCTCTTCCTCTGGGGATGGGTTGGGGGTATTATTCATGCAAGAAATGAAAAAGAAAAATCCTGAAAGCCTGGTTAAACCCCAGATGATTTTGTGTTATCATTATTAATACCAATACAAAAAAGATGATGATGACAATGCGAACTAATACTTAACGACATTTCTCAAGTTCAGTGTCAAAAAAAGATTTAAAGTGACTGTAAGCAATTCTGGGATTAATGGTGAACAACTGGTGTTAGATCAAAGTTGACCTTCTCTTAGACTAGATGCCCTACCATGATTTGAGAACGTAGTTCACTCTACTATTTCACTCATATATAGTGGGGGGAGAAATGTATTCATAAATTGTACCAATATTATTAGAGAAAGTAATTTTACAACCACTACAACTTCTAGATTTGTAGATTTTAGCATTCCAAATGGTCATGCAACTGGTATCTAGCATTCCAAATCGTCATGTATTTGGTATTTGCCATTCCAAATGTTCATACATTTAATACCGAGTATTCGAGATCGACATGAATCTGATATCTGGAATTTGAAAAGTTTGTTCATAGAGTACTTAGAATTCGAAATGGTGATACAGTTGTTATCTAGCATTCCAAATGGTTATATATTTGGTGTCTAGCATTCCAAATGGTCATAATTTGGTATCTAGCATTCCAAATGGTCATACATTTGGTATCTAGCATTCCAAATGGTCATACATTTGGTATCTAGCATTCCAAATGGTCATGCATTTGGTATCTAGCATTTCAAATGGTCATACATATAGTATCTAGCATTCCAAATGGTCATACATTTGGTATCTAGCATTCCAAATGGTCATAAATCTGGTATCTCTCATCCCACATGTTTGTGCATCTGGTAGCTGTCATTCTAAATCATCATGCATCTCGTATCTGACATTTCAAATTGTAATGCATCTAAACACTGACCTGTTTAACGTTGCTTAATTAGTAATCGTAAGAGAAACTCTTGCTTACACTCTGATAAAGCCAGAAGAAAATACTTTCTACATTCTCGATTAATTCTAAAAGGAGAAAATATTTCTGTTTTATTGAAATATTACAAATTACTGGAAATTATCAAAAAAAAGAAAATACTTTATGAAGTCATCAACACATTTGAAATCAACTTTTAATTTGAAATGCACAATCATATTTTATAATTAACACGAGAAATATTATGAATTTACTTTCAACTAAACAAAAATACAAACAAAAATGTATTTTCTAATTGGATAGATTATGATCTGACATTTTCTGATGTGTATTATAAAATGATTAAATCATCGAGTGAGATACAATTTATTTTATTAATGAAGCCTCGTGTCATTTATTATTTAATGCTAAACAGATGTTTCTCATAGAAATGTCGTCGCTAGTAAAAAAACATGTAGAAATGAACTAGCAAAGAAACGTGCATGAATGTTTTGGGATTCGGAAAATAACAGTGAAGGCAGACGAGGATTTTTGGTTTTTGTTCAACGGCATATCAACCCTTTTATGTTTACCAGTAATTTTGGTAATATATGTTATCCTTTAATGTCAAGAGTTAAGATAACTCCTTTTTATACATTCCTCAAGAAATGAGTCGACATAAAGGAAAGTAAGTCCTTGATAAAAATTAAGAGTTACTTCCCTTTAGTTAATAAAATGGCTGAAAGGACCAGCCCCGACCCCCGACAAAACTGGCCCAGTTTAAGTCTAAAGAATGAGTAATAGTTTCTGAATTTTCGATATTATTTACCCAGGGCAACGATGATTAAGATTCTACTAATTTGTGAGTGTTTATTTTGTAATTTTTATACTCTTAGCTGCATACACTCACACATAAACACAGGCAAATGCCCTTTATATAATAGATGATAAAAAGGGTGTCTGTTTTCTTATGTTATGTCTATGTATGTGTATCTAGATATAACTCTCTGTTATAACATTACATTTAACACCAAATATAAGACCCGGATAGATACTAACATTTCAGGTCAGTAAACCATGGCATAAAAGGTAACGAAGTAATGACTCCCTCAAAATATTTAAAGGTAACAAATAATGGTAACAAAGTAATGAATCCCAAATATATTTAAAGGTAACAAATAATGGTAACAAAGTAATGACTCCCCAAAAATATTTAAAGGTAAAAAATAATGGTAACAAACTAATGACTCCCCAAAAATATTTAAAGGTAACAAATAATGGTAACAAAGTAATGACTCCCCAAAAATATTTAAAGGTAAAAAATAATGGTAACAAACTAATGACTCCCCAAAAATATTTAAAGGTAACAAATAATGGTAACAAAGTAATGACTCCCCAAAAATATTTAAAGGTAACAAATAATGGTAACAAAGTAATGACTCCCCAAAAATATTTAAAGGTAACAAATAATGGTAACAAAGTAATTACTCCCCAAAAATATTTAAAGGTAACAAATAATGGTAACAAAGTAATGACTCCCCAAAATATTTAAAGATAACAAATAATGGTAACAAAGTAATGACTCCCCAAAAATATTTAAAGATAACAAATAATGGTAACAAAGTAATGACTCCCCAAAAATATTTAAAGGTAACAAATAATGGTAACAAAGTAATGACTCCCTAAAAATATTTGAAGGTAACAAATTAAGCTAACAAAGTAATGACTCTCCAAAAATATTTAAAGGTAACAAATAATGGTAACAAAGTAATGACTCCCCAAAATATTTAAAGGTAACAAATAATGGTAACAGGGTAATGACTCCCCAAAAATATTTAAAGATAACAAATAATGGAAACGAAGTAATGACTCCCCAAAATATTTAAAGGTAACACATAATGGTAACAAAGTAATGAATCCCAAATATATTTAAAGGTAACAAATAATGGTAACAAAGTAATGGCTCCCCAAAAATATTTAAAGGTAACACATAATGGTAACAAAGTAATGAATCCCAAAAATATTTAAAGGTAACAAATAATGGTAACAAAGTAATGACTCCCCAAAAATATTTAAAGGTAACAAATAATGGTAATGAAGTATGACTCGCCCAAAAATATTTAAAGGTAACAAATAATGGTAACAAAGTAATGACTCCCCAAAAATATTTAAAGATAACAAATAATGGTAACAAAGTAATGACTTCCTCAAAATATTTAAAGGTAACAAATAATGGTAACAAAGTAATGACTCCCCTAAAATATTTAATGGTAACAAATAATGGTAACAAAGTAATGACTTCCTCAAAATATTTAAAGGTAACAAATAATGGTAACAAAGTAATGACTCCCTTAAAATATTTAATGGTAACAAATAATGGTAACAAAGTAATGACTCCCCAAAGTAATGACTACCTAAAGTAATGACTTCCTCAAGTGATGACTCCTAAAATATCCCAAATTGCACCCACGTTATAAAATATAGTTTAATATTATACAGGGAAACCCTTCCTAAAAAACGAAATGACACCTGTGGAATGATTAATAAAGGGGCCATCGCAGCCGGAATTCAAGTGTGCTTTCTATGAAGACAGATGTTTTAAACGGAATTCTGTATGCCACTACTACTAAAACCTTACTCTAACTGATAAATATTTCCAATATGTTCCTCTTTCTGTGAAAACGTGATCCATCTTGACCAATCAGTAGATTTTGTTTCTACCAAGGTGGTGGTGGGGGGGCACTATCTAATAAACTAGCATAAATGTGTGTATATAAATGTATTCTATTTTTATTATTTGCTCATGTCTCTGGGGAGGTGCCGCCGAGAGCATCTTTTCCTGTCATAACAGAGTACAAAACCGATTGCTGGGGCTATTCTGTTCGTTACAGCCTCTTTCTCACAGAAGAGAGGTTAATAGTCTTTCTCTGCTCTATGGTTATTTTCATGGTACATGCTCGACTCAGCTACAATCTATGGTTTCCCCCTGTAAAACATTCACAACAAAAACTTGTCGAGCTACGTCCACTGTAAATAATTTTCCTTCTTCCTCTGTGTATCAAAACCTACACAGAACTTCCATGGGCAAAGTTTCTTTCCTAGAACTACCCGCCTGTTGAATCCAATACAACGAGGCTGCTTCCCAGCTGACAACAACGTGATCGTTTTTAAGTCCAATGTTTATAAATTGTTGTTGAGCTTTTCTCTTAAATAATCAAACTCTGACCCGTTTCAAACACCGTTGCTAATCCTCATAGTGTTGTCTCACCGTCAACCTAGCAACTGTTGTCCTCTGCTAGCTTTTATGCCTTGATAAGTGGTGATTCCTTAATACATAAAAATATTATCTTCCTAGGTATTTCAATAAAACCATATAATATAACATTAAAACATAGAAGAAATCTACACCATAAAAATCAGAGGGTTCAATAATTTGTTTAAAATATCGTTAATAAACGAATAATCATTTTTTTATATCGTAACAAAAACTCGTTTAAAAAAAATAAAAAGTATTATTTAGATTACTTTAGAATTCGCTTTAAAACAAAAAGTTGTTTTTCATATCAAAATAAAATATAAGCTTCAAACTACTTAACGTTTTGGCCATGAATAGGAGTAGTATCTGTTATCATGCTAAACTTGGTCTATTCTGTCCTCGGTCAGTGGATGAGAAGTCCTTCTAGACTGAGACCATTTTTATTTTTGTTCCAATCTAGAAAACCCCTTTTAGGGGAGTTGGATTTTCCTCACATTAAACACCGACCTTGTGTCAAACTTTGCCCTCGTGGGGAGACAAGTAAATAGGAATCTTCAAATGCATGTGTATTCATACACAGTAACACACACATTTCAAATAAAAATGAATACATTTTGTATTATTGGATTATTCGAATTACGATTCTCATTTGACTCGAATGATACCAAAAATACAAATTATCCAAAAAAATTCTGAAACTAAAGATTTTGTGTTTGGAAAAATATTGAAAATCAGGAAAATAGTTGGTATTAAAAGCAAAGTTGAAGTGATGAACAAATAATTCTTCTAAAATTGAAATAATAGAAAAAGAAACACGTTCAAAATTCTGCCTGGATTTTTAAGACACTTCAGATGCTTTTATAGATTATAAGAATTTAAAACGAATTTTTCAGAAAAAGTAAAATTATCAAAGATTTTTCCAAGAGATTTGATAAGTAAGTAAATAGAGAAGAAAACCAATGAAGGCAACGTCCAATGCAGATTTAACTTGAGGCAAATCGAAAAGGTAATCGTGGCCAAGGTGAACACTTTAGCATTTTAACATGACCACAGGCTTGAATCTCTTGACATTATAATTAGATCTGGCCTGAAGTTGGAAATGTGCCAATTGCACTTGGTCTGCCAGATCTTTAATAACTTTTCGTCAAGATGAGCGTTTCCATGGCGTTATTTTATTTTAATTATTCATGAACCTTTTCCATTTTACTCTGTACTCTGTACTATTCAAGAGTTAATACGGAATGAAATTATTCTGAACTAAACTAGTAATTATGTATACACTGCGACCAACGATAATAGCTTTTTAATAAAAATTAAATTTAATCATGATTCGGTCGACCAATTTCAGCAATTGTTTTACGGAAATTCTGACACTTTATGATAACATTATTTGATTGATCTACATTGTGAACAGTCTGTACAGTCATTAAAGGTTTTCCTCTCATTTAAGGGTGGCCCGAAATAATAGCTTTGTTTTTATGCACGACAATACTCCGTCTCCCTCTGTCCATGCTACTCAAGCAATCTTAGCATCTTTGAGCATCAAAATTACAAAGTTGGGGTATATGTTACGAGACTCAGCAGAGGCGCGAACGGGGTCCAAAAAAAGAACGAGAAAGGGTTTAAAAACATAAATTTGCAACAAGTGAAGTTGACCTACGACGAGAATAGATATTTTTCTACTTACCTATGTAATTTGTTTTTATTTTTACGTATTATAAATGGGTTTTCATTAGATGTAAAAAAAAAATTCTTGTTAGTTTTTCCCCACCGTTTTCACAAAAACAATATGGCGCTCCTAGTGCATTTGTTAGTAATCCCCCCCAAATCGGCCATGTTTTTTTTCGAAATTACGGTGTCAAAACTATTGATTTCTAATAAATAGCACTTCAAACGGGTTTAAAATACAAACAAATAGCACATGCAAGTTTGAAACTAACTTTTACAGCTTACAGTTACTTTTATTTGTTGTAATTTGTTTTTTTTGCGTTTTTACTCTGCTGAGTCTCGTAAAAGATTCCCCAAAGTTGATAATCTGGTCTCCATATTTCCCAGATTCAAATTCACTAGAAATCTTTTGGTCTGTCATAACACGAGATGCTTATGCTAATGGACGTGAATATTCGTCTGAAATGGACTTATGTGAAGCCATTAATATTACAGCCAGGGCAGTGCCACCAGCCACTTTAAAGAAATTTACTGATTCAGTCAATACAAAACTATTTTAAGTTATAAAGGTCGATAGTGGTTACGTGGGTAAATACGGCATTGGCTCATTATATATATAGAACTATATATTATTATATATTTAATTATATCAATTAATTATTAAATATTACCGCCAATCATCTTAATTTTATTTATTTATTCCTTATTTTCACTAATAAACGTTAATTTTGGTCGTTTTAATTGAAAAGCTATTACAATTGGCCAGTAAACATTCAGTGATTTCAACAAATATTTTATTTTGCAAATAATAGCTATGAGTTTAGGCTTATTATCTTAGCAACACTTTTATAGCAGTGTTAGATTACCTGTGAAAGAATTTCTTAAATTGAGTCATGTAAAATTAAGGAATAACTATTTTAATTAGAAAACTATTATCACCGGTCGCAGTGTAGAGCCCCCCCCCCCTAATAAAATGCCACCTATGACATTTTTGATAAAATCCGCAATCCTTTCTACAATCGTACATGGTACAAATAAACTTCAATCTATTCCTTACTTGTCCACCAAGTTTCAGTCAGATCATAAAAGAAGAGGTTATCCTAAAAGACTGGGAGCTTGGTACATAAGTAAAGAGAAAGCACTAAATAGATGAAATCACAGAGGCTTACAATTGATGGATCAGGTCCTGAAATCACTTAAGAGAATAATTGAGTAGAAAATAAGAAGTCAGATAAGCATAGATGAAATGCAGTTTGGTTTTATGTCTGGGCAAAGTACCACTGGTGCTATATTTATCCTGAGACAAATGCAAGAGAAGTACCTTGGTAAGAAGAAGAACCTGTATTTTACTTTTGTGAATCTGGAGAAAGCTTTCAACGAAGTGCTAAGATAAATTGTTGAGTAGACTTTGTATAAGCTAGGGGAAACCGAGTGGTTGGCGAAAGTTATTCAAGCAATGTACACAAATGTTCAAACTAGTGTGAGAATCAAGAGTACATTTAGTGACAACTTCAATGTTAAAATAAGGGTACATTAGAGTTTTGTACTGTGTCTGTTGCTTTTGAGTTGTGTTTTAGAAGCATTGTCCAAAGAGTTCAGTACAGTTTTTCCGGAAGAAATGGGGATTATTTAGTATTTGGCTGTGAAACAATAGATAACCTACTTGCTAAGTTAAAGCCTTGGAGTAATGCAATGGAAATTAAGGGTCTGAGAGTCCATGTTACCGAAACCAAGGTGGCCTAAACCAAAGTAATGATAACTGGTTGTAGAGTTCGAAACCTCCCAAACAGACTAAAGTTTCACCGCTCAGTTTGATACTAAGAATACCATTGCGAATTACTTGAGACTTCTACCTGATCATGGCTGATGGAACGAGAGTAAGTAAATAAAAGGTTCCATTTGAAATTCTGTAGATTCCTGAATTCAACAGAAAGATTCCCGAGTTCAACAAAATGCACCTGAAGAAATTGGAAGTTACATCGACCAAAAAGTTATGAGTATAACCTCTAAGATGAGATCAGTACAAATAACACAATTAGAACTATTGTTACTTGCTTGAATAGTGTGCTAGAATACATATTCTTATGAAAAAATCTAATTGTGATAGATTTAGTTTTTGAAATCTTTCTTGCAAATAAATTCTAGTGTGATTAAAAATTAGTCTCGGAACGATTAATCGGAATCGGATTCGGGAATCGAAAAAAAATCAGAACGTTTTGTGGTATATGAATCTGTATTGGTATCGGAAAAATGTGTCGCTATTTTCTGATGCCAAAAAACGATTCTTTTAATTATTTGTTTTTGTTTAAAACTTAATTTTCCATTGCTGGTAATAATGATGAAATGATGAATATTTATTGATTTTAAACTAACAGTAAAACTAAAATCTATAGATCACCCTCCCCTCACACACATTTGCTAAAATATATGCACATATTATACAGGTTTCTAAGGTAATCCGAAAATTAAAACACAAAAAACTCTAAAGCTAATATTTAGATTTTGATCCATTCTACTTTCCTTATTAGTCAAAACAAACAAACACGTTCTTTACTTGATAACCACGCCTGAAGATGGATCCTGATGGATCTGAAAGCAAGAGTGCCGAAAACGAGTACGGCAAATACATCAGCCAGTTCTAGCTCGAAACCCAAAATCTAATAAAGAACTCAGACGGATCTAAAGGAAAATATGCTGACACACGTCCGTCATATGTATCCATATATATATATATATATATATATATATATATATATATATATATATATATATATATATAAAAGGTACTAATAAAGATAGTATCACATTCAACTTTTTTTAATTGATGTTGGTTTCTCCTGTGAGTTCCTGATACCCCCCCCCCCAACGAAAACAAAAGAATTGAGGAAATCAATTCTAACAACTGAAACAAGCAGGTTAAACAAAACTTAACATATTAAAAGAAGAAATACCCTTTAAAGTTACTTTTTCTAATGATCTGAACCATTTTATACAATAAAAACTAACCCAACTCATAGTAAAACGTAATTTGGCTTTATGTTGAATCAGTTTTATTGGATATATTCCCAAATTTATTTCATGTGCCAAAATATTTTTTTATAAATAACTCCTTTTTTATGAATTCTTGGTCAGTATTAAATTGTACATGGATGAAATATCTCTATTTATAATCTGTAATGCCTGAATGAACAGCAATCTATTTAAAAAAAAAACCCTCAAAAACTTGCATACTTTTTTTGGTATTGTATTTATTGATTTGATAGTATCAGACTAGTGGTTCGTTTTTAAAAATATTACCTGCATATAAGTGTTTACATCTACGTACATGTGTTTTAAGAGCAGGGTAATTTTTTTCTCTAATACATTTATTTGGCAAAGACAGATTTAAAGCCGGATTTATTTTGACTGCTGCAGCAGCTTTTGGCTCCCACCCCAACAACTGCTAGAGATATGACGAGGCTAACAAGCAACGGAGGAGAAACAGAATCTCTGTGCAGATCTGATATTATGATTGATGGAAAATCAATAACACTAGCAGCTTGTGCCAGTCTCTCTCAACCATCACATCAATTATATTTCTCGACTTATTTGCTTGTTTTTCAAAAAGAAAATTTCTGTTTTTTTATCCTCCTATGGCGAAAACTTGGTTTACTTTGGTATTGTAAGATTTTTTGTTTTTATTAAATAAACGAACGAAGCTTCTGTTTCAGGATTTTTGAGATGAGGATTGATAATTTGGATTATTCAGATTACTATTCCCATCATAACTGGAGGGAAATCCTGGGTTTATAATTTTTCCAATTTTATTAGTGGATGATAAGGCAATAAAAGGAAAGACATTTTTTTGTCAATAGTGTAATATACCTTTGGGACAAGTTGCCAGACGCGATTAAAAGCAGCAAAAACGTAAAATATTCTAAGATGTAATTAGATGAATTCAGAAATAATGGCAAAAAGTTACTAAGAGGGCATAGTTATGATCATCATCTACATCTTCGTTGTCGTCATTTTGCGAACACAATATTGTGGGGCTGCTTCCCAGCTGACTACAACATGGTTGTTTTCAAGTCCAATGTAAACAAGTTTTTGTTGAGCTGTCCCCTTAACTAATCAATTTCTGACCAGTTATAACCATCGTTACTAATCTTCTTGGTGTTGTCTCACGATCCACTCGACAAACACATTAACACTTATCCTCGAGTGGCTTTTAGGACTTGATAAGCGGTGACTTCTTAGTATAAAAAATAAAATAAATAAATAGTGGTCATCATCATCATCATCATCATCATCAGCAGCAGCAGCAGCAGCAGCAGCAGCAGGAACATTATCATCATCAGCAGCAGCAACAACATCATCATCACCATTAGCATCATCAGTTAAACGTCCGTTTTACATACTGCCATGTGTTTGACGGCTTTTAGAATTTGACTTCCAAACTAACCGATCTCTGGCCAGGTCATATTTATTTATCTTTCTCTCAGGTCCATCCTTATCACTTCCTCCCATATCTTTCTTAGACTTCCTATGCCAACTGACCATGGTACCTTAACTGTTTTACATCTACTAACCACCCAAACACTCTCATATATACTTACAACGTGGCCATAAAAACGAAGTCTTCTATTCTGCACACATCTACCTCTACTGTCCAGATTTAATCTTCTTCTGAGGTCATCAGATCTAAACTGTCTTTAAGACTGATATAACATTTCCATTGTTTCATTCTCATATAATTTCTATCCATTCAACACATGTCTTGAATCATCACAGGCCAGATTTTAATTCCATACATGATCACACTTCATAAACATGCCTTATAGATTCTTCCCTTTGTCAATAGTTGTAAGCTCTGCTGGTTAACAATGATAGAAGTTCCAATAACTTAGTGCATTCACTTCCAACTTTTGCAATCACACTACTAGTAACTGCTCCTAACTCTACTCAAATGGTATCACCAATCAAACAAAACTTGTGAAAAACCTCAATAGTTTTAACATCCAAATATACTTTCTCCACATCTGAGTTTTCATCGGTTTCCATTGTCTTACACTTCTTAAAATATAAACTGTATATTGATGCTATAATAATAGTATAAATATCATGAGCGACAGCTTTTTAAAAATTTTAATTAATTCAGAAGATAGTTAAAAGGGGAGATGCTTAATGAGACATAACATATGGTGGCATCAGCCTCAGTTGGTGCCACGTGAAATGGTTGTGAAGGAGAAAGAAAGGGAGAGTACCATCTAAACTTCTACTCAAAGAATTAAGAATACTGGAACTTTGGGAAGACTTATTGCAACTCAAATATCAAAGAAAGAAAATTCAGCGAGATATTAATGGAAAATGGGTTTTGCGATAACGCAAAATATAATACAACAATTATCAAAAGAGGCAGAGAAAACTGGAAATCTGGCTAGAATTGTTGTCACTCAGACTCCAGAGAAACCCTAAATGTGAGTAAATAATGATGATAATAATAATAACAATGATAATAAAAATAAATCAACATAAACAACAAACGCTAATCAGCTACATGGAAGTTGCAATATAAATAAAACAAAAACATGGAAGGAATACCATGTGAACCCGAGGGAACTGAAAATGCAAAAATCTCATAAAGTGCATCTGCCAACAAAAAACACAATGTGATGGCACAATCTCGGCTGATACCATACAAAATTGTCATGAAGGGTCAAGGAGTATGGACAGACCGATGGGGATGAGCACTAACCAGACCTCCACTAAAAAAGTGTGGAGAGTACTGGGGCCCTGGTGCCTATTGCCACCCAAACCCCAGTGAAGACCAATGGTCGTTGCCAGCGAGAGATCAATGGTAAGTGACTGTTGGGATAATGCAAAATCATTTGCAATGGTGATCGAAAGTGGTGGAGAGTACTGGAAAATTTGAGAAGACCTTTGTCACTCAGACTCCAGGAAACCCCAGCAATTATTGTAAGTGAGCAATCACTGGTGATGACTTGTGTTAAAACTCTTAGTGAGTTTGTAATAATAATGATGATAATAATAATAATAATAATAATAATAATAATAATAATAATAATAATAATAATAATAATAATAATTGGAGAGGCTTATTGCCACCCAAATCCCAGAGAAGACCAATTGTCCTTACCAGCGAGAAATCAATGGTAAAAGGCTGTTGTGATACCGCATCATTATCGAAAAGAGGTGAAGAATACTGGAAATTATGGGAGACTTGTTGTCACTTAGACTCCAAGAAATACCACTTGTTGTCGGTGAGCAATCACTGACGATGATCTGTGTGAGAACTCCTAGTGAGTACAAATAATAATAATAATAATGCAAGGTATCTAAAACTTCTCACCCTCGAAAAAAGAATGTAGTATCACCAGCTTCAGTTAGTATCTCACAAAATTGTCATGAAGGGTCAAGGATAACGAAAAGAGAGGACCATCCAGATCTCTACTAAAAGGGCATTGAGAGTACTGGAATCCTCAGGAGGTTTCTTACCACTGAAATACCACAGAAGTTCAACATCCATTGTCTGTGAGAAACCAATGATAAACAGCTGTTGCGAGAATGCAATGTGATTTGTAATGGGTATCGAAAGAAGTGGAGAGTATTGAAAATCAGAGTAGACTTGTTGTCCCACAGATTCCAGGGACGCCCCCTGTTCTTGCCAGTGAGCGATCACTGGTTATAACTCATGTGAAAACTACTAGTGAGTAAATAATAATAATAATAATAATAATAATATATTCAATAGTAGTTTAACTGTCATAGCCAATTCCATCATCTGCCATTGTATCCATTAACCCAATGATGCGCTCCCTAAGGATTATGTTATTCTTCAAATACATTACTTGATTAAAAAACAATAAGTATAGTTCCATAATCATAGACGGATTATTGATAACTATGTTTCTGAAAGATGTGTTCATCCTTTAAAATGTACAGACAAAATATTGATTAATAAAAATAGAATAATAGGGAAGGAGTGAGAAACGGGGAGCAGGGCAAGGAGGGGAAGTATCAGGATAAGAAGAGATAAGGGGAGAGATAGAATAGGAGAAAAGAGAGACGTGATTTATGGACAAAGAGATATGAAAGGATAGATAACTACATATATGTATATAAGTAGAGATTGGGAGATGACATTGGCTCAGTGGTTTACGACATGGACTGACAACCTGGGTGTGCCAGGTTCGAATCCAGTTCGTTCCACAGAAACACTTTCACTTACTGTTGTTGACAACCTTCATGTAAGTACCCAATGTCAATGAAAAAAATAGAATCATCTAATTCACACCAAATCAATAAATGAATAAGTAGAACTTGAAAAATCCAGTTGCACATTGAAATAGATTGATGCAGACATAAATTGTAAAAGTACATAATATAGAAAAAAGATATAAATAATTTGAAACAGATTCAGACCGAGATAAACAGTTGAATACCAATAAACAGATAGGTTGCAAGGGAACAAAACATCCATAGATGCAAATAAACTGTAACACTCCAGACCAAAAACAGATGCGTACAGACAAATCCATAGTTGGGTTTGTCTGTTTTGGATCAGCAACACCAAGGAATCGACTCTGAAAGAGTGCCAAAAATACCCGTGAATGAACCTGTCACCATTTCCCAGTAAGACACCTCAGGTCACAGGCAATACCCCCCCTCTCTAAGGAGGAGGTTATATCAAGAATCAAATCAAGCCATACCTCATTCCTACAGCAAAAGATCTACCAAGAGACAAGACAGTCCTAGGTTGCCAGAATGATGCAAAGAATTCTCCCAGCCTGTATGAATAGAAAGTGAGTTTGCAAAGCCAGTTAAATTTAAATAATAAATAAATAGACAAAATCCAAAATTAGTCTTTCTTTTCGCTATATCTCCTTCCTGCTTGCTCTCTCTCTCTTTCTCGTTATCTCTCTTTTTTTCTAGCCAACAATGAGTTAAACATATCAATATTTTTATTAATAATCCTTGTTATTTTCATCTTTTGTCTTATAGCTTATTTTATTACATTTCCCTGTTAATAAACAGAGAGAGAGAGAGAGAGAGAGAGAGAGAGAGAGTGAGAGAGAGAGAGTAACGGAAACGAGAGCAATAGAAACTGTATAAAATAAGAGCGGGAGAGCCGAAAATACATATAGTCAGAGAGTATGAGAGTAATAGGCAGAAACCGTATAAGAAATAGGTGACTTAGTAAGCACATTTAAATTACAGCAAATTATAGCAATTTAATAAATGTTTTTCAAATATAACTCAATCCCAAAACCAAGGAATATTTTAAGATGTATTGTGTCTAATTAATATATATATAAGAAGAGAAAATACCAAATTAGTCTTTCTGTTCGCTATATCTCCCCCCACTCCCTTTTTCAGTCTCTCTTTCTCTCGTTTCCTCTTCTTATATTGTTAATGGAGGAAAAGAGAGTCACGGAAGCGAAAGTGATCGACACTGTATAAAATAAGGGCGGGGGTGTGTGTTAAAAACAATGTAGAATAAGAGAGGGTGAGAGTAGTAGATAGGCACTTAGTAAGAGATGGATGACTTAGTGGTAACATTTTAAATTACACGTAATTAGAACAGTTCTAAGGGACTTTTTTTTAAACATAACTCAATCCCAATACCAAAGAATAGTTTTAACATTTATTGTGTGAAGAAAATATATATAAAAAAGCTTTAGAGAAAAAAACGTTGATCACCTCGTCTTTAGTATAAGCATACTAATATTCAATTCAATTAAATCTATTTGGCAAAAAATAAAATAAAACAAGCCATGTAGGGGAAGGGTGGTAGAAATTTACACAGGAAGATGCAGTAGCCCATCACCTGTCCAAATTCGCTTAGAATTGCTGAATTTATTACATCTCGTAGAAGTCTATTTGAAGGTCTAGGGGTCCTGATTGAGAAAGCGGTTCAATGGCTGTTTCTGGTAAAAGGTAAAATAGATATAAAAAATACTGACCCAACGGGTCACGGGCGTTCTAGTTTAGTTCTAAAGATCTGAAGAATACTATTTCCCAAAAAGTAAACACTATTTGATATTTTTTCTTTACTATTTTAAAATTTTATTCTGTTACTTTATATTTTATGGGAGCAACATACAACTTTGCCTGAGTGTTTATTTTGCCAAATTAAAAAAAAAATCGTTTCTTAACCTCATACGAATGTGTAGTCATAAAAAATTTTTTGTCTTAGATCTGCTTACTATGCACCAAAAGTTACTTAGATATTTTCAAACACTTCTCTTTCTGTGTGATGCTTCCCTTGAAGCAAAAAAATTCTTCCCAGGCATTTGTTAAAGAGACTGAGTTCCATTCATCCATGGCGAGAGCATCGTTTCTTTTACCTTTTCATTGTGGATGAGACGGAAACCAAAATTCTTATGAATCACTTTAATAGCAAAGCATATGAGTTTACCATTTCAGAGGCAGCTGTTAAATACGGACGTGAATTCTTGCCATTGGTAAGAAAGAGCAAAGTTTATCTGCCTTTGAGCAGAACACCTGCACAACATAGACTGACTGACTGGCCAACTGGCAAGCCGAGGAGCACCTCATTTATTAAATAACTGACACTAATGACATTACTGACCAGCACCAACTATGTCTTTGAGGTTTTGCTCTTTTTAAACAGCACAACGTCTGGCCGGCAATCATTATAGAAATGTTTTCAATATCAAAATAACAAAGATCGAAATAAATACATTGAGTTTTATAAGATAAACTGGAAAAGGCACATCCTAAGATGGATCACTGTTGCTGCATCTGGGGAAGTGCTGCGATGAGCATCCTTTTCTTCCTTGAAGAGTACAAAACTGACTTCGAAATCTAGTGGGCAATGGCCTCTTATACTCCTTACTACCCCTTTCTCAGAGAAGAGACGTTGCTAGTCTTTCTGTCCTCTGTCGTTGTTTTCATGGCAGGTGCTCGGCTGAACTTCGATCTATGGTTTGTAAAACATCCGCCACAAAAACTCGTCTTCCTACAGCCACTGTTCCCTTCTCTCTCTCTCTCTCTCTCTCTCTCTCTCTCTCTGCCTAAATCTAAACGAACCTTCCATGCGCAAAGCTTCTTTCCTAGAGCTACCCGTCTGTGGAGCACAATACCACGGGGCTGCCTCCCACCTGACTACAACTTAGTCGTTTTCAAGTCCAATGCAAACAAATTCTTGTTGCGCCGTCTTCTTAAATAATTAAATTCTGCTCAATTTTCACCATCACTACCAATTGTCATGGTGGTGTTTCACCGTCCACCTGAAACTCATTAACTTTTATCCTTGAGTGGCATTCGGGCCTTAATAAGTGGTGACTCTTTTGGAAAAAAAAATCTAAAACTCAAAAATACATCTCAATGTTTCGCCTAATAGTAATGAGAGCTTTATCAAGAGTGACATGTCAAAAAAAATTATTGTGTGATATGTGGATATTTTTTTTTCTAATGAGTCACCACGTATCAAGGCTAAAAGCAACTCAAAAATAAATATTAATGAGATGGATAGATTATCATTTAAATAATGATGAACATTATGAGTGGTGTAAAAATAATGAACAGAATGAACAACTTTTGATAACTTATGAGGACAGCTTATGATACGTGTTTATTGGCATTAGATTTGAAGACATTAGATGCTTCAGCTCTTAGAGAGGCAATCTGACAGCAATGTGTGCCACAGATGGGAAGTTCTTAGAAAGAAATTCTGTCCAGGCAAATGCCATTTTATGTTAGGCACACAGAGGCAAAAAGAAACTTCTTTTCAGTAGTGGTAGAAGGCGAGTTCTTTCTCTGAATGTACATCAAGAAGGAACCAGATATTGAAGAGTTCCTTGAAAAATTGGTTGATGCAGTTCCAAGGCAGTTTGAGAAGCTGGTGGCGAATGCTTGAGCATATATCGACTTCTAAATATAACCACATGCTATACACTTTATTATGGTATTCATTTCTTGTGAAAAGTATATTTCAGTAATAAACTATGATCGCTTCATAATAAAGTGTTACTTTTCACTCATCCTATATATATATATATATATAGTCTTTGAAGTTTTTAAACCTTTAAAACCATATAAAAGAACAAAAAGAAAAAGCAATGTGTTTAGTCCCAAGTCTTTTGCTTGTAAGTCAATAAATCTTTTGCAATCACTGGATTAGTTTGCTTCCAAGAATTTAGGCTAGTCTTAACATTATTTTAGGGATAATCAGTTGTTTACCATGAAAAACTGTTTCGGGGATTTTTAAACAAAACAGTATTTTATCCCATGGCTCCCTAGCAGTATTGATCAGACACTACCTCTCTTAAAAAAAATAAGAACGAAAACGTTCCGGATATCAGATCTAGTTCTTTGCTCCAGATTATTTTTTGTGCTCACCTATTTTTTTATTGAATATATATATATATTCCATGAGAAATGCCAGTATACTGAAATCCTATGCCCTTAATAGGGTTAAGATGAAAATTCATATACACTAAATGTACAAAAGCAAGGAAATTCCCAAATTTTAACACTTTTATTGTCATTAAGGGTATGCGAGCACAACAGGGCTATGTATTTTACAGGTAGGAATTTTTCTTCAGCGCACCTCACACACTTCATCCACTCATGCATAGAGATTTATATAGTAGTGATGTGATAATGAAATGGTTTGGTTGATATGTAGTCATACCCTTAATTAATGACAATAAAAGTGTAAAAATTTAGGAATTTCCTTTCTTTTGTACATTTAGTGTATATGAATTTTCATCTTAACCCTATTAAGGGCATATGATTTCAGTATACTGGCATTTCACATGGAATGTCACTACTTTTGTAAAGGCTATGCCTCAATACAATGCCTTCTCATAACTGATAAAGTTGGTAGTTTGATCTATCAAGGTATATGGTAAACTGAAATGAAAATGGCATCAACTAGAGACTAGAACCTCTATCTTTGCCAAAAATCAGCTGAATCCATCAAATGGTCGATAAGATATAGAATAAAGTGTGTGAATACTGGTCATTTTTAAGGTTTTTGGGAATTTTCTGTAAAACTAAAGTATATGGTAAACTGAAATTAAAATGCCATCAACTAGACCCTAGAACCTCTATCTCTGTCAAAAATCAGCTGAATCCATCAAATAGTTGATGAGATACAGGGTGGCACATACGTACTACGTACACACGGACAACATGATTTCATGATTGAACTTTCTGGATCTCTGGGTTGCCTTGGCTAATGATGCTGAAATTCTACACACTTATAGAACCTATCAAATAAAAATTTTGTGCAAAGTTTTAACTAATTTTCTTTATTGATTTTTGAGTTATGATTGATCAAAGAAATGAGATTTCCAGTATAGGCCGTTTTTGAAGTCTATTAAGAGATAGAGCGCTCTCGCACCTCCCTTGATATATATATATATAAATCTCTATTACTAGTTTCATTTCCAATGGTGATTATATATGTGTACTTATTTGCTAACCTTCTATTCCTGACATATTTACATTTATTGTGTTCATATTCCCCAACATACCCCTAAATTACAGATCTTCTCGTCTTTTGCCACTTCTTCTACCTGTCACCTTTGATCAAACCCTCGTAAGAGTTGGGTGACACGTTGAGATGTATTTTTGAGTTTTAGATCTTCCCTTTTCAATTTAATCTCATACTGTCATATTTATTTTATCCTTTATTTATCGCATTGATGCTTATGCATTATTTGGACTAGTCATACTAGGGTGGTTGTTATTCTCACAACGTTTTGGTCGATGTAATCGCCAACCTTTTTCAGATGCAACTTTTTGAACTTGGAAATCTTTATGCTGAACTCGAGAATCTATAGTGAATTTCGAACTGACCACTTCATTTAATCCAATAGGTTAGATTATTCTTGTTCCGTTAGCCATCACCGGGTAGAAGATTTAAGTAATTTTTATTTTATTCTTATTTGTTACATAGACTCGTTCGGTAAGAATTGGTTCTACGTGACAGTCTTCTGGAGGTTGAAGCTTCAATTCTCACTCAAGGTGATAATGACTAAGAATAAAATAAAAATTACTTAATTTATATATATATTATTATTTATATATATATTATTATTTATATATATATTATTATTTATATATATTATTATTTATATATATATATTATTTATATATATATTATTATTTATATATATATATTATTATTTATATATATATTATTATTTATATATATATTATTATTTATATATATATTATTATTTATATATATATATTATTTATATATATATTATTATTTATATATATATTATTATTTATATATATATATTATTATTTATATATATATTACTAGTAACATACCCGTCCGAGTATAAGCAATAAATATAGCATTATTTTTAATTTTAAATGTTTTTTCTTTCTTTAGTACGATTTCGGTGACACTTCCCTAAATTTTAAAGTTTACAAGAAAATAAATAATGTGCCCACGTTACTCACCCTTTTACCTAGAATACATATTACATAATTCATATTTATAAGTTAAATAGTTTCGGATTTTACCAAGCACAAACATATTATTCATGCTTACATGCACACACTGATCCTTTTGTATTGCTAAATATAACTGAAAATTTTATGTAGAGCAATTCTTTTCTCTATCAAATTTTTTGTACCTAACTTATTTTTAAACTTTTAAGGGTCCGGTACGAGTGTTGGTGGGCGCACCAGCACCCCCTAAATGGTAAAGTTTACAAAAAAAAAGTGTTCCCATGTTACATACCGCGTTGCTGACGATATATATCCATTCATAATAATCAATTCATAAAAAAATAAAGATAAAACTAAAATAAAAAACTTTAAATAATTGCAAGACCGTGATAGGTGAAACGAAGAGAAGGTATAATGAGTTAACAAAAAAACGCATCCAGTCACAGAAATTAGGTACTCGTGATTTCTGGAAAATCTACAATAGTGTAGTAAATAATGGTCAATCAACGATTCCCCCACTATCAAACCACAATGATGTCGTTTGCACGGCCACTGATAAGGCTGAACTACTTGCCCAACGCTTCGCTTCTAACTCTACTTTGGACTCAGATAACCACCCCCTCCCTAAAATCCCTTTCCTGACCGAAGCCACACTTGATAACCTGGTCATCACCCGATCCCAGGTCAGAGACATCATAAAAACCTTGACACTTTTATAATGTCTTCCATTAATTCTTTGAAGAGAATACACAAAAGTTATATATATATATATGCTTCATAATCATCATAAGGATTTTTTAATTTCACTCTTGGTGGAGAAACCCTTCTCTGGTTAGTTTCCACCTTGTTTTATCTTTGGCTAGGCGTGGCATGTAGGACCGTCTCTCCACCGGATTTTTGGCCTTCCACTATGTCTTTTCCATTACCCTGAGGTCCATTTTGTCACTCTATATGTCCACCTGTTGTCTGTACATCTCGAAAGGTGATCTGCCCATGTATGTTTTGCTGTTCGTATGGCAGTGATTATGTCAGTTACACCAGTTTGCTGTCTCATCCAGATGTTTCTATCACGTAAACTGATGCCGAGCATAATGCGTTCCATTTTGCCACTCTTCTCTTTTCTATTGCTGCATTATTAAGTGCTCATGTTTCGCTACAATATGTCATAACAGGCATAATGTATTCATTGAATACTTTCTGCTTAATGTTCGTCATATATATACATATATATATATATATATATATGGGTAAAATTGTAAGATAGATTATACAATAAATATTTTGTAAGGGAATTAGTCGATGAGAAAGATAGAGTGATAGTTAAATGATAAGAGAGGGGTGGAAACCTCCACATAATATAATGGTAAATCACAGCCGACCCAGAAAACAGTAATTCTCCCTCCTTTGTCTCAAATATAAATTAATTGATTGAGACGACTAAAGAACAAAAAATGATAGAAGTGCGAGTAACGAGGCTGTCGAAAGTAAACTTAAGACCCACTTTCTTTCCATAAACCTACGACTTGGTAGGTTTCTGACACACATATTGTGCATTTGTCGAATCGTAACCTACATCGTGGAGAGAGTGGGTCCTGTTCTCAAAAATACACAATACAACTAAAGTTTAATGTTATTTGTATGATTGTTTTGATAGACCTCCTCACGATTTAGGGAATACATCATTAAGGATAACAGCAAAATAACATATTTGATGATTATTAAACATTTCGAATGGATGTAATATCCATTTTCGGTGTCATAAGAAATATTAAAAAAAACACAATAGTATATATACAGGAGTATATACTATATGTGCATATAGGTCTGGAAATGCCTGGTTTCTATATTATAGGTCATTGTAAAAATTAACACGTACAATGCGTGTGATAGTTTACTCTTATTTCTACGTATGGGATATATAAACACTATCCCTATGATAGATCACAGGTAAAATAAGCCTAGACCTGCGGTTGCAACATCAAAATCATGAAAACTATGAAAAAATTACAAGCAACACATATGAAAGCCTGGGGATCAAAAGAAAGACTTGAGTGTCATGATCGGCAGGGGCTTCTTTGATAGCCAACATGAGGGACCCGGTTGTCATCCTTCAAATGTTGGCCCATTTTATTTCAGGTAAAAGAATACAATAAACCAAATAAAGGTAAATAAATATGATCAGCACAAACGAAAGACCACACAGACGAACGAAATGGACCACAAAAGAAAAGTTGATTATTCAATTGAGTGCTGTTATAAAGGAAACCTCCACAAATGATGCTCCTTTACACATATAGAACATGATTCCAAAGTTATGTCATCACTTTTCCAAACACCTTGTATATGTGAAGATTTCGAATGCAAAATGTAATTGACCCCATCTTAAAGATTGTTAAGTTACCATGACTAAAAGCATTGCCTGTCGTCATTCTAACAAACCTCAAAGTCATTTTTACAGAGTGTGAGATCTGCTTGATTTTCTTATTTTCAACTAAAATAAATTTTTATAGTCGAATTCTAGATTTGAAATGTTTGTCTTTTATTTCTTCTTATTTCTCAATTTGAAGAAATAGGATTTATCACGTGCTCGATTCAAACTCTTCATTGAAGAGACTACTGTGATTAGAGGCAAGATACATACAGCACATCCTCAGTAGATAGTTGTGCAGCAGGATGTTTGTTCACATTACATGAAAATGTATGCATGTTAGCACAGTCAGGGAAACAGCAAGCAGGGAGGAAATTCCAAGCAGCCAAAGGATAGAAGCTATTACAGTAGAAAAGTTTCATGCATCTTGGGAGCTCTATAGTGAAGGGGGTGTTCTGATACTCAGGTTTGTCAGAGGTATTTACATTCAGGGAGGTACAGGTGCAGTAAGATCCTGGAGCACATTCAAGTACATAGATGCAACATTGCAGCAATGGGATAGGGGTTAGAGCTTGGTAGACAGTATGCGATCTATTAGGCTAGATATTTTTTATACCCTGTAAAAGAGGAAGAGATTAGTGGTTGGTGCACCAGCCCAAATGTTGCAACAATACTCCATACATGGGAGAATGGTGGCTTTACAAAGGTATAGGATACTTGCAGATGTGAGAAGTTTACTAGCTTGGCAAGGGGAGCCTACCTTCTTTGTACGAGACTTGGCAGTATGTTCTATGTATTTATTTCAATTTATGTTGCTTGTGAATGTTAGGCTGAGAAGTTTGAATGTTGAACTCTCGAGAAGAGTGCTATCAGCCATGGAAATCGGTGGTTTAAAAGGTCTTTTATAAGTGTTTAAGAAGATGAGCTTTGTATTGGTAGCATTAAATGTAACTATTCATTTTTGGCCCGATTCTACTACAGACTGGAGGGTGTTTTGTAAGGATCCCGCAATTGCCTTGAATATGTGTGTAATTTGAAAATATTCATTCAATTTGTGTAACTTCTGATAATATCATGAAATACATTTTCTTTTTAGATATTTTGATAAAAATGGTTGGGAAATGACACATTCCAATTTTTACTCAGAGTAATGATGCTAGAAGTTATCATCAATGAAACAGTGGGCAAACCATGTTAGTATTTGCGTTGATGGAAGTAAATATCAAATACGTACTATTGTATAAAAAAATGTGAACTCAAATGGAGGCAAAATACTACAATGAGGAAATGGACTGGAATACAATAATGCTGGTGCTGTTCTTGCAGGAAAAGTTTCTGATGTTTTGAAAGAACTAAAGATTGTGGCTACAATTAAGACTTGTACTAGACAACACCAATACACATATATATCGTGAGACTGGATTTGTAACACTTTTGGGAAAAATGCGGAGAAGATTACACATCCTTGGTTGCTCTCTGCATCAAAATTAACTTCCTGTTCATAGCTTTTTTTAGGTAATTGATGGAACCGCAGGAAGTCCTACAACATTCACTGGTCAATTAGGTAAATTGTATGGGCATGAATACAATGATTTACTCCAAGTAACATTTACACCAGTTGGTCATCCTCTGGATGCTTGTTTTCCTACCGAGGAAATAAATGACCTGAGCCGCAAACAGAGACTTCTCTTAGAATAGAAAGTAGATCTGTTTAGAGGAAAGTTTGATCATAAATCTGCCGCTTAGTAAATTGGGTCTACAAATCAGGCAATATGTGAACTTATTTACCAACAAGAAATGGCTAGCAAACTTTACAGCTTCCTTAAATTCATCATTAATATATATATGCAGTTAGATGGTTTAAGATAAAAAAGTATGAGTTCCATAACCAGCAACTGTATATTTTGAACATGATCAAAAGAATCAAGAAACACCTACCTGAAATACAATGCAATACATATAAAATTTACATGTTTTTGTTTACTGCCTAAAATGCGTTGCTCTTCCATAATAGAATCAGACAAACCTGCAGTAAAAATAAATAAAAAAAAGTTTGGCTATTAGGTAAAAAAACTTCTATTCATATAAAATTGATTAAATTGGTTATGTTTATTTATCAAATCATTTTAAAGTTCTCTTCTAATTTCAGCATAAAAACTAAAGCAAATCGAATTATATTTTTTGTGACCTCAATAAATGACATCTTATATTCTTTCAGGAGTTAAGCTAAGAAAAGATTGAAACAAAAATAAGAACAGTCAATTTTCAAACTAAGCAGTATTTGAATAAACGTGGTATTTGCCCAGTGTTGAGGAATTTCGCTTTCAACTAAAGCTTGAAATTCACATGCAGTCCCCAGTCAGCATGTATATCCCGATTAGGAAAGATGACATACAACAGCTAGTATTTCCAAATGGTCACCCATCTTGTATTAGCAAGGCTCAACGTCACTTAAACTTGGTGACCCACTGGGAACCGTTGTGTCAACGTGATTATGCCATATTTTAATAATCTAAGTATTAAAGTTTCACAAATTGGAGCGAACCTAAATTTATAGAAGGGCTTTCTGAAAATTAACCTTTGGAATCAGCTATAAATGGCACAGAACTGGAGTTGTCAGATTTGTTCTCACATTCTTAAAGTTTTGTAAGGGAAGTCAAATTAACGACCAATGTTCCCCAATCAATATATGGCATATAATTGTAAAAGTTTTTGTCATTAAATGCGGCCTACATTGCTCCTTACAGATCTTACAATTTATATGTTAATCACTATACAGAATTATTTGTTATAGTTTCTTATTGTAGAAAATTTACATTTTTAAGACTGACAATTAGTAAAAAAAAATTTTTTTAGTTTTCATTTTCAAATCTCTCAATGGATTTTTTCAAGAAATGTTCAAATTAAAATTGTGATTTATAAATCAATTGATCGTCTGCGATATGCATATTTGTTTGTTTTTCTTTTGTCCCATTTATAACAAAAATAATCAGTAGTTATTTCAATTTCTTTCAAATGTTATCACTGTTTCAGCTTAATTGATGAGGTAAAAACGCAGCATCTTGAATCAATTGCTGGTGATGGGAAGGGGATAGATTTTCTATTTTTTATTCTATTTATCTTTTATTCAGTTTATTTTATTCGTTTTATTTTAGTGAAATGAAATGACTACCTTTTCTGGTTTAAATATTGAAATTACTAAGTTTTCTTACGAATTTTTTAGCCAAATGTTGAAAATACGCGGATTTTCAATGCGTTTATGCAGACGATCTTTGATGCTATTTCCTCAAATAATTATTCAAGTCTAGATTTTGGTACCTGTATTTATTATACCAACACACAACTGTCTATGATAAAGGTAAGTTGATATTTAAAAAGTGAAGAAACTACCTACCCTACTCTTCACATGTATAATCGTGAGTATGTTTGGAGAGTGAGAGACAGACAGACATATAGACAAATAGAGAGAAATATAGAGAGACCAATAGAGAGAGAAAGAAAGAGGAAGAGCCACTGAGAGAGGAAGACAGATAAAGTTACAGAGAGAAAGTGACACAGAGAAGAAGGAGAGAAAGAGAAAGAGAGAAAAATAAACAAAGACATAGAGGGGAAAACAGACAGAAAGAAGAGGTTGAACGACAAAGAGAGAGGAGGAGGACAGAACGAGAAAGAAAGAGCTAGAGAGTGGTTGAGAGAGGAGAGTGAAACAGAAATAGAGAGAAAGAAAGAGAGGTTGAGAGAGAGAGGAGAAGAACAGTATGAAAAAGAAAGAGACAAAGAGAGGTTGAGAGAGAAAGAGAGTGAAATAGACAGATAGAACAGGAGAGCAAGAAAGAGAGATAGAAAGATAGAGGTTAGTCGTAAGTAAGATAATACTTGATTCTGCAAATTTCAATATTCATTAGTAGGTGCAAAGTGATTCCGTTCGTCGTAATACTTGCAGAATGTTACCATGCACCTGCCATATGGTGTGCTGTGAATATGAGAAGTTGATAAATATTATGCATGAGGCACAGAATGCCACAACTTGACGATTGGATAAACAAAGAATATTGTAAAGTGAACAACGATAAATAACGGAAAATAATAGAAATGAGAAACTTAAGCTGAGGAGAAAATACCAATTGCGACAAAAAGTCTAATGGTTCATGGATTTAAATGGTTTTATGTAACCTCGGGAAGATGTTGGTTCTCAGCAAGATCAGATGACATCAAATTTTCTAGGGTATTGGAGTCAATGGGTGCAACACGCCTTCCTCAAAAGATAGAGTCAAAAATATGGAGAAGAGGGTGGACGAATAAACAGGCATCATTATCATGGTGGAATTATTTTTGCAGTGTTTATTTATTAAAAGAAAAAAGACTACATTAAAAGAAAAAAGACTATATTAAGCAGTAATATGCTTTTTAACTTTAGTATATATATATGATTTGTGGGTTGAGCAAGTTATTAGGTATGATTGAAAAGGTATGACACTTGAGCTGGGACCAAAGTGTAGTATCTGTTCTGTCTTCAGTCTGTGAAGGAGAGATCCATTTAGTTCCGATCCAATGTGCCCCTTATAGGACAGCTGGATTTCCCAAATAAAAACCAAACCTTGTGTCTACTTCTGCCCTCTAGGGGAGGCAAGTAAGTAAGGACCGTGAGAATAGATAGTGGATTTGGTAGTTTACTGATGAGACATAGGAAGGATTTTAATGGAAAAAATGCATAATGTAATGGTTTGATATATAGAGTTGCTTAGATACCCTGTGAGAGGTTCGAGCCAGAAGCAACTCCGAGTTAAAGAAATAGATATCCATAGTTAAAATAAATAGGATATGATATTTTTTTAAATATAAATATTTTCATTAGTTTTTTATTTATTTATTTATTTTATAAACATGAAGAATAATAATTTATTCAATCAATAACAAGTAATCATTAATTAATAAAATGTAATTTTTCCAAACTAATATGCAAATATCAGAAATTTTCATCAGATGTCTTGCTGGCTTGGCAGGCGGAGAGCAAGCTCAAGGCGTTTCTACAAATAGATGGAGAGAAGCTCGTAAAGGTAAGTTGATGAACCAAGTCGATGAACCACCCCAGATGCGACAACAATAATCCATGCATGGCCAAATGGTGGCTTTAAAGAGATATGGGATACTGGCATGTATCAGAAGTTTTCTAGCCCAGTAGAGAAAGCCCACATTCTTTGCAGGATATTCTATGCATTCATTTAAGGAGAGTAGAAAGTGGACCTTGGGTTTACTTTCGGCAGCTTCGTAACTCTCACTTCCCTTATTTTGTTCTTTAGTCATCACATTCCATGAGCTATGTTACTGACAAAGGGGGAAGCATTGCTTTTTTATTTGTTGGAATCTATCCATCTAACACTTATCGTTGGCTAGTTTTTTACTTTGAAGTAGCTTTTTTTGCTCTTTATATCAAGTAGCTTCATGCCTTGTCTGGAGTGACTTCCATAAAAAAAAATGATTCCAATTCATGTATCTGTTCACTGGTTGGGTCATCGACAACTAAACCGGCATCTCCATAGGTCAGGCCTCGGCTTGTCCGATGAGGTCGGTTTGGACACCCAGCAACACTAAAACCAAGCGCTATCAAAGGGTGCATGATATCCATCGGAAACAGTGCCCATCCATACTGATACTGGACAGTATCGGGAAATGTGTAAAATACAGGAGATATCGATGGTATGGCAACATTGAAAGAATAGATGAGAATTATTTGGTCAATAGATGGAGAACAGTTAAGGAATGAGTTCCAGCTCATTGTAAACATAGGAGGAAGTGATAAAAATAGATGTGAGATAAAAAAAGGGATAAAAAAGACCTGGGCAGTGATAGGTTAGTTTGGAAGTCAATTTCTTAGAGCCCTCCAACACATGGCAGCATGTAAAACGAACGTTTAACCGAATATGATGAGGATCGACATACTCAAATATGTTTCGTTATTTTGCTGTTATTGTTAATGAATAATTTCCTTTATAATGAGGAGACAAATCAAAACGATCATAATTTAAATATAAGACCAACTCTTTCCATCATGTAGGGTATGAATGTACAAATGCAAAATGTGTGTGTCAGAAACCTACCAAGCCACAAGTTTATGGGGATTAGAAAGTGGATCTTTAATTTACTTTCAACAGCCTCATAACTCTCGTTTCTCAGGTTTTGTACTTTAGTCCTCACATTCCATGAGCAAAACTTACGACAAAGGGGGAAAGAATTGCTGCGTTCCGAGTCAGCTGTTGTTTTTAGTGGGTAGGATGTGATCATTTACAACCCTTTCATAATATTTATCATCATTCAATGTACATCTGTTCATCTCATCAACTTGAGTTTTTTTTGGTCTTAATAAGTGTTGACTCATTAAAAAAATAAGACAATTCAGCTGCATAGAAAATATAATAATTTTTATTAGCTGCTTTCTGATATTTATGTATATCACTAACGACTTTGTCTTTGGAAGTCTTCAATTTTAGGCAGTTGAAAGGGGTGCAAAGGAAGTAAATGTGTAGCGGCACCGGTTAGGTTTGATTGTCTACAACACTGAAATTATTTCTTATTTTAATAAAAAAGGCATGTCCATTGCCCATGCCTAGCATGATTCGGGATATTGTCTTCTGACATTTCTAATCATGCTAAAATTTATTCTGGGTGTCGTCCCTTGATGCGTTACTCATCCTAGAACCAGCTGTTTGTCCATTAATTCACCAAGGTCAAATTTTAACTTCCTCTTCAACATCTGACATTTGGTCAATCAAGCTTTTGCTTACACTTAATTTACCACATTAACTGTAATGCAAGTTCTGATTGAGCGATTAGATCCTTTCATATATTTCTTCTTAATTATCTTACCCAGAGGGTCACCTGGCTTTAAGGATGGTGCTGTTTTTCATACGCCCTCGACAATCAGTCGGACAGAGTCTGGGCTATTTGAGTTAGGTGGCCTTTTGGTCTGTCGGGCTGAGATATGGTTCTGTGCAGTTCTAGGAAGTCCACCTTCCTAGGCTTTACCTTCTCTCTTTGAGAAAGGTGTTAGTTTATTGCCAATCGCCTGAAGCGCCCCTGCTGGAGAATGCCACCGAGGCGGCTCAGGCATTTTTTGTAGGCCAGAGTACTATGCATCTTGAGTGCTGGCTTTTCAATCCCTATATGCATACCTTGTGTTGCACTTTCATGCGGTGGAAGGAAGCTAAACACTATCATATTATTATAACCTGGCTGGACAAAGTCATCAACCAGGAAAAGCTGGAATGTGCAAGCCAATCATCTATGACATCTTGTTGTATTTATTCTGTGCTAAAAAGAATGTAGACCAACACTGATGTATAAAAATATGATTTTTATTGTTTAGTGGTGAACGAGTTGGGTGAGTGAGAAAGGTCTAGGATTTACTGAAGTTGAGAGACGTTTTATTCTCACACTTGATTACCAGTCGACTCTGTCGATCTCAATTTGGGTATGTTTATATAATGATTTGGAATACTTACGCATCTGCCTTCGCTGTCAATGTATTCATACCCCTAGAGAGTTTATTTAGCAACGCGATATTTCTGTAGAGTTGTGTTTCTGTGTAAATCAAGCGAGTCAATCAGCTGCATGTTGGTTCTTCTGGCCAGGTGCGTGTCTGTGTCAAGCACTTTTCTTTCTGCCGGGTGACATTTCCATTACACTAGACTCGATATTCAACAATCCAATACAGAAGAATATCAGATGTGTAGGACACTTAGAGATACATTTTCTCTATGTGTCCTGCTCATATGAGATGCCTACCAAAGCACCTGACAAAACGACGGCTAAGGGAACTGCATAAAGACATAGAAATCAGGGAAGATCTAGACGACTATTAAAAGTGAAAATAAACTGAAAATAGAATAATAGCAATAGCAGTGATTTGCAAGATCATGCAAAAGCGATGACCAAGTACAAAAAAATGATGGTGGACTTCAGGAAACAGTCATCGTTGCTTAACAAGCTCTATACAATGACGTATCTTACATGATCAAGTATTAAGATTACAATTACTGTGTCACAAATTTTGCAGTGTTTAATTCATGACATTCCTCTGTAGTGCAGAGAATCTTTAGCAAATATTTACCCCACAGTGCATCAAGATTAAACCATTCCTTCAACGAACAAAGAGATCTTGAAGCCATTTGCTTATCCTTTCTGTTTCTTTTTCCATCTCTTCCCCCCTCTCTCTCTCTTCGTGTATGTGGTAATTTAAAATCTAATCACAGATTATACAGAACGCAAATACACAGAGAACTAATTTGACCAGCGAAAACTTTGTATTCTCTTACCTCTTCGTCTCTGCAAACACAGCTTATAGATTAGCAGTAGAAAACATAATTATTATATACTCTATCTTAAAAGTAAAAGATACAAATATTTTCTTCATACTTTTATTAAAAGAAGAGTATAAGGATTTTAACCATATTAACTTAAAAGAGCTCTAACTCAATAACTATAAGTCGCTTAGAAGTTCATATGGGTAGAGGTAACGAGGAATCTTAGCATCTCTTATTTGATAAAACCTTACATAACGTGTACCTAGGCTAACATTGTGGCAGCAAATGAATTGTATCTGTTAAATACTCTTTATTTGTAGGGTGAAAGGATCGCCCGAACTTTTTAGTACAAAAACAAATTAATATCAAATTATTGCATAGCTAAAGTCTATCTTAATTTTCATGTGATATATAACATGGTACTATTTGGTGCCATGACCAGGATAAACACGTACACCGTGGATCAATCTTTGCACTTCACTTCAAAAGTCTATTATCACAAAATAATATGTAACATAATTACCATAAAATACAGTAAAGTATAAGTACATTGCAATAAGGTCATGTTAAGTAATTCAGTCTCTGACAATTTTAGTTTTGATTATGAACCAACAAACAATAAATCACTGATCCATCTTCAGAAGATCCAGAAGACTCCTGAGTTTTCAGAGTCACTAGATTAAGATCCACATTTCATTGCAAGATTAATGTATGTTATAAAAGGGGATTGCCAAAATAACTAAATAAGTTTTGAATCCGGTAGACAGATTTTCGAATATACATCCTGAGGTTCACTTGATTACTTACAGAGATGTATTTTCATTGTTACAAGGCGTTCTCTATGAGAAAGCACCTAACTTTGATAAGCTCTTAGGACTGACCTTCACTCCAGACCTAAAATGGAAGGCTTATATTTAATCTGTTGCTAGGGCCATTGGATAAATTGTGTGCTCATTGTACTGCTCCAAAAAGTATCTGACACTTGATGCAATCCTCTACCTTTGTAGAGGATTGCATCAAGAGTCAGATACGTCACAAAATGGAGAACTGCTGTCGCACCTGGAAAGGTGCTGCTCAGAGCACTCTTCGTTGCCTTGACAAAAGTCAAGATCGACTTCAAAATCTAGAGGGGGATGATCTTTTCTGTTCTTTACAGCCCCTTTCTCACAGAAGAGATTTTGCTAGTCTCTCTCTACTCTATTGTTATTTCTCGAGAAGGTGCTCGACTGAGATCAAATCTCTGGTTTCTTCTTTTTAGACATTCACAGCAAAAACTTCTCTTCTACCGCAACGAATAAAAACTTTATTTTCTTCCTCAGTGGGCCTACCATTGCTTCAATTCAGAGAGGGACTATTCTTCTGCTATTACATACATGGTTATTGGTAGTTTTTTTTTTATTGTTTTGGTATATTAACTAATAATTATGTTTTTATGTTTTAGAATTTTTTAGAGGAGAATTGATAATTATTTAATTTAGACTATTTAGACTACTATTCTCATCTTTTTTTATACTAATAAGTCGCCGTGCACCAAGGTCAAATAGCACACTATGATAAGGGTTAATGCGATTGCCAGTTGACTGATGAACTATAAGAGTATTGGTAAAGATGGGTTGAATTGGCAGAATTTGATTCTTTAAGACTACGTCTTGATAAGTATTTGTAAGTAGTTGACTTGAAGACGATCATGTTGTAGTCAGCTGGGAAGCAGCCTCACGGTAAGGTGTTCAAGAGATGGTAATTTCTTCAAAAGAAACTCTGTTAATGGAAGTTCCATTCGGTATTAGGTATATAGAGTAAAAAAAAGAAAGTTGTTTGCAGTGGTGGTAGTAAGGCGATTTTTTTGTAGTGGATGTTTGGCAAAAGAGAACCAGACATTGAAGCTCATATTCACAACGTTTCGGCTGATGTAACCCCCGGCTTACTTCGGCAGCATCTTTTCGAACTTTCAAACTCTCTAGAAGAACTTGAAAATGTTTATGTCGATATTGTGAATATACGAAAGAGGATAAAAATAGTTGTCTAAGTGGATGGAATAAGTTGATGGGGCTTCTACCATTACTAACCAGCAGAGAGTTACCATTATCGACTAATAGAATAGTTTATCAGGTATGTGTACGTAGTGTGATGATGTATGTAATTGAAACCTGGCCAGTGAGGGTTGAGGGCTTTCTTTGCATGGAGAATAATTATATGCGAATCATATGATGGATGAGTAAAGATAGACTTATGCCTGGTCACCTTAGAGGAAGATTAAATCCGGACAGTATAGGGATGAAAGAATGGATGAGAGTTCTTAGGTTAGTAAATGGAGAACAGTTAAGGTGGCAGGGTTAGTTCACAGGAAAGGCTAAGGAAAACATGGGAGGAATTGATAAGAATGGATTTGAGAAAAAAGATAAATAAAAAACGAACCAAAGACAGGTTAATTTGGAATTCAATTTTTAAAAGCCATCCAATATATGCAAGCATGTAAAATAGACATTAAATTAAATATGATGATGATGATGATGATGATGATGATGATGATGATGATGGAATAGTAGATAAAAGTGCTTGGGTTGGTAGATGTAGAACAGTTGAGGTAGTGTGGTTAGTTAGCAGGGGAAGGCCAAGGAAAACATGGGAAAAAGTAATAAGATTGGAATTGAGAGGAATGGATAAATTAAGATCTGGCCAAATTTCTAAAAGCCGTCCAACACATGGCAGCATGTAAAACGGACGTTAAACCGAATATAATGATATAATTTTTCTTGAAATGTATTTTGCTATAATTATAATTATTGTGATCAGATCTGCTCCTTCAACACCAGCACACGATATGCAACATTATTGAGTCCATTTTAGCCGACACTAATAGTTCGTATTATCTTTTAAAGCACCTGTTAATACATCAACGAGTCAGTTTAATGTGCAGAGAAGCTTAGATGTATTCATTCCGCCTGAACATCACGTCTAGAGTACTTGCCAACCTTACGCATCACCAAATGAACCCAATATGTTTTTCTAAAT
Organism: Sepiola atlantica; assembly: GCA_963556195.1. Classification (NCBI taxonomy): domain Eukaryota; kingdom Metazoa; phylum Mollusca; class Cephalopoda; order Sepiida; family Sepiolidae; genus Sepiola; species Sepiola atlantica. The sequence continues at coordinate 58,255,560 of OY744535.1, read as the reverse complement.
AGACCAACTATCAGTCTGAAACCATAAATAAACGAAAAGAGGAAAAAACTCTTAATGGAATCTCGTTATGTCATATGCAGCAGTTTAAGCCGCACCCTGGCAGTTTGCTCTTACGTTTTAATATCTCTTTGTTGGTATACGGGCAATCCACTTACTCCACTTCCGCTAGTTCAATAAGCAAGACTTCTGGTAACTTTTCTGAAAGTATAACCACATAGGATCATAGTATGGCAATATAAATCGTTTTTGTTCTTTCGATTATTCGGATTATTATTTTCTTCTTGGATGTTTTTCTTCCAAGATTTCAGCTAATGTAACCTCCGGACTTCTTCAGGTGAATATTGTCGAACTAGAGACACTTTATTTTGGAGTCGGTATTCTACATAGGGTTTCAAAGAGAATGCGTAATTTAATCAGCGGGCTACATTCCGTCAGTCACAAATGCATTTTCAGTTCGAAATTCTGTATAGATTCCCGAGTTCGTTAAGATTTCCCCGATGAAGGCCGAAACGTTGAGAGAATAACATACAAGTTGAGAATAATAGTCCTAATAATCCAAATATTACTAATTATCGATCCTTATCTAAATAATTCCGAAATGGAAATATTTTTTTCGATATTACAGACCAATTATTCTTCGTTTCTCCAACATTGTGCATCATAAATATTCTTGATAAACATCCCATTTGACAATCTTCATATTTATATCGCACCAGATGTCAAGTACATGGTCGCATTCTGTATAGATTAGGAGGGTAATCACTTTGCTTCTGGTGATAGTCGAAGTTTTCGAAATAAGTATTTTTTTTACTTACTATTGCAATATTTTGCTTGCTTTCTCTTCTATTCCTCTCTCTCTATTTCTCTCTCTCACTCGCTCTCTCTCTCTATATATATTTATGCATATTATATATATGCATATATATATATATATATATATATATATATATATATATATATATATATATAGACAAAACAGGTTATGCTTATTTAATTCTAATAATATAAAATATTTTGAAATACCGTATGTATAAAAACCTGACTTATCACCTGGCTTGTGACCGCCCTCCTCACCAGACCGCAACCCTCTTAACTATTTCTATTGGGGCATGATCGAAGGCAAGACCAACAAAAAACATCCATAATACGGTCGACTTCCTGAAGGTAGCCATCGTAGGGCGTGTGCGTTTTATTTATAAAGACATAGTCGCCAAAGCGCTCGACTCAATTCGCGCCCGTCTTGAGATTGTCGTCTCAGCCAACAGCAGTTACATTGAAAAATAATGTAGTATGTAACTTTGAATGTTGCTAAATCAACTTTTGTTTTTATTGCCTATTTCGTTTTTCTATAGTATAGGCATGTGACAAAAAAACAACCCAAAAGGGCAATGACAATATGTGTAGTATCATATACTATCAGTACATTGTAATTAGTATTTCATTCAAAAAATATTCAGCTCGATAATTGCAAACCAGTAACAACGGAGCATATATATACATGAGACAGGTTTATTTTATATTCAAATAACTGTGTTTTTTATTTTCTATTTTTATTTTTTCCCATTTTCAAAAAACATTACATTCATGTGACAGGTATATTTACGACTCGTTTCTCTGGAAGTAAACCAACTAACATTATCTGATACACCTCAAGATCATCAGAAAAATCCACAAAGAAGAAAAGTTCTCAAATTGAAAAGTCTTGAAATAAACGAATTTGTGGGCAAAACAAAGAAAAAACAAAGAAAAAACCTTCACGCAGGAAAGGAATTTCTTTTAGACGTCAAAATCTATTATATGGCGCCTAATAACTATTAGGATTCAATTCAATAGTTTATATATGCTCTGATGATAAAATAACATCCATCAAACCGTAACCTTGAATGTCTGACTATTATTTGTAAATATATACAGAAATATATATATATATATATATATATATATATATATATATATATATATATATATATATATATATATATATATATAAGTTAGAGATTGTTCATCGATGTAACCGTTGGGTATTTTTTAATTATGATATATATATATATATATATATAGTCTCGGAAGTTTCTCAACCATTAAAACAATATGAAAAAAAAAACAAAAAAAAATTATAGTCCCAATGCTTTCAGCGGAAAATCACTCATTCAAGTCAATTTATTTTTTACAGTTATTATATTAGTTTGTTTCTAACACTATTTTAAGGGAGCATCAGTTTTTTACCATGAAAAACTGTTTCGGGAATTTAAAAACAAGACAGTATTTAATTTCATGGCTTCCCAGCAGAGTTGATCAGACCCCACTTCCCTTAAAAGACAAAAACATAAACGGTCCTTATATTAAATCTACGTTTTGTTCCATATAAATGTTTTGCTAACTTATATTAGTTATTTAAAAAAAAATGATAAAAAATGTTTTCTTTACCTGTGCTGTTCGTCTGTCTAATAAAATATATCCGTTACTTACAAAAATGTTGCTGCATTTTAAAGTGTTTGGACGCATCCATTACACTATTATTTAGGTGATTAATGTTTTATTTTTAGTTTTATATTATAAATATAAAAATATCAACACATCAAAAAATAAAAAATAAATAAATATGTATATATATATATATATACATACATATATATATATATATATACATATATATATATATATATATATATACATACATACATATATATATATATATATATATATATATATATATATATATATATACCTTTAGCCCCTCGTTCTCTCCCTCCTCCTCCTTTGTTGTCCATCTCCCCGTTTTCGTCAACCTTAAGTAAATATTAATCTTCCTTTTTCACTTACAGTTTTTCTAATCTGAGTTCACAACTGTCGATTTTTTTTCCTTTTCTCAGTGTTTCAAATCGGCGTTTATAAGTTAACCGTTAATTTTTCCCCTTTCTTCTTCTTCTTTGCCAGTGTTTAAAATCGGCGTTCATAACTGTCGATTTTTCTCTTTCTTCTCCTTCTTCTTCTTCCTCTTCTTTTTTAACATTTCTTTCTTTCTTTCTACTGTATTTCTATTGTTTTTCTTTTTCTCATTATAATTAGTAGATGTGTTATATATACGTTTATACATATTCTACATTATTTTTATTTATATATCCTATGATTTGTTCTATCAGTTTATTTTGATTAATTTGATAAGATTTAAAAGCATCAGGATGGCGAGTAATTGCCTGATTTAATTGTCCAAATATTTTATTTTGATCGCCACCTTTGTTAATCATTCTTATTATTAGATCAGAAATTGGGGGCATGAAATCTACTAATTTTAAGGTAACACGAGCAATCCTCAGAAATTCAGACATAATACTCCTGTAAAATATATACACAGGGCTAGTACTATTTTTATATGGCATTCGCACGATACGAAAAGGGAATGAATTTCTTTTATCAAACAGTTTATAGATAAATATTTTATCTTCAATTTTTATATCCAAATCAAGAAAAGTAGCTTCTGTTCCCTTATGTTCACAGTTTAATTTTAACTCTTTAGGATATATTAAATGTTTAGTATTTGCAAACTCTTCGCTATCATTAATGCAAACAAGGTCGTCAATATATCGCCTACATCCATGATAACTATACGCTCTAGATATATCATTTTTTATTAATGATGACATATATATATATTCCAGTCTATGTAAATATAGATTTGCCCAAAATGGAGACGGATCCAAACCCATTGGAATACCTATTGTTTGGAGTAATAATGTATTCCCTATTTGAAATTAACTCTCTTTTATAAGGTGACTTATAAGCATTATCAGACCAGTTTTGGACACACTCGTCCTACCATTTTTATTTTTACACCAAACGGCTTTAGATTTTGCAAAGTCTATGTATTTACCTTTTCCTCCTGCAAAAGCTAAATCTACAGTATTACCTAATTCTTTAATAAGTTCTTTATGTGGTATTTTTGTATATAATATACTAAAATCATATGTCGAGATTGATTTAGCCTGTTTACGAGAATTAATCCGATCTAATTTTTCTTTTACTAGATCGGAATAATTTACCACCCAAAATAGGTTTATATTACTATAAAATTTACTTTTTTTATGGAAATTATTTATTTGGTTTATAATTAATTAAAAGATTTTAGACACAACCTTACTTAAAGGTTTAGTGATGCACATTTTTGAGGCAACAATGAAACGGGCGCCAACTGGTGTTTTATGCATTTTAGGTATCCGATACATAGATGGAAGTTTTTTGTATTATTCTTCTACTTTTAATCCTAATTTTTCACAAATAACAGTATTGTTTATAATAATATTATCGCTTTTATTATTACTTAATTTATAAGTATCTGAAACTCCACCTATTATTCCTACTTCTAGCAATAAGCGTTGTATATAATACTTTTTACAGATAAAAGCTATATTATTTGTCGTCTTATCAATAGGAACTATTGCAAACCTATTTTGAAGCATTTCAAGCCCCGTAGTTATTTGTGGATTTCTAAGGAGGGGATTCGTTTTTTTAGGGTGTTTAAATTCTTTTAAACGTTCTACTTTTTTATTTACGAATCTAAGTATATTATTTTTCCATGCGTATATATTAAGTATATTATTTTTCCATGCGTATATATATATATATATATATATATATATATATTATATATATATATATATATATATATATATATATATATATATATATATATATATATATATATATATATATATATATATATATATACGAGCGTTAGGATAATACCGCCGTCACTAAAAATACAGAAGAAAGGAATGCTTCTGTATTATAGCTGTTTACGGGGATTGTGTTTATTCTAGATGGCCTATGTTGATTGTGATTTTAGCTTACATTGTATTATTATTATTATTGAATAAATGGACGTGTGTTCGTGTATTGCTAATAGCTTTTTTGAATGTATATATATATATTAATATATATATATATATAATGATGCGAAAATATTCGCCATGTAAAATATGTTTCATTCAATTCATGTGACATTTTAGTAAACTCTTGCTGAAAAAGGTCTTCAGATGTAAAAGCTAAGCAAAGAAAGCTGTTATGGATTCGTAGAGAACACTGCAAAAGGAATGAATAACATTTCTGATAAACAGGGAAAGAGAAAGAAAAAGGGAATACTTGTTGGAGTAAGAAAGGGAGACAATATACATATAGAATGAAGGGATAAAAATGAGAAGCAATATTGTTATTCTTTTTTACTGACCGGATTGGACAAAGAAAGAAAGAAAATGTCGGAAGTTGTCAACTGGACGGATACGTATGGATCCTTATTTGGGAGTTGTCAACTGGACGGATATATATGGATCCTTATTTAAGAGTTGTGGTATATAGAAATTGCCATGTCAGCTAAGCCAATGGTTGCGTCAGCATATGAAAGTGCGTGTAGGGGGGGGGGCGAATAAGGTGTAACAGATGAGTGACAGTGTGCATACGCATGTGCGTGCATGCATGTGCAATATGAATGTTGGACATGCGGTGTGTACGAGCCGGGGGAAAAAGTCTATTGATAAATGCAAAAAAGTAAATACGCGGAAATATATATATATATATATATGTGTGTGTATGTATATATATATATATATATATATATATGTATGTATATATATATATATCTATGTATATATATATCTATATATATATATATATATATATGTATATATATATATCTATATATGTATATATATATATGTATATATACATATATCTATATCTATATATCTATATATATATATATATATATATATATATATATATATATATATATATATATATATATATATATATATATATATATATACTCCGATATGGTATAGATCCACAGGATATAAATCCAGGGGAATTGAACCGGGTTTCAAAATGAAATAAATTATCATTTATATATATATATATATATATATATATAAGGCCGTACACACAAATAGCAAACCAAAACTTCTTAAAATGGGATTTATATTATTTGTATTATTCGGAATACTATTCTCGTCTTGATTGTTATTTCTAAAACGTTTCGGTGGATCTTCTTCAGGTACATCTTTTTTGGACTCATGGAATCTTTTTGTCGAACCAATACGGAATTTCAAATTAAACCCTTTATTTCACCTACAGGGGGTAGATTGTTCTCATTCCATCAGCCATAACATGAGAGAAGTGCGTTTGATTTCATTCTCAACTAGTTATGATTATTGACTGAAGATTGAATCTTCAACGTTTAGTGGTAACACACACTAAGGTCAACCTAGGTTTGCCATTTATAGTGTAACGTTATTCGTATATGCAAACTGCCACTTAGAACTGATTGTTACTCAACCCCTTTATCTATTGCAACACGGGTCTATGTAGAGACAATACTTGTATGAATCTTTGAAAATTTAAATTAAATCTCTTTTTAGATGTACAGCATTACTACTTATTAGCATATATATATATATATATATATATATATATATATATATATATATATATGGCACAGAGAGTGTAATAGTTTTGGTTGGCTTGAAAAGGCATATTCTATATGATCACGTGTGAATTAAATGAACAAGCCGTGGCAATACTTAATATAAAGTTTTCTGCCAGCATACATTATATATATATATATATATATATATATATATATATATATATATATATATATATATATATATATATATATATATATATATATATATATGTTGAGCTAGGTAGGTTTATATGTTAATATATTTGGACGTACACTATTTATGCTTCGAATAATTAACCAACCATTATTAATTTTGGAACACAGATGTTGAGCTATTGACTAGGAAAACAAAAGAATAAAAGCAATAGCCAACTATCTTTTTCTTTTCTTTCTTTTCTTTTCTTCTTTTTCTTTTCTTCCTTTTTTCTTCTTCTTTTTCTTTTCTTTTTTCTTTTGTTATTTTCTTTTTTGTTTTTTCTCTTTTTTTTTCTTTTCTTTTTGTTCTTTTTTGACGGTGTATATCTAAAGATATATAATATACCGAACCATCATATGGGATGATTTTCTAGTTATCTTGATACTATACTGTAAGTTATTTTTCCTCTTTTTATATATATATATATATATATATATATATATATATATAATCAAATACTGTCTTCGATCGTTTATTTTTGTTTATACTTTATTTTACCGTTCCGATTTTCCTGCATTGCTATATACCTTCATAAATACCCACATCTTATTTACCAGCAATGCCTCAGGCAAACTACAATTCTCTCTTATATATATATATATATAATGTGTGTATATGTTTCTTTTACTCTATGGATTTAACTCTAATTGTCAATGTTTGTTCGATTCATTATGAAAGAATTATCAAAAGAAATCCAAACAACAGAAATTATTTTCCTAGAGGTTAAGACATATAAAAAATGGCACTCTGCTAAAAATATTCTTGATTAAGTAAAGTATAATATATAATGTTAGTTATGCATATATGATTATATATTTCTATGTATAGGATTCAATCCTAAACTAATAAAACGATCATTATAAATTTTAGAATACGACTACTAGCCGTAATGGTTGGTGATGTTGGCAGTTTTATGCAATAATTTACATAGTGTGTTCGTAAACACCATAATCAAACACGTACTAAATTAGTTAGTAAAAGAATAGGTCATCGTTTATGAAGGTCCAATGGTCACTCGAGGATAGAGGTATATGAGATTGTCAGTTGGCGACTGTTGTGGTTGCAAGGTTGAACAATAATTAGTGAGGAATACAATGAAGACGCAAACAACAAGGAGAATGCAATAATAAGTGTATTAAAGAAAAGGTATAGTTATAGTATGTACAAATGAAGGTGTCGAGTCAGAGAGTCTTGGTGGGAGGACATGTACGCTCTTCGGCGTCACTTCCGGTGGCATTTAGGTAACACACACTAAGGTCAACCTAGGTTTGCCATTTATAGTGTAACGTTATTCGTATATGCAAATGAGTGGTTGCCACCACAACAGCGACGAACAGCACTTTTTAAAGGATTAAAAAAGCTAGCTTAAATGTTCAGAATGTGATTATTAAAGTGGGCGGCTAGTTTGAAATAAAATCATTAAATGGTCCGAACGTCAGAGTCCAGTGTTCAGATTAAAGATCAACCAATACCAGGATAGGGAATACGTTAGTATCTATTTTTGCTTTTCCATTAACAATCATCATGATGAAGTGTTTAATAATTGGCATGAGTTTTTGGCTTACATTGGATGGGGAAAGAAAGAAAAGACGGCTGAGAGACCATTTTTATGTTTAAGAAGATATATAATCCTGCTGCAAAACATTGCACTTTTCATCATCCGTAACGATTAACCTCCACCCTGTCAATTCTCTTTTCTTATTACTTCCTCTCTCCAGTGTGTGTACGTAGGGCCGGGCGAGGGGTAGGGCGAGGATGCGAAAGGAGGGATAACTGTGGAAAGCAACTTCCTTTTGCCCTCTTTCTTCTTCATTTTCATTTCCTTTGACCTTTCTTCCAATAATTCAACGTCTGTGTACATAAACGAAAAAAAAGGAAATGCTTGAAAGATGAAAGACTGCATGCATCAAATAGGCATCCTTCTCTCTTTCTTTTTTTATTTTGCCATTCCTATTTTCACAATGCCAATAATTTGGCAAACATTTCGAAGGGTCAATGTTTCGTTTATGGATGAAGTAAAATGAATTTGAAAGCAGGCATTTTGTTCCAATTAAGAAAATATTCTTTGATTCAGGCTTTCAACATTTCCAACATTTTGTGCTCCGTGAACTTTAGAGGAATTTACCGTTTGCATACTTTCACGCTCGGTAGTTTGCACCCTCGTCTCGCTCATTCTTCAACTGTTTCAGTTACTTTTATAATGGATTATTTAACACATTATCCAATTCGCTGTAGTAATATCATTAATTTAACTGATTATAATTCCTATGATCTCTTAAACATTTTGAAAGACTTTCTGAGACTATAATGCTATAAGATATCAACTGTTCATTAAGGCAGTACATTATTTCAAAATGGTGACAGTTTATAGATCCTAACAATTGTAAAGCTTTTAAATGCTCATGTGATAAAGTGACACCTAAAATAAATTTAAGATGTACAATACAATAAATGTTCTCATTAAATTGAGGAAAGAAATGTTTCTTTACATTAAAGGAAAAACAACTTTAGTATATACTTTATTACAATACATAATATATACAGGGTGGCGCAAAAGTCGCGCATTGATTTGTTTAGGTGATAGAAACTACAACATTTAAATTAATTTACTAGGCTTTTCTGATAAATAATACATTTACTTGGTAATTTTGTTGCAGTAGTTGTTAAAAATATTATCCTTTAAATAGCCACCATTTTCGGCCTCACAAAGACGGACTCTAACTAGGGCATTTTCCATTACACTTCTTAGAATAACTGGCTCTAGTTCTTTGAACTGACCTTCTGGACATTCCAATCTGGGTGTCCCGTCTTCGAGTTGAGGTGTCTGGATTTTTAGCAATGCTATCCTCAACGAGTGCTACATTTTCCGCTGTCCGTACTGAACGTGGTTTGCCAGATCGTGGAAGATCATTGACTGAACCCTGCTGCTGAAACCAAGTCACAAGACGATCAATTGTGATCTGACTCTTTGGGTTAAGGTTATTGAACGATTGTTTCCGAAGTAAAGTTCAATAATTTTGGTTCGTTGTTCGGTGCTATAGTTTTCCATGATAAATCAACAATGTTTATATCTGTAATATTCTGAAAAATAAAGAGAAAATTTGATTAAATGTTAAAGTTGTTACTGCTTCAAACTAATGCGTTACTTTTGCGCCACCCAGTATATATATATATATATATATATATATATATATATATATATATATATATATATATATATATATATAATGAAGAAGAATGGAAAGGAATTAGAGAAGCAAAAGCCCAATCATAATTCAATTCAATTGCTCAGAGCAAGGTATATTCCGCAAAAAAGGCAATTTATTCAAGTTAAACTTTCCTTAAGCCAGGCTTTTCAAAGATCAAAATCTTATCATCAGAGGAAGTCGCTGGGATAGATAAGTTGGCAAAGGCCAAGATTTAAAATTTGAAAAAATAAAATAAAAGTTGTAGGGGGAAGAAACACAAGGCAAAATTCTGCCCGAATGCAAGCAAATGTCCGATTGCTAAAAAGTCCGGTGTCGAAAATATTTTCGCTACATTTTTTCCCATTTTAAAGCATTTTCTCTGACATCTCTGCCCAGGAAGTATTGTTAATGGCGAATATTTTCCACCTCACTCTCTTCTGAGCCTGCCTGCCTGCACTTATTGGACATTTTACCCTTTGGATTTTCTATTTTCGCCGCACCTGAAGTTGTGGCTTCTTGGAATTTAACTTTGATTCCTCTCTCACAACATTTCGGGCCTTTTAACGACCTACCTATCTACTTCTCATTCTCTCCGCTGGACTTTTCGACACCGGACTTTTTAGCAATCGGACATTTGCTTGCATTCGGGCAGAATTTTGCCTTGTGTTTCTTCCCCCTACAACTTTTATTTTATTTTTTCAAATTTTAAATCTTGGCCTTTGCCAACTTATCTATCCCAGCGACTTCCTCTGATGATAAGATTTTGATCTTTGAAAAGCCTGGCTTAAGGAAAATTTAACTTGAATAAATTGCCTTTTTTGCGGAATATACCTTGCTCTGAGCAATTGAATTGAATTATGATTTGGCTTTTGCTTCTCTAATTCCTTTCCATTCTTCTTCATTCTACCTGCTCTATCCTGGATATTGAGCTGTATACTCTTCACAATAGGTTTTACTTTTCCTAAAAGTTCGCTTTTAGTACACCACTTTATATATATATATATATATATATATATATATATATATATATATATATATATATATATATATATAAACGACCGTTTCGTCGACACATGGACAACTACAATATAAAGTTATATAACCTGGGGTTTCCATAAGTAGGACTGTTTAGGAGGATATTACAAATAATTGTGTCTAGAAACATCAGAAAAAAATAATAACAACACTTACGTAAAGGAATTTATAGATGTTGGTTCAAAAGAAGAACATTTTGGACGTCATATTTAATATTAAAGAAGCTAGCAATATATATATATATATACATTAATATATTTTCTTTGATTCACCTCAAAAAGGCACATTGGCACTGAGGCGTAAAGGGGCAACGCTGAATTAAGGGCAATACCTACATGGGTATCATAAGTAAAGAGTTGGGTAGCGAGATGTTTGTTAAAATTACATTTAAATTTCTGCATGTTGGTACACTCTGGGAAACAGTGAGCAGGGAGGTAATTTCAAAGGCGATTAGTACGAGGAAGAAAGCTATTAGAGTAGAAAGCCTTTGAGCATCTTTGGGCCTCTACAGTGAAAGGGTTGGGATTTTGCTGATTCTCGGGTCGGTCAGGCATATTTACGTCGAGGGAGTTTGTTGGAGCACATTCCATAAAAGTACTTGTAAAACAACCACAGGGATGCAACATTGTGGCTATGCGACAGGAGTTGAAGTTTAGTACATAGTTTGGAACCTATTATATTATATTATATTATATGTTCTTTTTACTCTGCATATAAGGGAGAGGCAATACGCCATACATGCACGAATGCTGGCTTTGTAGAGATATAGGATACTGGCAGATATGGGAAAGTTTTTTGCACGGTAATGGAGCCCACTTTCCTTGCAGCAACATTGACAATGTCGTCTATGTATTTGTTGCGGTTCATGTTAATTGTAAATGTAAGGCCGAAGAATTTTAAAGATGGACTGTCAAGTAGGGTGCTATTAGCCATGGCCATCGGTGGTTGATAAGGATTCTTATAATTTTAACGGAAAGGAGCGTTGTCTTAGAAGCATTAAATGTTTCCATATATTTATGTCTTAATTCCACTACAGACTGAAAGTCATTTTATAAGGATTCTACTCATGCCGTTGATACGTATATGTTCGCTTTGCCCGCATGTTGAGAATAGAATGTGGTGTCATCAGTAAATATACCCATTCATGACTCAATTACATCAGGGAGATCGTTTATAAAAAGCAGGAACAATAAAAGTCCAAGAATCGACACCTGAGGCACGCTCGATTTAATGTCATCTTGTACGTAATCGAAAACAACATGGACCTTTCTTTTGGCTAAGAAAGATGCGATTATATATAATATTCGTCCAGTAATACTTTACGAATTGATATTCGTGAAAAGACTATCATCCCAGACCTTGTCAAAAGCTTTGGATATGTAAAGCTCTACCACCCTAGCATCACCAGCTTTGTCCAGTGTATTGTATATGCGTTCAGCGATAACCATTAGGATTGCTGCAGTAGAACGGGCTTGCCTAAATCCATACTGTTTGACAGAAAGAGTTTAGCATTAGCTTGATTAATTATTCAAAGATATCAGCCTGATTCGTATATTTTACGTAAACATCAGCTCGAAATAAAGAGAATTTTAAACTGGTAATAGTAACATAAAATCAGACAAAATCTAAATAAATGTACGAATTCAAAATTGAAGAAGTGACGAAAGGAAGAAAGACAATAAAAGGGAGTTTTAAAATTACAAACAAATACGGTATTTATAAGTTACGGGTAAAATGCAATGCAAGTTAAAACTATTTCAAGTTAAAGTATTTAATATTTTTAAATATTTTAACCAAACACCAAGAAAAAGAGCACAAACATCTCAGCAAAGATCACAAAAATGAATTATATTATTCTAAATTTATAGGCTGGAATATTTATTGATTTCACACAAAACTATGTATTAATTCATCATCATCATCATCATCATCATCATCATCATCATCATCATCATCATCATCATCATTATTATTATTATTATTATTATTATTATTATTATAATAATAATAATAATAATAATAATAATAATAATAATAATAATAATAATAATAACAACAACAACAACAACAATTATGTGTTGATATTCCGTTATTTATTATAAGCATTAATATTCTTTAATATTTTACTGTCAATGATCACGAAAAAGATTAGTGCTTTTATCTAAAAATTAACAAGTTCGCTTTTAAGATATTTGTACATACTGATTCACTATATACTTGTACAAAACTTCATAGCATGCCCCAATCTGATAAGGAAATACATTAAAACTTATCTTTAAATTAATTGATATATATGAATCTGATATCACATATACAGGGTCGGGCAGATAAATTGGAACTAATTTAAAATGCTAATATCTTTTTTATTTTTGATCATATGATTACGGTTTTTTTTACTAAGGATCCTTAAACACTTTATTGCAAGATAGCATAATTATATTTACTCAAATTTGTTTTAATATGGCGGAATTAGCACGAAGAATAACTATATGCGAAATGAGACGCGCCGGGAGTTCTCCTTCGGACATTGTTAAGAGCACTGGCTATGCAAAAACGACTGTCTATCGGGTTGTGGCTAATTTCGATGTCGAGTGTAAGGTTGAGAGAAGTCGGCACAGTACTCGTAGTGATCGAAAGCGCACAAAAACTTTCCTGGTGGGACTAAAAGGTCGATAAAGGCAGACCCAAGTCAGTCGATGTCGAAACTGGCAAAAAAGCGCAATGTGAGTCGCAGAACTATCAGCAGAGCAATCAACGAAGACCTTGGGATGAAGTCCTACGTTAGGAGACGCCATAATCTCCTCACTGCCCGTTCAAAAGCCATCAGAGTTGAAAGATGCCCCAAGCTTATCAACCATCTGAAACACAAAGGAGGACATGTGCGCATTTTTATTGATGAGAAAAAGTTCATCGTGGATGAGGTTTCAAATCGCTAGAACACTCGAATTATTGCCTGTGACCCTTCGGAAGTTCATCCTGTGATGCAGAGCAAAAATTCTGCTTCTGTGATGGTTTTGCGGCCGTGGCAAGTGATGGAAAGGTGATGCCTCCTGATTCCATCGAAGCGGGTCTTAAAATCAACACAGCGGAGTATTTAAACATTCTTAATAATGTTTTATTGCCTTGGATCCGTAGAAACTACAACCCTACGAAAGTCATGCTCATCCAAGACTCGGCACCAGTGCATGGATACAGGAAAGTCCAAGATTTCATGAAGGAGAATCTTCCCTTGTTTGTTCCGAAGGATATTTGGCCCAGCAGCTCTCCAGATCTAAATGTTTGCGACTATTATCTATTCGGCGTCGTCGAGGGACAGACTAATGTCAATCCACACCCAAATATAAACTCATTGAAGACAGCCATTCAACGAGCATTTCGCAATCTCGATCCCAATAAAATAAAGAGGAGCTGTTCACGCGTTCGTCAAAGAATCTCCAAAATAAGTGATGCAAAGGCTGCTCATATTGAATAATTCTGTTCAATAGACTGTAATAATTAAATAAATAAATGTTAAAATGATATCTTTCCATTTTTAATCCTTTAAATTATGAATTTTTTAAAAATAAAAAAAAAACAATTTAGCTGCCCGACCCTGTACATATGTTAAAAAAGATTGTGCGTCTATTAAATAAGTTGAATCCAGAAGTTATTTATCTACCTCCCACAAGGTAAGATGTGACACAAGGTCGGGAAAGTGGGATTAGATAACAGCGCTCGAGAGGTGAGCACTCTGGCTATTTAAAAATTGGCTGTGCAGCCCGTCGGCATTCCCCGGTAGGGGCGCCTTAGGCAGTAAGCAATAAACTTACTCCTCTCCAAAGAGGGGAGGCAAAACCTGGGAGGATGCCTGAGGCGCCCCTACCGGGGAATGCCGACGGAGCTGCCCAGGCAATTTTTAATGGCCAGAGTGCTCACCTTCTCGGGCGCTGGCTTTTCAAGTCCCACTTTCCCGACCCGACATTGGGTCACATTTAAAACCTTGTGAGAGTAAGATAAAACTGGCCTTGTGCTTAACCTCCTGGGGAGGTAAATAAAAAATTGAATAAATTGGAAGTAGGCTGTTTTCGAAATAGGAGATATGGGCCAAACTTTCGCATTTATTTATTTAGATTATTGGAAGCTATAATAGTTGTAGCTATGTGGATTTGTGTTGAGTATGATGATTTTACAGTGTTTTTATTAATAACTTTACCTAGTTTACTATATCTAGGGAAACATGTTTCTAAAATTTGGCAGAATTCTGTAGAAATATTGTTGAAGATATGCTTACTCTATGGTGCAGGACACCATATGGAATTACCTCTTCTATTATTCTTCTAATTACTACTATCATTTGTTGTTGTTTAATTTAGTATATCTTTAGATTCCATATTACGTGTATCTGAATTGATAGTTGGATTTATGTTTATTTTTGATTCAGTGTTACCCATAACTATATAATATGACATCATGTGGTGTGGTATTTTATTTACAGATTTTCCACTTACATTACTTATTAATGCTTCATTATAATACTGCTTGTTATTATTGAATACATGCTCATTCATATTCTCCTAAAGGTATTTCGAATAAGTGTGTTTTTCACAGACTCTGGATAGTTAAAATTACTGTATATATAGTATAATGTACGGCTTGGTTAATGTAGGGTTTTATATTATCATCATTTAAATTGAATGTTGTATCCAAAAAACTAACTATTTTATTATTTATGTCTATATTTATTTTGCGATCTAATATTTCTAAAGGAAAAATGTAAGGTGTTTTGTTGTTTTCTAAATATCGTTTGCTGAAATAAACGGAGAATAATTCATCATCCCTATATAAATCTCATATCATCCCTGGTATATCTTTATGGATTTCTTTCATAATATACCGACTAACTAAATTAGCACGTTGTTGGGAGGTGACGCTGGTTAAGTGGATAACAACACGGAATGAAGACCTGGGTGTTCCAAGTTCGAATCAAGTCCGTTCCACAGCACCACTTTCACTTAGGAATGTTGGGTACCTTTCGTGGTTATTCCCGTAAGTACCTGATGTTATTCCAGAAAGATTTCTAACTAGAAAAACATCGGGGAAACGAATACCAAAACCAGAATAATCTGATTCACACGAAAGAAGAATACCTTGTTCAGAATTTGGAGCATATGTCTGATTTTTTATCTTACGATTTCCTTTTTTAAATTATTCCCTCAATGCATTTTACGACCTGATGTTTGAGTAAACATGCGTATCTTCTGCTTGTTTCGTTAGTATAAAATATGCCATCCAAATAATAAACAAAACATTAAGTTCTTGTTTGAACCCAGAATTTATGAATGCTTTAACAATGTGATCATGCTATTATTTTTCTGATGTTTTTGGATACGATACAAATGCTTTCTTATTAAAGAGTCGCACTTGTGAAAACTCCATGATATATAACTCTATGTTATGGTCGTTCATGTGTCAACGAAACGGTCCGTCAACTATTTGAATTTTAAAAAGTAAATAAAGACATGGTTGCAGGAATCTAACTTTCTATCGTTCATTAATACATGCTCTAGTTTAAAGAAAATCAACATCCATTGACCTTCAAGCTTGAAAGTCTGACTCTTAATAATAAATACACACACACCCATATATATATATATATATATATATATATATATATATATATATATATATATATACATATATATATATATATATATATATATATATATATATATATATAACTACTTCTAGTAACATCTTGAACAGCATAAACAATGATGCTAAATCCTTACTAACTTCTTTAAATATCCTTAATTACACATACATATTTATCCCTGCTACACCCAGATGCACCTTACAAGACCACAAAAGAAATTTTCACGAAAACCCATCCATCAAACTAATTTGCCTATCCAAATCTGACCTATGCATTGTAAGCAACATTTTTTTAGATAGAATCATTCCTAACTTAAAAGAAAAAAAATTCATACACCCTTTGGTAATCCCCTAGTGAAGTTACCAATTGGTTTCTAAACCTCAGGGATACATCTAACTCTAACTTGAATTTTATCACCTTGGACATTAACAATTATTATCAGCCCATTTTGCTTATTCTACAAAACAAAGCTTTAATCTCTGCTAAGATAACTCAGATATCACAGACCTAGGGATCAAACTAATAATTTTGGCCAGGAGATCCCGATTAGAATTTGACAACACATTTAGGACCAGGAAGGATACCCCCAATAATTTCGATATAACTATGGGATCTTCGGACTCTGCTAAGGTTACTGACCTTGTAGGTTTATACTTATTGAAAGAATTGAAGTTTGACTTCGGACATTAAAACGGTGGGCTATACAGGGACGATGCACTTTTTGTTTCTAGGGAGAGATTCAGACAATACAACAACACCATTAAAAACCTACACAATTTTTTTTAAAACTTCGGATTAACTATAACTATAGAACCTGAGAAAAGAATATCTAACTTCTTTGACCTAACACTAGACCTCAACTCTGAATCCTTTAGCCCCTACCATAAACCAAATCTAACCCTCTTCTACGTACATAAGCTATCTAACCACCCAAAATCCATAATTAATTCCATAGTCCCCTCAGTTTCCAATAGAATCTCAAGATTATCCGCCAATGGATCCATCTTCGAATCAAATTCCAGCTTCTATAATAACGCACTTCTTAATTCGGAATACACTGATGAAATTAAATATGAAAATAATCCCACTATCCAGAAAAACAAACCTTTAAATGTAATTACATACAAAATGGCAATAAAGGATAAACAGCGAGCTAACAACACACTACTCAAGAAACCCAAGACATGTATAAATAGACCCACTAAAACTATTAATATTGACAAACCAGCTTACCTTAAAAAAACAGTAAAAATAAAAAAAAGTAGAAGAAAAAATTGTATTTGGTTTACCTCACCTTATAATTACAATGTGAAAACAAATATAGTTACGGAATTTTTCAAGCACCCGCATAAGTACAGAACTATTTAAAATAAAACTCTATTAAAATGTCCTACTCCACAATGCCCAATATAGCACAAACCATCATTACATCTAATAACAAAAAAATAAATATGCCCCAAAACCAGCACCTACTATACACCCCACTAATAACTGCAACTGCCAGAAATCTAGAGAATGCCCATTAAATGGTAATTGCATACAAAGTAACGTTATCTATGCCTGTACTGTCAAACAATTCCTCAAAAACACCATTGTGCAAACCAATACCAACACACAAATTCCCCACTCACCCTATAGCCCTCCCCATCTACAACTCCCTGTATTAAACGAAACCTTAAATAACACCTCTCACACTTACCAACAACCCCCGCTAACTAATAATAGTTTTGATCTCACAACTCAAAATATCTTATCTTCTCCAACTAACAATCCCGACTTAAATTGTGCCCAGAACTTGAGCATACAAACCCAAAACATTCTCGATACCATAAATAACACACATACTACAACAACAACCCCTATACAAAATACACACTTATATTGGAGCAAGCGCCTTCCCCATTAAGACCAGAATCGCAAACCATATCTACTCTTTCAAACACAATAATAACAATACTACTAGCACCTCTCTATCTAATCTAATAAAAACTTTAACATTAATAATAACTCCCTTCTCCCTATGTTGGACTATATTAAAAAGATATAATTCCTACACTCCAGGATCCGCTTTCTGCCAACTATGTACACTAGAGACATTTATGATAGACACAGCATCTAAAAGCTTAAACATTATTAACTCTAAAAATGAGTTCATCTCAAATTGCAGGCACAAACGAAAATTTAAATACATTAATTTCATTACTCCCTCTGACACCCCTCATCCCAGCCATCAACCTCCTTTCTAGTATCAGACAAATTTTTAAATTCTATGATTTGTTGATTTTTAAATTCTATAATTTGTTAATTTGTTAATCTTTAATTCTTAACTCCTCCAACCTTACAAATAACCATCTCAAGAAGATAACAGTACACCTAATAACTATATTAACCCATAACACTTATTGTAAATTAAAAACTAACATAACTCTCCTTACACCCTACCGACCCTTAACCCCTCTAACTTCAAAACTATTATTCCTAATTTACACTATAATTCCTATTTCCTTTTTCATTTTTCTTTTTCTTTTTTATTCTATTTGCCAAATTTCACATACACTCTTTCATTTCTTTTTATGCTTTTTATTTTTATCTCCCTTGTATCGACTCCATCGACACTGTATATGCTCTTATCCACCGACAATATCTTCATCGTAGATTCCATCTATCTCACCTTTAACTTCGCTCCTAGGTTACTCCTTCAATTGGTCCATTTGCTTCCCCTTATGAAGCTATTTATAACTTCAACTCACTAGTAATACATTTAAATTTTACATGATTCAACGCAACCCTACCCCATAATACTTATAACAGAAATCAATTCTTACAAGCGGTCTAACTTTATCCCCAGCTTAATCCCCAACCCTACATTTTAATTTGATTGAGTGAGACAGGCTTAATGTTTAACTATACATTGAGCTTGTTTTACTTATTTATTTTTTTATTTTCATTTAATTATCTAATTTTACTTTTGGGCTTATCTTGTTTAATTATATTCTAAACCAACTGGGAATCCCTTTTAAACTCTATAGTACTTTTAACTTTTTTAACTGTAACACTATGTCTTTGCCCGGCTTAGTACATTTTCAACATTTAAACTACAGATTCCCATTCACTGGAACCCCAACTTTTCCCATCGGAAACTCTTTTAAACTTTCGAAATTATTTTTGTCTTTCGCTCAAAACCAGTTTTAATCACGCCTCCTCTCTTCTTTTTCAAATAATATATACACTCAATGACCTAATTCTTCACCTACGGCCAAATCCCTACTAGCATCGGATCTAGTATATACCAAAAATTAGCTTATCACCAGAACCCCTCTTCCACTCTCCCTATTCCCTTTCAGCAGCAGTCATGACTATTTCAACTAACCCTCCCTCCTTCTGCCTGACCTTCCTTTTTTCCAATCCACCTCCTAATTTGACCTGTTTTTAACTTAAGGACTTCTTCTCAGAGCTGCCTCAATATTTCACTGCTAATGTAATTCGTTTACGATTCTAATTCGGGCCAGAAAGTATTGTTTAAAATGGCCCGATTTCTTCATTTTAATTCCGTTTAAGTGCGCTTCATCTACGATTTGAACTCAACATCTCACTATTGGATTTACTTCATTTTTTAGCACTTTCCTATGCTGCCTTCACGAAACTTTTTCTTCTCAATCCGAATCTCCTTCCATTGGACACTTTACCAACGGACAATTACCATCTGGACCAACTCCATATTTTTTTACACGAACTTTTATTCACCCTCCATTTTCTTAATAATATATTTTTTCAAATGTTGAATTTTGGCTTTCATACTGCCAACTTATCTATCTGTATAATTCCTCTGATGATAAGATCTCGATTTTTGAAAAGCCTTGGCTTAAAGAAAGAATAATAAACATAATTTTATTACAGAATATACTTTGCACCGAACAATCGAAGTTTGAAATAAATCTGGACATTCGTACATGTTTATCACTCTTCGTTCATCTATATATATATATATATATATATATATAACTTGAAAAGTATGCTGATATGGAAGGAATTTTCGGCTCTACAGTAAGGGTTCCTTTTGGTGATTTCACGATCATTTTTACTGAATTTGCCGTTATTTCTGAAGAGCATATTCTGAGAGTCATTTGATAGGCATCCGAGTTTTATTTCTGGACAAATGACTTTTGATTTTCTTTTGAAAATAGGTTTTGGCTGGTATCACGTCCATATCGTCATTGGCGTCTTGATTCTTATCTGAATATTTTTCACATAGATTTTTACATAGATGTTGTGTGGTTTCAATTGGAAATTATCTTAGAGGGTAGGGAGATGTTCATATGATTACTTTGATTTGTTCAAGTGTGCTCTGAATTTTTCTCCAGAAAAATGTGTAAGACTTCTTTTGGTCTGAAATCCACATTTAATAACAGTATCATCTAAATTAAATCTGTAATTTTATTTATTTGTAGCACCACTGCAATTTAGAAATAACACTTTAATGGTAAAATATTGAGCTTCATTTTGCTACAGAAATTTATTCCCATGAGAATCGATCTAAAATATATAAAGGGGTTGGTTTGGCATAGTATCAAACACATACACACACTAATATATATATTTATATATATATATATATATATTTATGTATATATACATACCTTAAATAAATTATTATATTATATGTATATATATATATATTATATATATATATATATATATAATATATATATATATATATATATATATATATATATATATGTAATACTCAAAGTCTGCATGTGTGATTTTAGTGTGTTCCATATAGAAAAAAGTTAGATAATATACATGAAATTTAAAAGTGCATTCTCATGTAAAAATTGCCGGGGAAGACAATGGAAGTGCCCATGAATCTCTAAGTTCCCTCTTAACCTAACGGAGCAATTATTGGCCGAACTACGTTTATAACTTCAAATATATCATATTCTAATGAAATTTATAAAATTCTCCGTAAGTGGCCTTGTATCTCTCCGTCACTTTCTATGTGCTGAATATTTACGCATCCTACCTATAAGAGATCTATGACAACAGAACAAAACTTCAAATATGTATACTTGATTGTTCTTGAATGTTACTTTAAAAGTCGTCTGTACAAATGTCTGAATTGTTTAGTTGAGAAAGTATCAGACACTAACACATCGAGTGTGCCGTTTTGATTATTTTTAAATAACATCATATAAAATCAAAGGATACATACTTTCCGTTTTTCAATATAATAAAATGCAATTGAAGAATTTTCGTATATTTAGTATCCAACGCCTCTCCGCCTGTATATCTGACTGCCTGCTATTCTCTCTTTCTCTCTCTGTTCATCCGTCTTTACATCTCTCTCTCTCTCTCTCTCTCTCTCTCTCTATATATATATATATATATATATATATATATATATATATATATAAAGATAAATGAACGAAGAGGGCTAAAGATGTACGAATGACAAATCTATTTCAATTTCGATTGTTCAATGCAAGGTGTACTCGGTAACACATGTTTATTTTTCTTTCCTTAAGCCAAGAATTTTCAAAGATTAAAATATTATCATCAGAGGAATTACATAGATGGATAAGTTGGCAGTGGAAAATCCAAAATTCAAAATTTGAAAAAATATTAAAAAATGGAGCGTAAGGGTATGCGTGTAAAAAATATGAAGTCTGTCCAGTTGGTGAATGTCCGTTGATAAGGTGTCCGGTGAAAGGAGATTTAAAGATGGAAAAACAATCGAAGTTGAAATAGATTTGTCATTCGTACATCTTAATCCTTCTTCGTTCATTGGTTCCCCGATTTATAAAATCGGGGGACCTATGTTTTAAGGAATTTCAGTCCGTCCGTCCGTCCGGATTTTTCTCCGCAACCATCTATTGAATTTCTCTGAAATTTTGCATGAAGTTGTAACTTTGGTCAGGTTAGAAAGTGACATTCTCCGATTTTTGAAAAAAAAGGCGCAGAAATGGCAAACATGACATTGTTTGCCCCATAACTTTTCATTCATCCATTCAATTTCTCTGAAACTTGGCCAAAATATGGAGGGAATTGTTCCTAATAGAAAATAAGTATCGCTGACCTTGGGAAAAATCAGGTTCGCGCCCCCAGGGGGTCAAAAGCCTCCAAAATGGCAAAAAATGACCCTTTTCTCCCATAAAGTTTGATCCATCAATTCAATTATTCTGAAACTTGGCCAAAATGTAGAGGCAATTGATCTAAGTATAAAATGAACATCCTTGACCTCAGAAAAATTCTGGTTCGCGCCCCAGGGGGTCAAAGGGGGGTCAAAAATGCCCCAAATTGCCCAAATTTATTGCATTTTACACTCGCCACATCGAGTCACATACAGAGGGAGACCACGCATGCGCGGCTTGTTTATCTTTATAATTGCTCTATCTCGTATATTAAGTTTAAACCATTTCACTATAGGTTCTATCGTCTAAAAGTATACTTTTAGTTTCATATGTTATATATATATATATATATATATATATATATATATATATATATATATATATATATATATATATATAATAAAGGAGAACACCTGTCTGTTTATGTGGATGTCTGCCCTTAAAAACGAAAACATACTAGGGAGTTTACCTTAAATATAAGTTTATTCACATGTACACTTTACCTGTGAACAAAATGGAAGTAGTTTTGCGTCTCTAGCTGTCTCTTACAGCAGCTAATGACACTTTTCTAACACGTTACATCATTAAATTAATGTATTTATAAGCGTTAGGTTAAAAGTATTAGCATATATTAAAATATATCAGTTGGTAAGATATCTTGCTGATTACATCAATTTTGCTCTTAAAGTAAACTGCTCTTGATATTATTTGGCATATGATGCTATCCTACACTCCAACTCAAGCAACACAATGTAACCCTGCTAGTATATATATATATATATATATATATATATATATATATATATATATATATATATATATATATATATAATATATATATATATATATATATATAAAGAAGGATATGGACACAATTTTGAAAACCTTGTTTTCTTATGATAATGTTTGTTTAAACATTTTATAGAAACAACAAGAAGTATTTTTTTTGTTTAATAAATATATTATATAATAAGTTATTTATTTTAGCTAAGCTTTTAGTTTATGATGCTATTTTCAAAACAAGACCTTTTATTTTTTCCCCATTTCATCCATCTGGTGTTATTTAGACTTGTGGTTTCAAAGAAAGTCGAGTTATGTCAGCATGGTTAAACACTTATTGTGAATAAAGAGGGATATGAACTTTGATATATTTTGACGAACCAATTCGCGCATAGACGAACAACGAAAATTGATATGTCAATTCCGGATCTTTCGACCATGTGTTCTTCAGAAATCCAAAGTTCGCCCCCAGAAAATTATATTATAAGGCAGCTAAAAAAACAACAATATAAAACAATCAACTTACATTGAATACATGTTCGTTCGAGGAAAACATGCATGATACTACCCATTCAGATAGCCATCTTATATATATATACTCTGTTGTTAAAAGTTAGCAATCATCGAACTTTTACCATAAAAAGGTTTTTCTATAAAAATAAAAATGATATGCACAAACATATATTTTCTCACATCTCTCTCTCTCTCTCTCTTTATATATATATATATATATATATATATATATATATATATATATATATATATTTATATATATATATATTTAGGCAAACATTATTAAATAACACGGAGTGGTTTTGTTTGATGCGACATTTTTTTATTTTTTCAATTTTCCGAATTGTCCATCTAATGTTTCGGTCAAATTGATATAAATATGATCCATGGCTTTCTTGTTCAATTCTTTTTTCTTTTTTGCAAGTACTTTCGATTTGAATCGTCAAATAATCTTCAGGCGGTATTAGTTTTAGTGTCTTTACTGTTGTGCTCATTTTTGAATTATAACGGCAAGTAGTTTATATTTGAAAACGCGTCTGTAAAGTTGAAATGTACATGAGAGCGTGATGGCGTTCTACACATACGTTAAGAAATTGATGACGTTAAATAAAGTGCATACAATTCAAACGCATAACTACCTAATGGCTAAGAATTTGATAATATTAATTATTATGCTAGACACTTTAAAATGTTGCGACTAGTTTCATAATTGACATTATTAATTGTGGGATGTTTAGTTTTTATGTAGAGGGCTTCGAGTATTTTTAATTTTTTGATATTGGTATCATGGTGTATTATTTTGGTATTGTTAACAAGGAAGTTTCTATATTGGGAGGGAGTGCAATTATGTTTTTTTAGGTGTTGGCATATAGAGCTGGTGTCGGATAGATGTAGGGTGAGTCTTCGGGATAGTGTTGTGGAAGTGAAACCTATGTAAGAATTAGTTTTTTTTATTGTTGTCGGAGATACATTCTCCCATAGGGCATTGGAACTGATATATTACATTGGTTCTTCCTAATGTATTTTGGGTTTGGGAAGTGTTATTTTTAACAACATAGTTTGATGTTTTAATTTTTTTATAATAAATGATAAATCGTATTTTATCATCAGAATCGGTGGGGGATATATAGCGATGTATTATATTTTTAAGAGCTTTTTCATCCAATTTAAAGTTTGGATGCATTTGGTTACAATAGAATAGATTTATGTGGTGGGAATTATTTAGCTTATTAGTAGGATTATCTAAATTTCTAATCATTAATTTTATTTGTTCATCAACCATATAATTGGGAAAATGATTATTAATTAGGACTTGTTTTATGTTTTTTAATTCATTAAAAAATATTCTTTTGGATGAGGAGATTAATTTTGCACGGTTTAATAGATTTTTGACCATAGCAATTTAATATCTATATGGGCATTCACTTTTAAAACTTAAAATACAGGTGTCAATAGATGTAGGTTTTTTATAGGGAGAGGTGATGAATGCATCACTGTTGGAGTCAATGAGAACATCTAAAAACGTAATTTTATTGTTAACATTAAGCTCATGAGTGAATTTAAGAACTGAATTATTTTGAAAAGTATCGTGTAGTTTTTTTATTTCATCTATACTATTTACTAAAATAAGAATATCATCAACGTAGCGGGCATAAATGGAAGGTTTAGTGATTATATAAAATATTTTATTTTCGAGGTCGGCCATGTAGAAATTACTAAAGGTCGGTCCATGGACAGATCCCATAGAAACCCCGTCAATTTGGGTATATATGTTGCCCTTATGGTCATGGAAAGGAACTTCAGTGGTGCAAATTAATAATAATTTTTTAA
>OY744535.1:58154798-58224798 GCA_963556195.1 Sepiola atlantica | reverse complement strand
TACCCCGTTTACAATTCTAACTCGATGTGAAAAAGTAGGATAGACTATACTATAACACTTTGGTAGCGCAACCAGTGGAGAAGAAGGCAAACTCCGAAATGGCACTTATTCTTTTCCGCTTATAATAGCATTTCTTCCGGGCATTACACAGATCTCCTTGCTACTGGATTTTAGTAGTATAGTCACCTGCGTCTCCACCAGAGTTGGATATGACACAAAGTAAAGTTTAATGTGTGGTGCTGCCAATATTATGGGCCTGTGGCGTTCTGTTATTGCACTGATGATAAGTGATCAATCAGAGGAGCAGAAGTGCGGTTGCTGATTGCGGAACCGTTGATTTACTATCAATTCCTCATTGTGAAGAACCCCCTTTTCTCTTAAAAAAGACAACGGCTTATTTAATAAATAATTTGTATTTGTAATTTTGTTATAAAATATAGAGATTTTATATCTGGGGATGATTCTAACAGTTATATTCCAGGTTTATACATGTATATGTATACAGTATAAAGTATTATTTATACAAACATTATTGGTTACATATGTGCATATATGTTTCAGTTGCCATTGATAGCTACTTTCTCAGACCTTTAGACCTTTATTTGCTCTAACAGTCTGAGAAAGTTGACTCTCGATTGAGTGGACAACTGAAACATGTATGCACATATGTAACAAATAATGTTGGTATGAATAAAAATTCATACTAAAAACAGATCTACTTGCTATTGAGCACTTTTTATAAACTATGAATTTCATTGGATTAAAATCTATAGAAACAAATATAATACATGAACTATATATATATATATATATATATATATACATATCTATATATAAATATATATATATATATATATATATATATATATATATATATATATATATATATATATATATATAAACATATATGATAAATATTTGTTTTGTTTATTATCTATGTACGCATACGTTTCGTCCTTTTTAATCGGGACTCGTCAGCATAGATATATACTTATTCAGTACTGGTCGCGCGATTCAAAACCCCGGGTTTCGAGTATTTTTACAACTTAAATCCCGACATCCAGAACCACACGACCACCGCTGAATAGTCAGATAAACAATGATAATTGTAACACTTATTTCGGACGCTTAACTTTATAAGAGTGTTCAACTTAATGAAAGGAACGATGCATTTATAGCTAGCAACGTCATTCTGTGTTAATACTACACTTACAGTGCCCATCTTGGGGGCTTTCTAGGGGATACAAATAATACATATTTGTTTTGTTTATTATCTATGTATGTATACGTTTCGTCCTTCTTAATCGGGACTCGTCAGCATAGAGATACAACTATTCACTACTGGGCGCGCGATTCGAAACCCCGGGCTTCTAGTATTTTTACAAAACAAATCTCGACATCGAGAACCACACGGCCACCGCTTAATAGTCAGATAAACAGTGATACTTTTTACACTTATTTCGGCGGCTTGACGTTATAAGAGCGTACAACTTAATGAAAGGAACGATGCATTTATAGATAGCGACGTCATTCTGTGTTAATACTACACTTACAGTGCCCATCTAGGGGCTTTTCTAAGGGCTACAAATAATAAATATTTGTTTTGTTTATTATTTATGTACGAGGTTGACATCAATAAAATTAGCACAATATTTTTATCAGTTCAAAGAATTCAAACAACAAAATCTGGAGTATGATCGTTTCCAAAACGATTTAGAATACTTCCAAAAAGCTTTTTTCAGCGTCTTCTACATCACAACTAGAAGTGAAGCAAGAAAAACATCACAATTTAGTATTTTTTTAGAATATATTTATATCCAGTTATGGTAGGAAAATTGGAACTTTTCATTATACAATTTTATATCACTCTATCTATATCATTAATGATAATTATAATAACATATGTTACATTGTGTTAAATATAAAATACATACTATATTCTTTAAATATAACATAGATCAAGTAGAATAGCATGTATCACAAGTTAGTTGAGAAAACATAAACTGTTCAATCATAGGTCCTACTAATTTACTAATATCAACTGAGTTCTCACATACTGAAGAGTACTGATAAGTCTATCGATTCCTATCCCAGTTCCAGCATGACCAAACAAGGAAACCCGGGTACACCCAACACATACTGTAATAATTAAAAAAAAATTTCTCACAGACATATATATATATATATATATATATATATATATATATATATATATATATATATATATATATATGGGAAATTAAAAAGGAAAAAACAAAAAGGATGTTTTTTTATATATTCATCAACGTTTCGTCTTTATTTGTAAGACTTCCTCACGATGCTAATTTAAAAAAAAATGTCATCCTTGATGAATATATAAAAAAAACATCATTTTTGGTTTTTTCTTTTTCATTTCCCATTACGTCGGAGTACCTTCATCCTTCCTTTCTCATATATATATATATATATATATATATATATATATATATGATATATTCTTTCCCTTTTTAAAATGCAATCCCCTTGGTAAAAATAAAGGATACATTTTCTTCTCATTCACGCACTTGTATTTTTTGACTTTAATAGGCAGTGGTAGCTCAGGTCCAAGGTTCATGCTGCATGGCCGGCATGTCAGATGTATATAAGCACATTGATGAGTCTAAACCAAAAAACGAAACATGCCTGTCGGTGGATATAAACTTATTTATGAAATAATATATATATATATATATATTTTCCCATTAATTTTTACGTACATTAAAGTAAAATAAAAATGAATTAATATATATAAAAGATAAAAACACGCCCTATTAAGGGCGACAATGCAATATAATGCCTGATATTTTACCGCTTAGGAAGTAAAAATAATACCAACGCTGTTACTATTGCCAGTTAAAAAAATAACAAATACGTAAACTCTATCTATCTATCTATCTATCTATCTATCTATCTATCTATCTATCTATCTCCTTCTCTCTCTCTCTCTCTCTCTCTCTCTATATATATATATATATATATATATATATATATATATAGTTTGTGATTGATACCATCCTGATGAGGATATATTTGCCCTCATTCTTCCATTTCTTCTTGTGTCTTACGCTTCACAGTTGTTTACAACAGCTGAGCCAAAAAAGGCGGCGCTGTGATGGCGGATGCTGTCTAAATGGTATTAAGATGATTTGGAGATTATGCTCCTTAATACACAATAGTATCCATTGCCGAAGAGATCCTTCTTCCAATTACGCCTTTATCTGCTGTGAAAATATGCAGACAACAAAAGAATCGACCACGTGATAATGCAACATGGTGCAGACTGTGTCAGAAACGAAAATAGTAGAAAGGAAGAGAAATCAATTCATATTGAAAACAGAGGTGTAACATAGACGTTTAATTTCTCATGCGAAAAGCGAGGCTGAAGTAGCTGCAAAAACCGTTACTAATCGCTACTTTTTCAATTGCTAACATGTAGCGCAACGGTAATAACTACTGTTCCGTTGAATACTTCGTATAACTAAACCATTTACTAATATTACAGATTTATCCAAGGTAGGTACCTTTCGTTCAAGTGATGTAATTTAAATAACCGGAATAAAAATACGTAAAAATGAACCATTTTTTTTTTCAAATTTACTTTTTATATTTGTAACGCAACATAGTTTCTTTTAATTTAAACTCATAAAGTATGCTTCAATCGATGTATGCAATACAATTATCGTCATCAGCAATAAGAGAACTAAAGAGGTAACTCTGAAAAAAAGAAGAATTTATCTCTCTCTCTTTCTCTCTCTCTCTCTCTATATATATATATATATAGCATAATATAAAATGAAATAATAAAATAAGGTGCAAATCAAATTTTATTAAAATTCAAAGTTCAGGCAAAGTATCTTAAAGTCCTTAACCCATGAGTTTTCAAAGATAATTCTTCTTCTCAGAGGAGAATTATCTTTAAAGAATTATCTTTGAAAACTCATGAGTTAAAGACTTTAAGATACTTTGCCTGAACTTTGAATTCTAATAAAATTTGATTTGCACCTTATTTTATTATTTCATTTTATATTATCTATTAATGCTCTATCCAGTATATTGAGCTTCAGTTTTTATCCGGATGTTTCACTAATTAAAATATTAGTTGCCTCTTATATCTTCTGTTGGATTAACATTGCAAAGATAAGGGGAGAGCAAATACAGCACTTGGTTTTCCAAAACGGTCACTCATTTATGACTGATCAGGTTCAAAGTCGCTTAAAATAATTTAATATTATTTATTAAAAATGTATATGGTTATACTTATATATATATATATATATATATATATATATATATATATATATATATATATATATATATATATATAGAGAGAGAGAGAGAGAGAGAGAGAGAGAGAGAGAGAGAGAAAAGTAGATATTAACATGATTGGTCAAAATAGAATATGTGAAAAATATAAATAAAATATATTATATATATATATATATATATATATATAATATAAAAAATTAGATATGAAAAAATAAAACAAATGAATAATGAATGCATTTCAGATGCTTTCAACCTAGAGAGTAAACTTTTTATGAGCACTGACGAATATTTATATATATATATATATATATATATATATATATATATATATATATATATATATATATATATATATTTTATATATATATATATATATATATATATATATGTATATATATAATATCAATTGTATGCAAATTAAAACTGTCTTTTCAATTAAATTATGAAGATTGTTCCTTACATTTACCAATGGTTAACATAATATTCAATATTTATATATAACACTTCTTTGTGAATATAGCAGGAAAAATCCCAGCAGAGTGCTCGATTAATTGAGAATTAAAATTAAAATTTAAAAATTAAGAGAGCAATATTTATTTA
This sequence comes from Sepiola atlantica, assembly GCA_963556195.1. Lineage (NCBI taxonomy): Eukaryota > Metazoa > Mollusca > Cephalopoda > Sepiida > Sepiolidae > Sepiola > Sepiola atlantica. The sequence continues at coordinate 58,219,914 of OY744535.1, read as the reverse complement.
TTTTGGTACAGAAAAATTAGTACAACATTCGTACCGTCGGTTTCAAGCACAGAAGGACCTAGCCGTCCGGCTCTTTTAAACAATAGAAAGTAATGTTACCAATTGATTTCAAATACATTTTAATTCATACAATTGTTTCTTCCTATTTAAAAACATACATTCTTTTGATAACAAAACTTAAGAAGTTTTCATGAAAATCATGAGAATAAAGCAAACAAAAATATAATAAACAAGCGAAACCGTTAACATCCACATTTTTATATGGAACGAAAACAGGAAATAAAAACGGTGTGGAAAAAGTTATGTTTTATGAGAACGAACGAAACGGCATTCACCCTACGCGGGTGGAACTTGCTTCCTCTGAAGAGAAAAGTTTCTAGGGAATATCAAATTTACAAGTGGTCCCCAGTCGCATGTATATCGTAGTCAGGGAAGATGACGACGTTAAGTTTTTGCAGTTCTTGCGGGGAGGTGTCGAGCTCCTCCTACATACAGCGACTGATATTCCTATCTGGTACTGACCAGGCTTAATGTTGCTTAACTTTGGTGATCTAACGAGAACCGGTGTATAAGCGTCATTATGACGTATATAGAAGAGATAAATCAGTAAAAATATAAAGTAGAAAAGAAAAAATAGAAGACTATTTACATGTTTTTTATGAGTATTATTTTAATTAATAGAACATATGGGTCGCATTATGAAAAAAACATCGGATCATTTTTCGAGTGTCTTATGATACCAGTTTTTACATTTACCTACAGAAGAATGCTCATTGGTCTGTAAAATAAGAGACAAATAAGTTTAATGAAGAGAACGATTTTGAATTTTCTGTTGTTTTTTTGTGGCTTACCATTTTTTAAAACTCTTTTATTTCCCTCTCTATATTTTTAGCTTTTATCAATTCTCTTTCGTTCTGTCGATTTTTATCTTTTCTGTGTTTCCCATCCTTCATTTTTAACCATCTCCTCTCACTTTTCTTTCTACTATCTTCAATAATAAAATAATTTGATCGTGTCTTGATTTTACAAACATAAAGTAAGATATAACCCTTCATAAAATTAATCAATTAAACAATTTTAAACTGTTAACATAAAATAAACTATATTATTGTGATTGCTTATTAAATGTCTATATTTTTAATAATGAATCAACATTTATAAAGGTCAAAAGTAACTCGAGGATAAGGGTTACTGATGAAGGATATTATGAGAGGATTGATAATGATGACTAGAATGAACAACGTTTCATTACTCATGGGAGACAGTTGATGATAAACATTTGTTGACATTGGATTTGAAGACGGCCATGTTGTAGTCTTCAGGGAAGCCATTCCATAACAATGTGTTACACAGATGGGAAGCGGGTTGAAACTGAATCATATAGAAAATATATGCAATGGTGGAATGAAGATATTGTTACACTTATATACCCGCGGTATGTAATATTTTAAAAAGAACCGGTAATGCCTGGTGCAGTATTTATCCATAGACAGGCTATGCCGACCTCACCCGAAGAAGGAAGTTTACAAAGAATATCAAATTTATAAGCGGTAGCCAGTCGTATGTATATCTTGGTCATTGGAAAATGACCTACAGTGTCTAAATGGTACTGGGCAGGCTCCACGTCGCTTAACTTCGGTGATCTAACGATAACCTGTGTGTAAACGCGATTATGCAGTTCTATGTAATGTTAGATGTGATAAAATAAAGGATAAAATAACGACGGTATGAGTTAAAATTAAACAAGGGAAAATCAGAAACTGAAGAATCTATCTCAACGTTTCGCCCAACTGTTGTGTGGGCTTTTTCAATACTTAAGTTTTAAAATAGCAAATGACGAACCATTTCTCAGCTTTACTCTTGAAAAAGGCCATAAAACAGTTGAGCGAAACGTTGAGATGGATTCTGTAGTTTCACTTCTTTCCTTTTTGAGTCTTAATTCAATGTTTGATGTTAACACAACCCGCTATTCGCTCTACCTCCCATAACACATACATGGCCCAGCACACGTAGTCTCGTTACAATTCATACAGAAATCGTATATGTACATTTCACCACAAAGAATACAAAAACGCAACCGTTAAAAATGAATTAATACTTCTAAAATACTTTGTATCATAAAAACCGTGTGAATGATGAAAGCGAAAAGTGAGTTCAACTTCACTTTCATAATTGGACATGAATATTCAGCGATTCGTTTATTTGTGATCATAAGATAAGTAACACAATACGAAGATATTGAAACAACACCGACAGGAAGGAGAGAGGTAAAAGGATATTACCCTTTCCCCAAACACCACATCATCGCTATCAATGACACGACTTCTAACAACATAACTGATTCTAATTTCCTTTATCTTCTCTTCGTGAAATCATAATTACGTCCACAATTGACCAGATTGACCTTTAGCAAATATCTGTTATTTGACAAGCATCATCGGGTAGCTGAAAAGTCACGATACTATCTCTTGAAAACTGATATTTTGCTGGTAGACTTTTGGCGTTATCTCTTGGACTAATGCTACCATTCTCGTGTGGAATAAGAAGGTTCTTCTGGAGTCGCCGCAAGTCGATGCTCTGCAGAAAAAATAATAGCTCTGATAGACAGTGTCCTATCGATTCTGATCCTTGTTGTACAATAGGCTCCTCTGAGAACAAAATTTATTCAGAACCTTTCTCCGCACTAGAAAATTTCCTCGGATTTCAGTTCTTGAAAGTGTTATGGTGTAAGTTGACTTACATATTTGTGGAATAAATGGACTTACCCAAACACAATAAATACAGTTACGACTAAGCGTCGTGGCTGTTATTGATGACAATTATGGCCACAGAATCGGACACATACTTTCTGTAACATACTTCTGTTAATACACTTTTCTTAAGTTGACCATTGTTTTTGTTTTGATTATTACCGACCCTTCAAGGCAACAACAGAAAGGTAGAAGTAGAGTAAGAGAAAGAAAACGAGAGAGAAAGGATGTTTTTCTTATCCACGTATGTGGCGAATCTCTCTAGAGTATTGCACGAAAGTCAAATAAGTCAAATCTATCCTTTTTAATCTACATGAACATTTTCGTGACATTTTTTAATCATAGTGGCAATGTTTTTTTTTGTATGTTGAAAATATCAATAATAAATTTGATTGAAAAACAAACTTTTATCTTTGGGGAAAAATGTTGCTGCAACACATGAAAATATCTTTGTTTTTTTGCTTCTTTTTCCTTTAGCTGTGAGAAATCTATGCATTGCGAGAGAAACCGGAAGTAAACATTCGTTGATTCATTTATTTCGGATAAATAGATAAAACAATAAAACTATTTACATTTAAAAAACAAACCTTCCCTCTTGATGTGTTTCTTCAAGAAATCTCAATCGATGTGTTTTTGTTTATTAGCGGATAAGCTTGGAGTCAAATGGAATCAAACCGAGGAAATCCAGAGGCTGATTGGAGAGAAAAACAAGAGAAAAAAGAAATATGAAATAAAAGGGAAATAAAGATTACGACTAACACAATAACATGTTATCAACTCCTTTCTGTTATGAGAAAAATAAAATGATGCAGCTACGAGTGGGCGGATCACTGCCTGATTTGCCGCTTTCTGTATCAAGAGACTATGGATACCACATGACAGGTTGCTAGCACGATGAATGGTTTTCACGCTATTTAACCTCATATTATTACTATTATTCGAGGAAATGACTTGAGACTGCTCTCGGCCTACCAATACAGAAGGGCATCCGATTAAATATCCTGATGTTCTCAATATAGTTTTTTTAATATAAGTTTGTCGTTAGAAAAATTATCATGGGCATTTAAATTTAAATCTAATATTCATATTAAAAATACTTCACATGGTCAGGTGAGGTTTTAAAGAGGTGCCTTCTGGCCTACAAAAATTGCCTGGGCATCCCCATCAGAATTCCTCAGTAGGGCGCCTCAGCCACAAACTAATCCCTTCTAAAAGAAAAGGTAGTTTAAGAGGGTGGATCTCTTAGGACTTAACAGAACCATACCTCAGCCCGACAACATCAAAGCTACTGTCGGGCTGCTTGTTGAGGACTAGTATGGACAACACATACTCAAGCTGTATTGAATAAATTGTCTTTTACGAGACTACACATGTACTAAATGGACACCTCACAGAAAATATATCGTTAGACCAATAGCAAGGAGAAATCCAAAGGCCGAAAGCAATGCGGGTTCAATTTCAGAGCTTTCCCTCGACCTATAGTTGTATACCTACCATAATATACACTACTAGTTGACTCATAGCAAGATGTAGAAGTGACAGATATCTTCGAGTTCATCTAGTTCAGTTTTTCTCAAATAATTATCAATCATGCCACTCACTTAAGCCCCCTTAGGCGTTTTAACCGCTCCCCTTTCCACACAAACACACACACAAAAAGACACACACAGGAAGGCAAACCTCCCAGTAAGAAGAATATTATAAATAAATAGATAATTCATTCTATTATGATTGATTGATGTATAATTCAAGACTGAGGATAACTTAAATAAACAACAACGTACACAAGGCTTTGAAATGTTCAGACGTCTGCTGTTTGATCTGGTTGGCGTGCGGTGATTTCATATAATACAATAAACAAGTATTCCGTCATCAAACTTCTACACCGAACCATAAAATGAAAGAAAACGTTAAAGCGTGACATTTTAAAATCTTATTCATTTTAAAAAGTGTCTGTTTCTAAGTATTAATGAATGAGATTATTAGTAGAATATCCGTCGCAGAACTTGTAAAAGCAATAAATATAGCATTTGTTTTAAATTTTAATGTTTTTTTTCTTTGAGGGATATGGTAAAGTTTCGCTGGCACACTCCAAATGGTTAAGTTAACAAAAATAATGTGTGCACGTTACGCACCTTGTTGCCTAGAAGACATATCAAGCACATACCGATTATTGCCGGTCACGCGCGAGCAGCGATCATTTAAAAATATATTACATAATATAACTCCAAATTTTATGTAGAGCAATTCTTTTTCTGTTACATTTGTTGTATTTAACTTATCTTCAAAGTCTTATTGGGGGCGAGTGCAAGTTATGGTGGACGCATGAAAAAAATCCATGTTACTCACCGTGTCAGCATGAATAGATATATTCTAAAATGCATAATGATCGGTTCATTAGTTTAAGAGATAATACTGTACACACATATGTGTGCACACACACACACACATATATTTACTGTAGCGTCATTGATCAGCGCGCTCGGTATTGGAGTTAATTGCGACTTTTGTTCCGAGGTTGAATCGTGCGACTGGCGTTAATAGTTATCGTTACATTGATGATTGTGCAAGGATGAAACCTATATGTATGTAGATAATATTTTAATATTTATTAGTAAAAATAATTAATTGTTCCCCTTTCTTAGCTGGTCCATTTGATGAGTAAATAAAAGAAGCCGTCAAAAGCTATAATGCATTCCCTTCCTGTTGAACACTGTTATAACGGCATACAACAACTGTCCGCCTACATTACACACATATTGTTTTTTCCATTTCGTCTGTAGCCATTTACGGTAGCCTCAATAATTAGCACGCTCGGAATTGGAGTTAATTGTGACTCTTGTTTCGGGTTTCGAATCGTGCGACTAGCGTGGATGGTTATCTTTACACTGATGATGCCACAAGAATGAAACGTATACGTATGTAAATAATATTTAGATATGTATTTATTATTAATATATATATATATATATATATATATATATATATATATATATATATATATATATATATATATATATATATATAATAACCTTACTTTGATGTCACTCCGTCATTGAACATTCTTAACCTTTTCCACACTAACGTCTGGATCTTTCGAAAGCCCACAGAGGTATCTTTCACTTTGGGAATTCCTAAGCTAGTTTATACAGCATGTATTGTTCCATTGAATCGTATTTCTCGTCAATGCAGATATAGTAAATTGTAAAAAATCCTTATATATTACAATGTATTGAATAAAATTTGATAACACTTTGACTGAAGCAGCCTTGACATAACAGGTCAGCCATAGGATAGTCAACAGAATAATATTATACATGCCGCGTGTGACTCGATGTGGCGAGTGTAAAATGCAATACATTTGGGCAATTTGGGGCATTTTTGACCCCCCCCCCCCCTTTGACCCCCTGAGGGCGCGAACCAGAATTTTTCTGAGGTCAAGGATGCTTATTTTATATCCAGAACAATTGCTTCAACATTTTAGCCAAGTTTCAGAAAAATTGAATGGATGGATCAAACGTTATGGAAGAAAAGGGTCATTTTTTGCCATTTTGGGGGCTTTTGACCCCCTGGGGGCGCGAACCAGATTTTTCCCAAGGTCAGCGATACTTATTTTCTATTAGGAACAATTGCCTCCACATTTTGGCCAAGTTTCAGAGAAATTGAATGGATTGATGAAAAGTTATGGGGCAAAAAATGTCACTTTTTGCATTTCGGAGCCTTTTGACCCCCTGGGGCCTAACCAGATTTTTTTTCAAAAATCGGAGAATGTCACTTTCTAATCTGACCAAAGTTACAACTTCATGCAAAATTTCAGAGAAATTCAATGGATGGTTGCAAAGAAAAATCCGGACGGACGGACGGATGGACGGACGGACGGACGGACATGCCTCAAAACATAAGTCCCCCGATTTATAAAATCGGGGGACCAATCAGCGTAACGTTCATACCGAAACGCAACATGAAAGAAAAGTGCTACGTATGAAGATGCATCCATTGAAGCTGAAACTACCTAGGTAAAGTTATAAGAGCTAATCTTATACTATTTTTGTATCAACTAAAACGGTCGTCAGACGAAAAAAATGATAACATACACGAAACGTATTCATTTAAGCTATCTACACCGTTTGGTGTAGGTTAGCAAAAGTTAGGACAATGTCTGCGTGTTGAAAGGAATTAAGCTGTCCGGGGTACGAAGAGAGGAGAGATCTTACTTCATTGTTTCAGGAAACTCTCTGTTGACTGCTGCCCAAATATCAAATAGGCTAACGTAGTTTTTCAGGGGACGGTTGAAATTAATACGGCCTAAACGGTGATTAGTTAGTGTGTGACCAAATCACCCAACAGGTACTGCTCTCTGTCAGGAAAAATAAATGTTGTTTATGACTGCTACAAAGTGTAAACCCTTTGTAAGAATAAACACTATATCTGATTTCCTCTCCAGGAAAAAAAGCATACCGAAATGGTTCAGTGGCACTAACATCTGTTGATACGAGGGAAAATGGCTGCTGGGGGTCTGAATGGATAGAAAAAAATTAGGAGGGATTGTAACATCTAGACCTCGACTGGATGGATATAGGGAGAATACTAAGATACTGAGAAAAACTATTGTCGCTTAGGTTCCAGAGAAAACCATCGGCTACTAGCAGGGATAAGCCACTAGTAACGACATGTGGAGGAACACGACGCTAGTTATAACGAAATAAAACATTGTCTACTGTGATGTCTGTGGACCTTTTGGCTAAGATCAAAGTGTAGTATCTGTTCCGTTGGATACTACACCCCATACTACACCCCATAAACTGGTATTGTCTTGGCCTTCGGGGCTTGATTTACGCCGGTCTATGGGTCGGTCCTGTGCAGTTCTAGGAGGTCCACCCTCTCAGGCTTTTCCCCCTCCCTCTTTGGGGAGGAGTAAGTTTATTACTTACTGCCTGAGGCGCCCCTACTGGGGAATGGCGACGGGGCTGCTCAGGTAATTTTTAATGGCCAGAGTGCTCACTTTCTCGGGCGCTTGCTTTTCAAACCCCACTTTCCCGACCCGACCTTGGGTCAACTCCTACTTGTGCGAGTAAGATAAAACTTGCCTTGTGCCTAACCTCCTGGAGAGGAGGTAAATAAATACTGTGATGTCTGTGGATACTTTTTGTTACTAAACTCTAGGAAAATTACCGTTTGTTATTAGCGTGCAAGCACTGGGAACGAGTGATGTGATACCTCCATGTGACTAATAATAATTATAAACACTGATATGTTGCAGTACTATTGTTTAAAATTGCACCAGATACGGCATGAAACACCCTTGGAATGACTGATGTAATAGAATCAAAAATACTAATTCTGACATTTAAATAAAGCCCCGTTCTACAAGAGTTAGACAAAACGCTTACATTTTAGCGGCATTTAGTCTAGTTTTAAGTAAACAAAAACTTAGGTCGTTGCTTAGTGTTAAATGCGATTTGTAGTATTTGGACATATTTCAATAAAATACTTTTCGAAAAGACGAAACGAAATATTTTAAAGGATCAATACATAAACGTTAAAATATTCTTAGTTTTATCCTTTGTTTGTTTTTATCTTCTCAAGAATTTCCGCTCTGATTTTTTCAAATAAACATAAAATCTTTGCCAGCAAAATATTATCATAATCGTCAAATGAATAAAACCCTTTTGATTACAAACTGAAAAAATCAGAACAATCCTTTCTGTTGTTTTTTGTTGTTGATCACGTGATGCTATCAGCTGCCTTTCCAATGGCAGAATAACTCAGCTTATTTTGGCTCCAACCGAAACAATCTTGGAATTTTGACAAAAGTTCTTCTTTGCTGATTCTATTATATTTATTCATTGAGGGATGAAACGAGATTTATTTTTATTTTACATTTTTCTATCTCGCTGAATTATTGGAAAAAGAAATGCGCGTTACTTGATGATGGATTGAATTCGGACGGGAAATGTATTGCTAAGATTGACTTTGGCCACTGTTTCTTCAGTTAACAAAATTGCCTCGCTATAACGTTACATTGACGTCTTTTCGTGTAGACTCCTCACAACGTGCACGTAACGAAACCTAAGAATGTTGTAAATACCTTGACTTTTAAATACGTTGCATTACAGAAACATACCCAACAACACATATTCGTTTTGAGTTTAATATTTTCTCGATTTATTTTTCATTAAGCTTCTCTACTTTATCGTTATTTTCATGGAAAGTGTTCGACTGAGCTCAAAACTATGGTCCACTCTAATGTAAACACATTCACAACAATAACTCATCTAACTACAACCACTGTAAATAGTATCCTTTTTTCCTCTGTGTACTAAAAATTAAATCGAACTTCAATGAGAAAATTGTTTTCCCAAGAACTACTTGTTAGTGTGATACAATACCATCGGGATGCTTCCAAACTGACTGCAACATGGTCGTTAACAATCCAATGTTAACAAATTCTTGTTACACCGTCTTCTTAAATAATCAAATTTTGTTCAGTTTCAACCATCGTTACCTATCTTCATGGTGTTATTTCACCGGCCACGTGATACATTCATGAACCCTTATTCTTGAGCGGCCTTTGGGACTTGATAAACAGTGGCTCATTATTACATAAAAATACACAGTTTAATCTTCTTCTATCCCACCTCTTTCGCATGGGAAAAAGAATGAGATCTCCGAAATACGTCTGCTTTTTTTGCATGTCTCTAGCTTACGATCTGCCGTGTATCTCTCTTGCTGAATTATTCGAAGGAAATATGTGCATTACTTGATGGTGGATTGAATTCGGACGGAACATATAATGCTAAGATGGACTTTTGCTACCTTTTCCTTCAGATAACAAAATAGCTTCGCTATAACGTTACATTGACAATCGGTGCTATGACGCATACTTTTCGTGTAGACACACCACAACGTGTATGGCACGAGACCTCATAATGTTGCAAATACGCCGCCTTGTAATATTATTACATTAATATTCTCAACGAGGGATGATCTCTGCCTTTCCCTACAACCCCTTTATCATAGAAAAGATGTTGCTAGTATCTCTCTACTCTATCAATATTTTAATGGAAGATTCTCGACTGATCTCCGGTCTTAAGTTTCTATTTGTAAGACATTCACAGCAAGAATTTATCTTTTCAGCACAATAAAAAAAAACTGTCCTTTCTCCCTCCAGTCAGAATTTTCATGGAAATAGATTTTTGCAAGGGCTTATCTTATGTGGGACACATTGCCCTAGGACTGATTCACTGATGGTTAAAACTTGGTCCTTTTAATATCCAATGTCAACAAAATGCTATAATCAAACGCAGTTCCTATAATTATTCAATGTTAGTACTCCCATAGTGTTCCTCAATTTTCAGCTAACATTCATTTCCGTCTCATTAACCCTTATCATCAAGTAATAAATTGTTACCTATATAGCAAAAAGCATATATTCGCTTTGGGGTTTATATCTTATTTATTTATATTTTTCTTAATTGCTATTATAATACATAGTATTCATCTGGTTTCCCACTGTCTCTCGCCCGGGGAGAAGGAGCGCTCTGATATACGTTTGATTTCTTCGCAGGCGAAAATAAAAGAGATCATCTCTAGCACGAAATCTGCCATATATCCTACCTTGACTTCCTGTTTTACGTCACTTCCTGTGACACGTTAACTTAATTTATACCCTTAACGTAGAAGCGAACATTTCCTTCCTACGTAATCTGATTTTGAAGTGGAAATGTCCTCCCCACACACTTTACGTTCAATCTTACTACATTATATACATAAATTTGTATTTTAGTTCAGTTTAATAAACTTTGTAAAAATTGTTAAAATAAAAGTCTTAAACAAACAAAGAAATATTTGAGATATGATTATCGAAGATTTAACAGACCTAATAAAATGATCGTCCATGGGTGATACTCGTTCGAAGTATCGTCACAGACTTTATTTTTTATCAAAATCTTAACTTGTAATTAAAAGAGAACACTGCGTAATCAAAAAAATTACGAATGTTCAAGTGGTTATTTTATAAAAAAGTCAATTATTTTTGGCCAGCGGTAAAAAATATTAATTCTTTAAAAGCGGCCTTCATAAAAATTTGAAGAATTAATTATTTCAATTTTTTCTATATTTTTCAAAAAGAGTTCAGTTTAATTTCTTAAAACTATTTAATTTCTTACATATCTGAAAATAAAGACAAATAATAAAAAAAAAATACAGTTCGTTTTTTGCAATATTATTCTTATGTAGATACAAATTTCGATCTTACATATAAAGTTATCTTTTCAAAGTCAGACTCAAATACGATTTGAGGTGAAAAATTCAAACGTTGTTTCTGTGTAGCCAATTCTCATTTGTTATTGTTGTATTGTATTATTGACAACATAATTACGTACTAGCCACATTGCTATCTTTCAGGTAGATTGAACACTGTTTGTTTCTCATTATTGGTGTTTATAAATAAAAGTACAAAACTTATTTCTCTCGCATTTGAAGTGGGATTGCTACGACGACCTCGCTGTAAAAAGCTTGTGTTCGATATATTCGGATCCGGGGTTTGCATCGTTCAACAAACAGAACAGTTTTATCATCCACACTGATGAGTCTTATAGTAACACGAAACATATTTGTATGGATAATACAGAAATATTTAGTAAAATATAATTATATATATATATATATATATATATATTATATATATATATATATATATTTTACAAAATGTCATAGTTCAGATCAGACGCCTGCCAAGATGAAACATTTTGAAATAATCATCTTAAAATAAATATCAGCAAGGGGGATGGCTCATGTTATAAATTGAAGAATATTATAGGTATTGTCTATCTTATATGCAAACAGATAAACACCAAAATAAAATATCAATTCGCTGTATCTCGGCCAACGCCGTGTACATAGAGGTAATTGTTAATAAAATCCTACCAAAAAATTATAAATTAAAAAAAAATATCGCGTTTTTGTACACAGATTCTTAATTACTAAAATCGATGTTCTATTTAATAAGAAATATTTTTAATTACATTCACGATAAAAACTGTACCAAATCCATCTATAAATGTACATGTGAATATATATATATATATATATATATATATATATATATGTTTCTGAATTTTTGAGATGAGGTTTGATAATTTATATAATTTCGATTATACGGGGACTACTTTCCTCACCTTCATTGTTATCATCACAACGCTTCGGCCGCTGTATATATATATATATATATATATATATATATATATATATATATATATGTATGTATATATATATATATATATATATATATATATATATATATATATATATAACCTTATCTATTATTTATAATTAATGGTTCCCACATTGTATTACATTTTATACTAGATCTGCTTAGTAAGTCATTGTTGGCCAAGATATGCGCTGCTTCTTTGACTCGTCTTACTCTCCGCCGTTTTTCCATATCTATAATGTTTACTTCGTCCTATAAGGGTAGATTGTGTCCTTTTTCCCTCCATATGTGGTCAGCCATACCCGAGTTTTTGATATATCTACGTATTACGGATTCTCGGTGTTCTTCTAGCCTTACTTTTAGTGGGCAACATGTTTTACTTTTGTATATTTCCCCACACTTACATGGGATCGCATACACACAGTTCTTAGTTATACATTTTTCCGTAGGAGCTTTGCCTCTCACAAGATGCTTTTTGATAGTTGAGTTGCTCCTGAATACTGTCCTGATGTCATATCGATTACATATTCTTTTGATTCTTTTACGACAACTTCTTACATATATAATATACAAACTCTGGACAGTTTTCAGGTGGTGTTTTTTGGTGTTTTGTCTAGACTTCTTGGAGCTGATGTAATGTTCTCTGGATAGGTTTTCCCCAGTACTGGCCAATGTATACATGGAATACTGTATGGATTGTATTTAATTATAACTATTTTTCGAATATCATCTTGCTTCATAAATGTATAAAAATAGAATTCTGTCAACTTCAACTCTCTAAAATAATATTTTTGAGGTTAAAGAAAATTTCAATTCTAGGTCATATTCTTCATGTGTTGGCTATCTTTTATATCTTTTATAATGTAAAAATATTTTGGCTTTTTTATAATATAAAAATTCATATAACAGAAATATAACGTAATCTAAATAGATTAGATTATATTTTGGGTATTTATCTTTTTTAGATATTATTACATTTCGGGGTTCGAAAGTGACCAATATGTACTATAAAATATTTTATAACAAATAATACATTATTATTAAGGCCAAAAGCAACTCGAAGATACGTGTTAAAGAGATGGATGGGTTTTCGGTTTAATGATGAAAAATATTACTAGAGAATTGAAAATAGTGAATGTGATGAACAAGTTTTAGTTACTTATATGGATATTTTATAACAAGTATTTGTTGAGATTGGATTTGTAATCTACACAAATGCAGTCCGGTGGTAATGAGTTCCACAGATGGGATGTTCTTGGGAATATACTCTGTTCATGGAAGTTCCGCCTGAACTTAGACACACGGAAGAAGAAATTGAAAGTGATTTTCAGTTGTGGTAGAAGACGAGTTCATGCTGTGAATGTTTGAAAAAGGAGGAACCTAGGATTAGAGCTCGGTCGAGCATCTTCCATGGAAATAACGATAGAATTAAGAAAGATTGTGGGGTCAATTCTGTACTTTGTCAAGGCAAGAAAGTGTGCTTTGGGTGGCACCTCCCCAAATGTGACAGAAGTACCTCCCCATCTTAGGACGTATTTGACTCTTATACAAGTCGAGGATTTCATCAGGAGTCAGGTATTTTCTTGAGCAGTAAAATAATGCAATCATTTTCTCCAGCAATCTTACCAACAGATTTGACATAAGTCTCATTTTTAATAAAAAAAGAATTCATTCGTAATAAAATTAATTATTTATTGAATAAGTACTTACCATTTCATTAAACTCTGATAATTTACTTATTTTTTGGTAATTGCAAAAAATATTAGGTCGGCCAAAAAGTGCGCTAGTATTTTGAATGTCATCTTTCAGGCCTACTAAAGATCGTTTAATATTAATATTAAAATTCAAATCCTGTATTTGGTGTAACAGGTATGTTGACGTCAGTATGTAATAAGCCTCCCGGCAGATATGTTCTTAAATTTGGCTTGTATTTTATGCCTTGACATGGAAGACCAAGCAGAGAATTAGCGACATCTGATGCTTTTTTACTACGGAATAGAAAAACAGACACATAAACCCGCATAAAGATATGCCATGTGTATGCGGAAAATACATTTACAGAACGGGGGTCCCAGAAATGGTTTGCTCGATTACGAAAAAGAAAAAAATTCAGTGAGTGATGCTCTTCGCCGGTAGAAGATGATCGACAGTGACCAAGTGAAAGCCGTAGTTGAACAAGATTGCCGTTTGACAACCAAACAAATCGCAGACATTCTGAAGATTTCAAAATCGAGCGTGGAAAAAACTAAAAAAAACGAACGAACTTTTTGGTCTAGCCAATGAGTTTTTTATATAAACATTATTCGTCCTAAGTTCAATTCGGAGGTATCGTTCAAACTACAATAAGTAACCATTAAGCAAACATGAAGTAATAAACGGAACACATATTATTTGCCATTCGGTTAGATAAAGTGTAGTATCTGTTCTGATACTACACTTCATCTTGTTTTTCTGCCCTTGATCAGTGAAGAAGTCCTTCCTTCTACAGTAAGGCAATTTCATTTTTTTAAGATCCCAATCCCTTTTTAGGGAGCTGGAGTTTCCTACATTAAAAACCGACCTGGTTTTAACTCTGTCCTCGAATCAGATCAAATCGAGACTCTTTTCACCTGAAATTCTAAGCATTTATCCATGATAAAAAAATATTCGTAAATATAAATATGTGTTATATTTAAATGAAAACAATCATTGAATTAGAAAATAAAAACGAAAAGCTAATTTGTTTGATGTCGTTTTGAAACGCAATATGCAAATTTGTTAACCTTACAACGTCTGTCGCATGCACATGATCAGTATATTAGACATTTTTTTTAATTGTGAATATTAATTTAGCGTTTTAATCTCACTATTAGTGCAAAAAAGTGTTACTATTTCCTTGTGGCTCAATCAATTAGCATACATGCCATACTTACAGAGGTTGTGAGTTCGAACTTTACCCGGAGCAAAAGGGTCTTGTGCTTTTTTTAAAATTGGCTAATTCACATGATCAGTATATTAGAAAGCTATTGTTATTCTATTTTGAGTATGAATTTAGCGTTTTAATCTCAGTGTAAGTGCGAAAAAATGGTCCAACTTTATGAATATAAAGATTAAATAATAATTTATAGCATGAAAACGCAGTTTGTTTGTTTTTTCGATATTTTCTATTTTTCTATTTCATCATTATTTACACAGTATATTCTCATTACATCTTTTTGTTTCTTTATGAATGAAATAACCACTTGCGTGTTATTTCCTTTCTAAATATGTCACTGTACGAGTTTGCACTCTCTGATGATAGAAAAAGTTATCATTTCTCATGAGAGGAACTGATAAAAATGGACTTGAGAGAAAGATGGATAAATAATGACCTGGACAGAGATAGGTTAGTTTATAAGTCATTTTCATAAAGCCCTCCAATGCATGCTATCATGTAAAACCAGACATTAAACCTAAGATGAATATGGGAAAACTTATCTGTCGCCAGTGTTCACATTAATATTTATATTCATATAAAAAACGACCTTAGAGCTGAAGTTAAAAAAAAGAAAAGGAAAACGTCTCAAATTTTAAAGTTTTAAATGAGAAAAAAGAAAGATAAAAACTTATACATCTATATAGAAAGCGGAAAAAACAAGAAAACGTCTCATTATGGAAATAGATTGCAAGTGGACTTGCTATTTGCTTTTTTAATCCCCTAAATACTTGAAATAAAGTAATGAGATGTCCTTTTGCAAAACAATATGCAAATTATTTAACCTCACAACGTCGGTCGCATACACATAGTCAGTATATTAAAAAGTACTTGTGATTCTATTGTAAATCGAATTCGGCGTTTTTTATTCGCACTGTTAGTGCGAGAAACGGTCCAACTTTAATAATATACAAATTTCCACTTATATTTTACAATAGAAGAATGGGAAATACAAGTTTTATTGGTAAACCAGAGTAAATGGATGATGTGTAAAATATAAAGATTATCCGTTGACAGGATAACATAGCCGAAATGTTAATGCATTGCACTGGACATTGATAATACGAAGTTTAAGTTACCTTCGAATTAGCCAGTTACGTCGGCCTTTCGCGATCCTTACCCAGTGTCTTAGCAACAAGCTTATAATGAAGGGAGAGCGCGTCTGGGGTAGTAATTCACACCTTCATTACTGTAATATATCTTCCCCCACCCCTCCTCTCTCTTCCAGGAAAGAAAAACATGACCTCGAGAAATATATGATGCTCTCCAAATAGTAACCCCTTTAGAAGTTTCCTCGTGTGCTTACGTAGAAATAAGGGGCTGTTGTGGGGAGTGGGGGTATTGCTAGTGTGCATATATCCAGATGGCCGACCCCCCTACTACGGCACTTGAAAAGGAGAAGAAAAAACTTTGTATGTATTTTGCGGATAAGAAAGATGGATGACTTCCATTTGTATACATAGACATATATACATATCATGTATTTTTTTCCTCTCTGGATATCGCCAATTTATGAAGATTTTTTTATTTTTATTTTTGCTACTCTCCTTTAAAATGAAATCTCCTTTCTTCATGCCTCCTATGTATGTAGTTAAGAGGCCCGTTACGCTGTTGAATAGAAACCACAGACATATTCCAATCCAATGATCTGTATATATATATATATGCCCAGTCCACATATATTCGTTAGAGTATATTTTATTCTAAGCAGAATTTTCAAGTGGTTCTACGCATTAAATAACAACAATTTCTGGTCACATTTAACCCCTCCTTTAAGCATTCTTCAATGTTACTTATTAATACACTAGCAAGAGTAAACGCTCCAGGAAGGATCCATAATACGACACCCTATGTATGACATCTCGTTACATCTTTTGTATTTTTAACATTTATTTGCAAACCGGAATATTAACGACTCAGTTTAAATGTAAGTAGCACCAAACGATGTTGGCTCAGATTTAGTCCCCGTAATATAACTTCCGGCGAGTGTTTCTGTTTTCTAAAATTTATTAAGTTATTAATTTATTTAGTATATGACTGGGTGAAAGTACAGAATAGTTAACAAAGCATCCTCTTCTAATGTTAAGAACTGCTTTCTAAGTAATAACGTTATTATTTCGGCACTGTAAAAGTTTCAATATATCAATCCACCTATTTGATTACTTATTTTTGTAAAGGAAATTATCTAATACATAAAGTTAAGACGATTTTTCCCCTGTACCTCCTCGAAGAATAGGAAACTAACCGCATGCATCACAGGCTACTAAACTCACCACTACATTACGCTCATTCACTCGATCGTGTTTTAGTAAATGTGTTATTATTTTTCTCCAGCTAACACTAAATATTACTTTTGACCCAACATATCCGACTCTCTTCAAAATATACTCCATATAGGTGATAGCAAAACCTTTTTTCCCTGATATTTAAGCACTGACACTCCCCCAGTCACCATCGGAACTAATACTCAACGTCTATTTTTTTAAAAGTGTCCGTTAGTATTTACAATTTGTCTGCTATTAATTAACTACATAATACAAAACTTTATACAAACATTTAATGGACTCTCCCGCTAATTCCGCTGATATTTCAAGAATATCGGATTACGTTACCTCAATCTATTCGTATACATTTATATTCATTCCAGCTTTTTGTGAATGCAATTAACGAACATAGTTCCTTATGTATTTCAACATTCAACAGGCTGGACACAATTTCCTCAGCGACTCGACTTCCGATTTAAGTCCATACACGCCAAGATACTAAACATAGGTCCATAAAGTTACCATTGGCTGAATCCTACCCCTTTCACATGCATACTATTAAAATTAGAAAAACACATCGATTTCTTGGAATAAAAATGATCCAAAACGCGCGAATGATGGCCCATAGAGGGGCTATCATTCGCACGTTTCGGTCACATTATGGCGTATTGTAAATTATGACACCGGCTGTCTTAGTTTAGATGACCTAATTTGGATTACATTTTATATTCGCGTTAGTAGATTACGGATTACCAGCGTAGCTCCAAGACCGAAGTTTTATGGTTCGATCCCAGTCGTCTCATACAGTTTATTTTTATTGTTTTTATCATGATACTTCCGCCTTTGAGTGAGGGGAGGGATGCCTAACGTCCCGATTTTTTATATTTAACGTTACCATGTAGTAATTCGAAAAAAAATACTACAATATTTAGTACTTTACCGACATGATTAACTACTGCTCTGCAGACCGTCTTAATTATATTTGTGTGTTTCAGTAGTCTTTAGAAGGCATGCTCATTTTTCTTTTTCCTTTTTCTTTTTCCATTTTTCTTTTTTTTCTTTTTCATATTTTCATTTTTCCATTTTTCTTTCCTCTCTAAAAAAATGTAATTTCTCCCTCTTTCCTACATTCCTTTATCCCCCCTTTCACACTGCAATACTTCCAAAATATAATCTATTTGCTTCCGACATAATGTTTACACTCTTTAATTCATTCGTTTACATTTCTCCTGGGCAACGTCGGGAGACGGGTCCAGCAAGTTTATGATAAAAACAAAGACATTTTCCCGTCAGCTATCCTTGGAAGGCGTGCTTCAGACAATTAGCAAAAAAACTAACCTTTTAACTGAGAGAAGTCTGGGATGGTGGGCCTTCTAGGACTTAATAGAACCATATCGCAGCAACAAAACCACTATCGGACTGATCGTCAAGGACGTATCATCGACTGGTACGAACAATCGTATATTGTAATCAGGCTTTAATTTTGGTTTTAAGAATCTCTCTCACCGAAAACGTGTCCTGTTATTAATGAGATTGATAGATTTGTTTCTTCGAAAATAGCTTGTTTTAAAGAATGAGAAAATCCGAGTTTAGATTATATTTTCTTTTACTATTTTGTTTGTATTGGTTTGCAAAATCGTATTGGAATCAAAACAACATCTGCTGATTTCATTCTAAGGAATTTTTTGGCACGTTTTGCGCGGGATCTTCAGTTGATAGCAAATAAAACATAAAACCCACGCCCGCGTTGGGGCGATACCACGCAAAAGGCCATAATATAGAAATGCTATTTTCATTATTTATATTTCCCCTTTTTTCCAATTCTTAACTGACTCAGTTTAACACTAAACAAAATTCCAGACATTTGGTATAAAAGTCCAGAAAGAACGAAAATTAGTTCAGTTTTTATTGTGATGCCAGCACTTTAATAACGCCCTTAAACGTATTTTTTTATAATATTTTCAGATTATGGATCTCTCAAATAACGTTAACAAATAACCCGTATTGGTGGCGCTAACACTTTTGTACTTGAATGTATGCAATACGGCCAAAACTATCATTATTTTTCATGAATAACTAGTATGGCTACATGGCGTTGCCTGGGAGCATGCCCAACAAGATAGAAGTGTTTAAAAGTGTGTAATGTCATTTTTTTAAAATTTCTCTATATATCCCTACTCTTTATACGCGTATATATCTATCCATCTATCACTCTCTCTCTCTCGTTTTTCCACTTCTCACATTCCTCCTCTCTCTTTACCCCTCCCTTTTCCCCTGATCGCTCCTCTTTCTCAATGACATAAAAGGTCACATTTATATACGTTAAAAATATATTACATTTTCAAATGTCAGGACAAAAGTAAAATTTTACACCAAAAGTTGATGAAAAATAATCGCTCTAAATATCGCCCACACTATCTCATTTTCTTTCGTATGGCCTCCCCAAAAATAGATATTACATAAAGTTGTGTGTATATTCTGTCTAAGGCAATGGTGATAAAGAATGTATCAGCTTCGTGGGTGTGTCCTGTGTATTCTGTCGACTTTTAGGTGAACACACACACACAAACATACAGTAGCCCGTTATATAATAAAATATAATACTTTCATAGTTATGGATGTCTCAAATAACATTAAGAAATAAACCGTATTGGTGTCGCTAACACTTCTGTACTTTAATTTATACAATGCTATAAACACTGGCATTATTCTTCCTAAATAACTAGCAACCATACTCAACGTTGCCCGGGTAGGAAAATAACATAGGATTAGCGTTTAATACATTATGTGTAACATACAAGATTAAATAAAATAATAATGGTTAGAGTATTCGCGAATGGGTTCAAATACCGGTGTTAAATCTTCGGTTGATTCATACTAACAAAATAGTATTTGATACCTTCTTGCTAAAGGCTCAATAATATACGGTGAGGATTAAGGGTAAGTGGAGCAATACCTAGAAAGGAGTAGCACATCCCTATACATCTTGGTATTGTAGCCAATGAATAGGTGGGCTTCGTGTCCCCCACAACTACAATAGATCTATTTATTATTTATTAGCAGGAAGACACGACGTTACTCGGGATTTAATAAGGATAACTACTATGTACATTTAACTATGCCCATAACATCATATTACTTTATTTGCTGTTAGTGTCTCCTCCTCCCGTTTCGCCCTAATATAGTCGAAAAAAAGTGAAATGTTTGGAAACTCTCTGATGACGCTTTAGTCTTTGAAGTCTTAAGGGGTACTGCAGTAATGGATCACTTAGAGATGGAAGCAAGTAGATATCTGGCACATAGAGATTCGTGACGACTTACATTGTCTTCCCCAGAGAATTTTATAGATATACTATCAATTTAATGAAAATAGGATATATTTGAAGTTTTAAAAGAGGTTCGATCCCGCAGCTCTTTTAGGGATACACTTAGAGATTCGGAAACACTTCCATTGTCTTCCCCGGTAAATACTTCATAGGAATAAAATTGTAGATTTTATGTAGATTGTCTAACCATTTCTTCGATAGGAAATACACACACATCACACACACATACATTTAGTTTATATATATATATATAGATTTATCATTATAGAGCAAGTGCGTGATGAGATTTTTCAAAAGACACTTTACTTTTCTTATCTGATTTACTTATTGGATTTGTACATAATAAAACGAGGCGACTTCAGATCTCTATAAATGGGACCATCAGATTTCTGATAAAATACTATCATAGAAAAATAGAATTTTTAGTTGCTACTCGAATATATATAATATCGTACTTGAATTTATTATCCATTTCTGAGAAGTATCTAACACCATTTTTTAAATTCCATGAATTTTCTTGGCAGCGCCTCACCATTCCATTGAAAAAAAAGTAGGCTTCTTTTATCATAGTTTTATTATATGCTTACTTTCACTGAAGTTTTGCGTTTTTATTCTTATATTGCGTGAAATAAATAAAAGGATGCTAATGAAACATCAGAAGGCAACGTATTTGCAAAGATACGAGCAACCGTTATTATTACATTTGTTCAGAGTCTACCAAAAAACGTTAATTTAACGTTTTTGTCAATTCTATATTACGTTGAAGAAACATCATTATGTCAGCTAATAGTTTCACACTTTGTCTCTGTCTCTTTTAGTCACGACTGAAAGGTGAAAAGAAATATTAAACGTTGTTACCGATATTTTCCCTAGAAAGACAAAAGCAAGTAAATACCAAAATATATTAAATTGGTTATTTATTTTGAATCCTATAAAAACGTATATAACTAGCCCTAATTGTTATCTATATTCTGAAGAAAGGAAAAATTCAATTTAAAATATACATATTAGCTAGCTTACCCAACTGGAAGCTGCAGAAGAGTATGTATACTTTAATATCTGTTTATTATTTTTTTCTAAAATCTGGCGTTAAACATTTATATTTATAAAACTACTATTATTATTAAATATATTATTAAATGTATAATTATATTTTTAAATAGTACATTTAAGTAAAATTAAGTATATAATGTATTTTTTATTTCTTTTGCGAAAATAGTATTATTAATGAAAAATAATCGCTCTAAATATCGCCCACACTATCGCATTTTCTTTCGTATGGCCTCCCCAAAAATAAATATTACATAAAGTTGTGTGTATATTCTGTCTAAGGCAATGCTGATACAGAATGTATCAGCTTCGGGGGTGTGGCCTGTGTATTCTGTCGACTTTTAGGTGAACACACACAAACATACAGTAGCCCGTTATATAATAAAATATAATACTTTCATAGTTATGGATGTCTCAAATAACCTTAAGAAATAAACCGTATTGGTGTCGCTAACACTTTTGTACTTTAATTTATACAATGCAATTAACACTGGCATTATTCTTCCTAAATAACTAGCAACGATACTCAACGTTGCCCGGGTAGGAAAATAACATAGGATTAGCGTTTAATACATTATGTGTAACATACAAGATTAAATAAAATAATAATGGTTAGAGTATTCGCGAATGGGTTCAAATACCGGTGTTAAATCTTCGGTTGATTCATACTAACAAAATAGTATTTGATACCTTCTTGCTAAAGGCTCAATAATATACGGTGAGGATTAAGGGTAAGTGGAGCAATACCTAGAAAGGAGTAGCGCACCCATATACATCTTGGTATTGTAGCCAATGAATAGGTGGCCTTCGTGTCCCCCAAAACTACAATATATCTATTTATTATTTACTAGCAGGAAGACACGACGTTGCTCGGGATTTAATAAGGACCACTACTATGTACTTTTAATTAGGCTCATAACAGCATATTGCTTTCTTTGCTTTTAGTGTCGCCTCCTTCCGTTTCGCCCCTAATATAGTCGGAAAAATGTGAAATGGTTGGAAACCCTCTGAAGATGCTTTAGTCTTTGAAGTCTTACTTGGTTCTGTCCTAATGGATCACTTAGAGATGGAAGCACGTAGATATTCGGCACATAGAGGGTAACGTAGAGATTCGAGGCGACATATATTGTCTTCTCCTATGAATTGTATACATATAATATAAATTTATTGAAAATAGGATATATTTGAAGTTTTAAAGAAAGTTCGGCCCCATAGCTCCCTTAGGGATACACTTAGATATTCGGAAACACTTCCATTGTCTTCCCCGGTAAATACTTCATAAGCATACAATTTTAGATGTTATGTAGATTCTCTAACCATTCTTTCTATAAGGAATACACACACATCACACACACACATACATTTAGTTTATACATATATATATATATATATATATATATATATATATATATATATATATAGATAGATAGATTTATCATTATATAGCAAGTGCGTGATGAGATTTTTCAAAAGACACTTTAATTTTCTTATCTGATTTACTTATTGGATATGTCCATAGTAACACGAGGAGACTTCGGAGATAGGTATAAATGGGACCATCAGATTTCTGATAAAATACTATCATAGAAAAATAGAATTTTTAGTTGCTACGCAAATATATATAATATCGTACTTGAATTGATTATCCATTTCTTAGAAGCATCTAACACCATTTTTTAAATTCCATGAATGTTCTTGGCAGCGTCGTACCATTCCATTGAAAAAAAAGTAGGTTTCTTTTTTTACAGTTTTATTATATTTTAACTTTCTCTGAAGTTTTGTGTTTATGTTTTCATATTGCGTGAAATAAATAAAAGGATATTAATGAAACATCAGAAGGCAACGTATTTGCAAAGATACAAGCAACCGTTATGATTACGTTGTTCAGAGTCTACAAAAACGTTAATTTAACGTTTTTGTAAATTCTATATCATGTTGAAGTAACGTCATTATGTCAGCTAATAGTTTCATAGTTTGTTACCGTCTCTTTTAGTCACGACTGAAAGGTGAAAAGAAATATTAAACATTGATACCGATATTTTCCCTAGACAAAAGCAAGTAAATACCAAAATATATTAAATTGGTATTTCATTTTGAATCCTATGAAAACGTAAACAACGAGCCCTAATTGTTATCTATATTCTGAAGAAAGGAAAAGTTCAATTTAAAATATACATATTAGCTAGCTTACCCAACTGGAAGCTGCAGAAGCGTATGTATAGTTTAATATCTGTTTATTATTTTTTCTAAAATCTGGCGTTAAACATTTATTTTTTCATAACACTATTATTATTATTAAATATATTATTAAATGTATTATAATATTTTTAAATAGTAAATTGAAGTAAAATAAAGTATATAATGTATTTTTTAATTTCTTTTGCGAAAATAGTATTATTAATGTTATAAATAGTGACAGGTTAAGAGCTGGAGTATTTAAAATCAACTAATGCTTGTTTAAAAAAATAACAATAATTAGAAGAGTACAGCCCTTCCAATCGGCAGTTTAAGGATATGAAAGGCACATGTAATTTCCACTTCTAATTTTAACATGAAATTATAATGAAAATCAGAAATGTAAACGAAGACGGGTAGTATCCTCTTTATTCTGCTTCTAATAAGAATAATTAAAAATGACAACAACAATAATAACACTTGTGATTGTCAATCGTTAGTTTAAATACCTAAACACGCATGAGTTTCTTGCGTTTAAAAATAAACGGAAGGAGTGTCTTTAGCTTGCTCGTACTATAAACATTAAGAAAATAATAATACTCTTGTCCTCTAATTAGCAGTTTAGATGCGTTTTCTAGCGTTTATAACATAAACTAACAGCGAATCTATCTCCTTGTGTCGGCTTGTAATCAGAAAAAATAAATAGCACATGCGATTTTCTAGCCTCGTAACAGTAAACGAAAAAGGTCATAAATAGGCTAATATCTATAGGGAAAAAAACTTAATTGTTTATATGATAGATAAAATAGATTGGCCGATGATAAAACTTTTACTTTATACATTCTGTAAGCCTATTTTTTCCGTTTATGCTATTAATATAAGATTGTAATTGTTAGAGTACTAGTCTCGTGATTTTAAAAATAACTATTTACTATCGTTACTAAAATAAGTAATCATCTACCTATATAAGAGTAAGACACGGTCAAATATGGGCGTTTTCAAATGTTAACATATTTGCTATTAATTGTCCTCATAAATAATCAAATCGTGTTAATTTCATTCATCATTTTCAATCTTTTCATAATATAATTCATCACTCAACTGACAATCTATCTATTTTTAATTTTTATCTTCGAGTGGCCTTTAGCTTTTATTATTAGTGACTAAATAGTAATATATATATATATATATATATATATATATATAGGATTTATATAAAAAAATAGTGTGAGGGAAACCAGCAGAGTGCTCGATTATTAAGACAATTAAAAATAAGAGCATGATATTTATTTATCTATGTATTTATATTATATATATATATATATATATATATGTGTGTATGTGTTATAATATTTTTTATTCACATCACGTGTTTCATAAGTGTGATTAGAACCAGTGAGATTCGAAACTGCGACAATAGTGGCCGGCGTCTAATACTCTCGAAAGTAAGTAAGGGAGATAAAATCCTATATAAACGAAGTTATTTATTTATTTGTTTATTCATTACGATACTGATAACAAAAAGTTCTCAATTCCCATTACGGAATAGTATTGCATTAATGCCCTTTTACTTATAGTCATTTTTAGAAATAAGGGTTTTTATTAAATTTAGTTAATTCATTTAAAATTTTACATTTGCACTTTTGTATACATTTATAGATTTTTATATTTTTAGGTTCATTATATTTATTATTATTAAAATTATTATGATTAATTTTATTTTTTACTTGAATTTATAAATTAAAAACTTAAAAATTTATTTAATCTTTTATTAATTTAAATAATTTTAAATTAATTTCCCATTTTTATTCAGTATATTTTACTATATTTAATAACTATTCTTTTTGAATTAATAAAATTAATATTTTTATTTTTTTATTGTAATTTAATAATAAAGATTTAGTTCCCTTACACCGTACAATTTATTTTTTACCAGAGAATAAGCCTTGGTTTTATTTACTTATAGCGGGAGAAATCTTTCAGTGATTGATCGTAGGCTATTTACACCAATTATTAATTTTCCATTCTAATTTTTCCCCTTTTTGCCTTGTCAGGCGTGTGTGTGTGTACTTTAGAATATTTGAATTTTGAATTTTTTAGATTTTAATTATTTTATTTCTCCGACGCCGGAAATGAAAAGATGCAATCGAAGGTCAGCCTGACCGCTACTTAGATTTACGGATAAATGAAAACAAAAGGAAACAACAAACAATTACTACCCCACGATCAATATATCGGCAGTGTTTTCGGGTAGAATGTCAATTTCTTCAAAAATAACCAAATTCAAAAGAAACAGAGGATTGAAATGTAAAAAGGTCTCATAAGGCGTGATCTGCCATTTTCCGGGGAGGCAGACATCAACAGAGGTCTGGTAAAATAGACCTAATATAGGTCATCTTTTGTTTAGATTTGAAACCGACGGTTCCATGTTGTTGCGATCTTCTGTAATACATATATAAATAACTATTACGCTCTTATTTGTGAGTTTTCTTTATAACTGAGCACTCTCTCTCTCTCTCTCTCTCTCTATATATATATATATATATATATATATATATATATATATAATCGAAGGTGGAACTTAAAAATAACACAGAGCAAGGCAAAACTAAATCATTATAATTTCATGTCGAAATTTGCAGAGATATTGTCACTGTACTGATATTACTTGTGATTTACGGAAGTCGGTGAAATTACTGTATACTCTTCTGATGTTAGACTCAAGAGATTATCTGAGTTAGGATCGTCGATAATTTGGACAAAGTCCGAGCTCTATTCAAATTCTCCTTTTGGCAAGCAAACATCATCGATTCAAAATGGAGTGTGAAATCAATCTTAAAACTTATATCTATATTACAATGGTTTATTTAGTTTTAAAAATAAATGGCCACTGTCTTTCGCCTTGTTTAGTAAATAACGTGATACACGTGAATTAATTTAATGAATAAGTACGAGAAATTACGTTATGGCTTACTTTGGTCATAGTAGCACATAAGGGCAATGGTTGGTATTATTTCCGCAGTAATCATATTAGGGTTTTTATTTGGTATGTGGGCTCTTCACGCGGTAATCGCGTCGTCATCTTGGTTTTTAATTTTCATCGCTGGAAGCTGACTTGGAATGAATAGCTGAATACGAACGACCTTGAATATTCATAATATTACTACAGGGTGACCAAAAAAACGGGCCCCAAATCTAATTAGGCCCCGTGTCTTAGTGTTTTGTCCGAATGAAATGAATTTTGGGGCATAACTAGTTTATTATATTCAAAACATCCGTTCTACAGCATGTGTTCTAGATTGACTCCTTTTACCTCCGTGCATTTCTAGAAGCGCAGAACGAAGTTGTCCATGACGTTTTTACAGACTGAAGTGGGAGTGACTCTCATCTCCTCCCTGATGGCTTACTTGAGTTGTGATGGTTCTGGGTTTCCCTGCGTACATTCTGTTCTTAAGATAGCCCCAAAGGAAATAATCTGGGGGGGGGGGCTTAGGTCCGGGCTATGGGGTGGCCACTCAAAATTAGTCTTGAGACTGATCACTCGGCCTCCGGAGTTCTCTTTCAGCCAATCTCGGGACAGGTTTGAGGTGTGAGAACATGCTCCGTCTTGCTGGAACAAGAACTTGCTCATGAGCGACGGGTAGAGGGTCTGGAGCTCACTCTTGAAGGTTTTGAGGACATCCACATACCGCTCCTTGGTGACTGTCACTGCTGCGCCAGATTCTTCGATGAAGATTGGTCCGATGATGCCTCTGACCGAGATTGCAGCCCACACCGTGCAATTAGGAGGGTGCAGGGGCTTGGTGGCTACTTCATTGGGTCTGGAGGACCCCCAGAAGACATTTGTCTTGGAGTTAGCCTTTCCGTCAAGATGGAAGTAGGCTTTATCTGAGATCCAAAGGAGGTTAAGGAAACCTGGTGTCTCCTCGATCTTATCGAGCATCTTGACTGCCATAGCACTCCTCTGCTTCTTGTCTGAGGCTGTAAGCGTCTGTATTATGTATGGGTAAGCCCTGATATCGTTCACCAGCACTCTCCTGCAAGTCTCACGGGAGATACCGAGGGACTGACTTCGCTTACGCACAGAGCGTTTCGGACTCTCCTGGAGAGACTCTCTCACACTTTCGACAAGCTCGGCTGTCCGCTTCTTGGGACGTGCCGAGTGGCTTGGACGGTTCACACTGGCAGCGTTGAAGTTCTCCACGGTCCCATACTTCTCGAAGTGGTCCACCCAGTTCTGAATTCTGCTTTTGGATAGAGCCTTTTCACATCTCAACTGATGCATGAAACGGTCCTGGGTTT
Organism: Sepiola atlantica; assembly: GCA_963556195.1. NCBI lineage: Eukaryota > Metazoa > Mollusca > Cephalopoda > Sepiida > Sepiolidae > Sepiola > Sepiola atlantica. The sequence continues at coordinate 58,191,880 of OY744535.1, read as the reverse complement.
TCTTAAACGAGCCTGTCTTGTAGTAAAATTTAACACAGTGTATTCTTTGTCCCAGCTCCCACTGAGGGCTTGGTGTACTCACGGTTGTTGATTCTGCGATGTCCTGTAAAATAATGGCAATCGATGAATAAATAAAGGAGATATCACATAAAGTGTACACATGCCCGTTTTTTTTTTAGTCACCCTGTATATATTATCCTGAAAATCGTCATCATAGACCTGTAGGGATTCTATTAACATTTACTTTAATTATGCGACCTTAATGATAGATATACCAGACAGGTGAGTCACTATTACTACCCTTAAACCGATGTAACATTACTGCTGACAATTTCAGAATCACACTTTCTCCTAACGCGTGTGTTACTTAATCAGTCATATCCGTTCGTATCTATGCATTAAACTTTAAACTAAAATATAACAAACCCACCGACCAACAACAAAAAATAAAACGTATAATTTACTACACAAAATTTAAAACCTCTAACTTAATAATAAAAAATAATAACACTACGTAACTAACAAATGTACAGTTTTTTGTTCCAATGCCTATCTGGAGAATGTTTCCCCAATATTCAAACAGACAAACACAGTACTTATATTAGCCACACGGCAACAACCCTCTCCCCACGCTTACGCTATACCTAAATGGTACTAGTGCCATTCAGCGACACATCACCACACACAAAAACACTATCAAATAAACAAAACTAAGAAAAATATTAACAACGAACACCAGGATTATACATAGGAACAATTGCACAAACCGACTCAAAATCTTCGAAGTCTTACACATAAAAAATACAACCCACAATCAATAAAATAGCATTAACTAGCGTTACTAATGTCCTATCTGTATTTAACAATTTATATATATATATATATATATATATATATATATATATATATATATATAAGTGGGACTTTTTTTTTAACATAGTTCACTCCAAACAAGGCAGGCCGCCACTGTAGACGTAAGGGGCTACTGAGAAAAAGAAAAGGGGAGAAGGTAGGGGCGGTAAACCTATGTTGGGATCTGCGCAGCGAGGTGTCTGTTTACATTAGTTTTAAATGTCTGCATGTCTGTACTGTTGGGGAAACAGGGGGCAGGGTGGGAGTTCCAGAGGCCAGCAGTACGAGGAAAGAAGCTATTTGAGTAGAAGGCTCTCCGACATCTGGGGACCTCCACAGTTATTTTTTCTTAAAATCTGACATAACAGCAAGTGTGGTGTTAGCTGTTTGTGTGTTTTCGGATGATTATTGAAAATACTTTATTTAATATTTCGTAAAAAATAATAAACACCAAAGGAGAACTTCGTCTGTGCAGAGAATCTACTAAAATGGACGCCAGAGAATAGAGTAGGAGCAAACATCTCCCGCAGAGAATAGAAATTAATAAATTTTAAAGTTATGTTATGTATATAAATTTAGTTTAAAAAAATATGTGTGTAATATTAGATAAATGATAGCTATCGTATGGTTATGAATTAACTGTTAATCCGCAAAATTGCTCGCCGCGTAGAGAGATAAACGAGAAAGATTGCAAAACTAGAGAGCTCCGTGGTCTTTAACGAAACTTTTATATATAACGACCTTCTGCTTAACTATATATATATATATATATATATATATATATATATATATATATATATAATGAAGTGATATGTTTTAGCTGAGACACTTTAAACTTAGCATTATTATATTCTTTAGAAAAATGTTTAAATTCGTTGTTTTTGGAAATAAGATCTGATAACACAGATATTAAGTGGTTCTTATATTTTAACGATATTTCAAGAGAAAATCCTTTTCCAAGTGAATTGAGGACAAATACCTTTTTGTTATTTCATCTTCTTTTCCCCGTATCCATTGTTAGATATCTGGTCTGAAACGTGATATGAATTGTGTGCTTTTAAGAAAATGTTCGTTGTTGAAACTCGTTTTCGACGACAACAAACCAGATGTGTCTAAGCCTAGAAAAAAAAAATATCATGATATATTAGGAGCATTGGGGAAATGAGCATTATTATATTGTATAAATACTTACTAGTAGATATGCTGTAGTTAAAACCTGATAGCACAGGTGTTAAGTGGTTATGATTATATTCCTACCGATATTTCGAGATAACATCTCTGTTGCAAGTTAATTGAGGACATCGTCGTTTTAATCGGTTCTTCTTTTTTTTTACTTCTTTTTCCCCGTATCTGTTTAGAGATTGAACTTTCTAGAGACAGAGAGCCAATCATACTGGCGAACGAAAAGATAAAACATGCAAAATATGATTTCATCGACATTGCTTCCTGGTGTCAAACATGTTTAACCAAGTTCTAATGCAAAGTTTCACAACAGAATGTTAAAACAATATAAACAACATACCAAACACAAATATACCAGGTTATACATTACATAAAGTAATCATTTTTGCATCGAAGTGTTTTCATCGCCTTTCTTCGTCGGGATAGCAAAACGATTATGACGACGAAATTTCGAATTTCCATCGTAAATTGATAACATGTAAAATATAGAGACAAATTTTAGAAATTTTCTTGATTTATGCGGCTTTTCAATGAGTGTATAAATGAAAAGAAGACAAATTAACCAGTAGTGACTTAAAATAGTGGGCTGACTTACCTTATCTGACTGTCCGACACATATTTTTAACGAACATGCCGCCAAACAGTTTTTCTCAAATATATGACTCGAGCGGGTGAAAGAGGTCTTTCCAGACTGAGGTATTTTTTATATATTTGTTCTAACCCTGATTGGCCCTTTTTGAGAAAGACGAATGTTTCTCACATTAAAAATGGATCATTTTTCTAACTCTGTCCTCATGGCAAATACATAGAGATTCCTGTGACATATTTTCGCCCTACCTATTAGCAATACAATTGTGTTATTCTAGATTGTTGGCACACGCGTTCTTTTTTTTCAGAAAGTCATAAAATTCACAGTTTTACGCTGGGATAAAAACAATTTCTTCCATCTAATATTGTATATCTACTGAATTTATTTTCAAAACCAATGGATATTGAGGAATGAGAAGCGATAGTAAAATACATTCAAACATGTAGTTAAATGGAATGGCAGATTCTTCTCCACATGTGCACCGACCGACTGGTGGTGATATGAAATTGATTGAAATAAATTGTCTCTGTCGTTTATAGTCGTCAGTTCATTTATTTCTCCCAAAGCAACTTACACCTCTGAAGAATGAAATAAGACTAAAGATTCTCTCTGTCGTTTATAGTCGCCAGTTCATCTATTTATCCCAAAGCAACTTACACCTCTGAAGAATGAAATAAGACTAAAGATTCTCTCTGTCGTTTATAGTCGCCAGTTCATCTATTTATCCCAAAGCAACTTACACCTCTGAAGAATAAAATAAGACTAAAGATTGTCTCTGTCGTTTATAGTCGCCAGTTCATCTATTTATCCCAAAGCAACTTACACCTCTGAAGAATGAAATAAGACTAAAGATTCTCTCCGTCGTTTATAGTCGCCAGTTCATCTATTTATCCCAAAGTAACTTACACCTCTGAAGAATGAAATAAGACTAAAGATTCTCTCTGTCGTTTATAGTCGCCAGTTCATCTATTTATCCCAAAGAAACTTACACCTCTGAAGAATAAAATAAGACTAAAGATTGTCTCTGTCGTTTATAGTCGCCAGTTCATCTATTTATCCCAAAGTAACTTACACCTCTGAAGAATGAAATAAGACTAAAGATTCTCTCCGTCGTTTATAGTCGCCAGTTCATCTATTTATCCCAAAGAAACTTACACCTCTGAAGAATCAAATTCAAGATAGCGACCCAACTACGAATCGCACGTACGAATTCAGAATAAAGTAATTTTATCACGAGAAAAGAAATATTGAACATTTGAACATGAGTTAAAATCTTGGTTAAATCAAAGTGATGAAACATTAAATTAATCAAGTGTGGCTTTAGAAAAGAAGTGCATAAGTCTACGGGTGTAATTGACAAGACATGATCTCAGGGTCAGTTTCAGCTTGATTAGTCGATTAGTTAGATCACTATATATATCTATTTATATAAAGTTAGGCATGTGTATATGTTTATATATTTGTATGCACAAGATTCACTCCTAAACTACTTAACCGATCATTATAAATTTTGTAACGCGGTCGCTATACACAATGGATTGTAATGCGGTCTATATTTAGTTTAATTTATTTTGATGCAAATAGGATAAAAGAAAGTCGTTAAACCTTCGATTTTGTGAAATTTTAATCATAGGTATTAGACTTAATTTATTAATATTCCCTAATTTTCAGGGGTTTTTGACAGTATAAAAGGGCCATTACGGGACATAATATCGACACAACCTTCTATTTAAAACTTTTAATATTTCAGATTTGCATTAAATTTGATATATAATCATTAGAGATCAAGTAAGTAATTTTCCCAGATTTTAATTCTTTAAAGACCTTTTATAACATTTAGACATTTTCTAAAATAAAAGTCATGTAATGAATTTGTATTAAATTTTTGTAAAACTTAAAATTTTGCTTCAAAAGAACGTTTTCCATTTTCATTATGCTTCCGGCATCCCACGTGCATAAACATTCTGTATCACTATCACCCCATTCCATGATTTCAGGCAAACACTACTACTACAACAAGAGGAACTTACTAATAAAAATAAAATTAAACGGTAATATTTATACGAATATGAAACACCTATCGTGTCTGAAGAACGGTACTTAACCCGGAAAATGTATTAGCAAAGTTTTTGAAAAATTATTAAAAAAAATATTCGTGGCTTATAGCAGCTTTATGCTCAATTTTCAAATTTTAAACTTAACAAATGCTTGAATTTTTGTTTGAATTTTCATTAGAAATATATATATATATATATATATATATATATATATACCTAAGGTAGTTAAGTTTTTATTTAAATGCAACTTGTATTCCTATATAATTTTATTGCTAGCTACCATATTGCAGAATGGTTATTTGGTTTAGTGTTTGGATATTATTATTATTATTATTATTATTATTATTATTATTATTATTATTATTATTATTATTATTATTATTATTATTATTATTATTATTGTTGTTGTTGTTGTTGTTTATTTATTTATTTATTTATGTATATATTAGTGAAATTGAAGCTGAATTATTTCTACACTTGATTATTGGGGAAATGGTCGTGTAATCAGTTCCATTGGAGAACCATGAATATTATAACTGTTCTGTTTTTAAATCTCCGAAACAGTTAGATGGTAAACAGCTGATGATCTCCGTTTTAATATTTCACGCTTAAGTTAAGGGCCCCTGTGTTGGTTTCACTATTAAATACTTGCATTCCTCTTTTACTTTTTAATAAAATTAATTTATGAATTTTCCAACGATATCTTGGATTTAGTTAGTTTCTCTGGGAATTTAAACTGCATTTTCCTTTTATTTCTTTTTTTAAATGACTCAAAGCTTTTATAGACTATATATATATATATATATATATATGTATATATATATATTTAGTAAATTCAAATGCAAGCATAAGAATCAGTTAGTTCGAAATATTTTGAATTAAAAGGACAATTGTTTTTCCAAGTAAATTTATTTATAAAACTCATAGGAAATTCATGAAAAATAATTAGAAAATATATATCAAAGCATGTTGAACAAATTGTTTTAAAGTAGGTGTTTTAATTGTTTTTTTAATTGTTTTTCAGGTGCTTTTAATTTCAAATTATTTTTAAAATCTGTTATGTTGAAGTGAACAGTTAAATCCAATGAAACAAATATAAGGTACCAGATGTACATCATACTTTAAGTCTTTAATTCTAATTTGTTTGATTTTAAAACTATGCCGTTTTGTCTACAATATTATATTATATTGCAAGCAAAGCGAATTAACTCTATAATGAAAAATACAGAATTAAGTTCCTTTTCTTAAATGTTCTCTGTATGAAAATAATCTCGACCCGGACAAAGTATTTTCGGAAAGAAGTAAATCGACTTACATGCTACTGTTCTTAAAAACATGCTGCAACGACTCATCGTAAGAACTGACGAACAAGAATAAAATATTGATTTTGTAGAAAGAAAGTTATGTATTACAAAATATCGATAAAGAGACTAACTTAACTTTAGGTAGGTAGTTTTTTTTTACGGCATATCAACCCTTTTCGGGTTATTTAATGCCCAATCTGGTAATTTTGGTGAAGGTATTTATGCTTCTAGTTCTTTATATGTTCAAATGTTTAATCATGGTTTTTGGTTTGCTTGTTTTCTTTTACGACATATCAACCCTTTTCAGGTCATTTAATGCTGAATCTGGTCATATTGTTGAAGGTTTTTATGCTTCAAGTTTTTTATATGTTCAAATGTTAAATCATGGTTTTTGGTTTGGTTGTTTTGTTTTACGACGTATCAACCGTTTTCAGGCTATTTAATGCTGAATCCGGTCATATTGTTGAAGGTTTTTATACTTTAAGTTCTTTATATGGTAAAGTATTTATTGATGGTATTTCGTTGAGTGAAGGGGGAGGGTAGAGGGAAGATAAGGGGAGGGATATTCTTTTTTTTTGTTTTGGATTTTGCAGAAAATGCAAAGGAAAAACAATAAAACATCAATGTTTGGTGCATGGCTTTACTTTATATTTTAGATTAAATAATTTAACCGGCTGTAAAACATAATGTTATTCTTTTCCTTTACCTTTCTAGATATTTAGCTTATGAATAAGCAGATAGAAACATTCAACTAACGTTCTACTAATTGTTAAATAAAGAGAATTAATGACAGAAGTATGTCGTAATTTTAGACGAAACATGCATTGCATGTATTATTTGGATTATTTGAACTACTGTCCTCATCTTGAGTTTCATTCTGACAACGTTTCGATCAATGTAATCTCCGACCTTCTCTAAGTGTATCTTGTCGAACACGGGAATCTTTCTGTTGAACTCGGGAATCTTTCTGTTGAACTCGGGAATTTGTACGGAATTTCGAACGGAACCATTTATTTAATCCACGGAGGTAGCATGCTTTCGTTCCGTCAACCATAACCGTGTAGAGGTCTTAATTCCTAATTTGTATTTTTAGTATCGTCAGCACTGAGGATTGACCCTTCAACTTCTAGAAAAGTGTCACTTAGAACTGAATGTCTACTTAGTACTTTATCCGTTACGCCACACTCCAAATAATCCAATAAATAAAAATAATCAATGCTCATTAAAAAATATTCAGAAAAACAGAAATTGTAGTATAAATATAAAAAGAAAAGACTAAATGCGTGTTTACATTTACTGAGATTTACTTAGATTTATAAGCTTGGAATTAATAATTTTTGATTGGGAACACTTTTAGTCAAATCATTTTCGCCATTCCTCTCCAGGGATTTACTCAAACCGAACTATTTACATAGTGTCATAATTCCCAACCAAAATTATTGTACAAATCAGCCTGGGTTTCACGGTGCCAAATCTTGGAAAGGAAACTCTTGTTTTGTTAACCTTCCAAATCCTTTTACCTTTTCAATAAATGTCAAGGTTTGAACACGATAAATATGAACCAGCATTACTTCCGTACCCAATAACCTTATAGATCGTGAAATTCGAAAAGTGGAAACGGTTTTTGTTGGGTTCAACAAATATTGTGGATAAACTACGTTGATAGCGAAATTTTACCCTCCCTGTACTACTCCCTTCTAAAATGCCGCCATCTTTCTGGCATTGGAAAAATTCTTGGGATTTGCTTTTCAATGGATCATTATGCTGAGGCAATCCACTCAATCAATATATAGATTTCTCATCACTTAAGTCAAATTGTAAGGCTTATACAAATGAAAAGAAGATATGGTGACAAAACTTGATATGACATTCTAGAAAAAGCTATCAACTTTTAGGTTAAAACGTAGTTTACAGTCCTAAACATGATGCGATAAAAATTGCGTATAGGCGATACATATTGTTTCCTGTTGTTGTCTTTGTTAAATATTTTTAAATATTAGTAAATGAGGAACCATAGCGAAGTACGATCTAATTAGTTTTATGCATGTAATCTTTAAAAAACACCCTTGAAATGTGTAAATACTCACTAGAAGAAACAAATAGTGTTTTCAAACAATTACTTCTGTTAGTATAAATAGTCCACTTTTTAAAATTACGCTTTAACAAACTTTTGTATAATTTGAATTATTTCGACTACTGTTCTCATCTGTGATGTCATTTTAACTGATGGAAGTGCCTTGAGTCGAATTTCGGAATCTTTATGTCGAACTCGGGAATCTATATAGTATTTGTAACTATAATATGTATGGAGGACTGTTGTCATATTTATGTTGGTTAATCTGTCCCTTTTGAGGTGTCTTGATAAGGTGTGAAAACGCATCTGTAATTTGATTGGCTTTACCCTTTCTTCTCATCTGCGCCCTCTCTCACACAGACGTGATGTTGCCAGTCTCAGTCATTTTCATAAATATTATGTTTGCATGTGTTCTCTAGAAGTATCCCTGTTTCCTTTATTCCAGCTCGATTGACTCGTTGGTCTCCATTAATTCGCTGTTTTGATACCTCATTGTAATAAAGCTTCCTATTCCAGTGGCTTCTTTCCAAGAACTGTAGGCTTGTGAAACTCTCATCCTGCTGACTGTTTTCCTACTACCGATAGCCTTTTCAAGACTAAAGCCAATAAACATATTCTGTGTCTGCGATACTCATTATTCGTTTTTGCCAGCTCTTTACATCAAGTGGTTTCACGCTTTATCAAGAGCGATTTCCATGAAACAATGAGTTTTATTTACTCCTCCCCAGGAGTTAGGCACAAGGCCAGTTTTATCTTACTCCCACAAGTAAGATGTGACCCAAGATCGGGTCGGGAAAGTGGGGTTTGAAAAGCCAGCGCTCGAAGGGTGAGCACTCTGGCCATTTAAAAATTGCCTGGGCAGCCCCGTCGGCATTCCCCGGTAGGGGCGCCTCAGACAGTAAGCAATAAACTTACTCCTCCCCAAAGAGGGGAGGCAAAGCCCGGGAGGGTTCACCTCCTAGAACTGCACAGGACCAGACAACCCCCAATAGACCGGCGTAAATCCAGACCCAAAGGCCCGGACAATACCGGTTTATTATTTTATTTAATCCATAAGGATAGATTTACTCGTTCCATCAGCCATGACACGATAGAAGTTTTAAGCATTTTTGATTATATTCATGATATCGTATGTGGTTAGGATTATACCATAACTTTAACCACCAGTATACTGTTACTTGGAACTGATTTTTACTTAGCACATCATCGATTGAGTTACGGGTCCATATGGATTCTAAAATTCGAAAAGATGCACCTGAAGTTAGTAGATAGTTACATCTGCCAAAGCGTTGTGAGAATAACAACCAAGATGAGAACAGCAACCACCATAATCCGCATAATACAATATCTCAATCCTCATCTAAAAAAATCCGAAAAAAAACTATCAACTTTTTCTTTTAACTAAAGAGGGAATCATTTTGCTGATTAATCTTATTTATAAATTATTTTGACGATAGTTTAGTAGTTGGTGTTGCTCAGTTTGATCACATGTAAATCATCTTTGGGTCATTATTTTGCCCAAATCATACATGTTTCTGAAACGATCGATTTTTAGATTAATTTGAATTTTAAACATAGCTGTTTGTTACATAGATCACGTGGTATTCCTAAATAGATATCCATTTAGTTCTGACAAGACTCAACGTCGCTTACTTCGATGATCTTACGGGAACTAGTGCGTCAATGTGATTATAGTCGTGGGGCTGACAACAACCTTCCCAAAAAGACAACGTTTTAACTCCTCGGCCTGATATTTTCAAGTAAGAAGAAGTGGAATAAGTACATAGAAGATGTTGTCAAGTCTGCCGCAAAGAAGGTCAGCTCCTTCGAGCGGCTAGAAAACTTCTCACATTTGCCAGTATCCTGTATCTATGAACCGCCATTCGTCAGTGCATAGACTATTGTTGCCACATATGGGCTGACGCACCAACAGCACCTCCCCTCTCTCTCTCTCTCTCTCTTGGACAGAGTGCAGAATCGAATTTATAACTTAATAGGTACCACGCTGTTTCTCAAAATCCAGAATTAGTCGCATCGTTACGGTGTTGCGTCCATGTGCTTGTTTTACAAGTGCTTCCACTTCTGATGAACTTACTGCACTTGTACCCCGTAAATGTTAATATTTACGACTTATCCGATTACAAACAAAGTCACACCCCTTCACTGTAGATGTTCCTAGGTGCCGCAATATTTTCTACTCTAACAGCTTCTTTCTGAAAACCTCTTGTCTTTCGAATTGCCTATCTGCTTGCTAAATTAGAATTGTAATATAAAAGATCTTGCTGTTATCCCCTCACCCAGGTTGCAGCGATACATCTGATTCCTGTTACAGTAGCCCCTACACTTCAGTGGCAATCTGCCTTGTTTGGGTCGAACAACATTTGTAAAAGCCTAAATAGTGAAATTGCTTGCTGCTCATGTTTAATTATTTATTAGGCTATTATCACCTTATATAGGTTTTAAAGTCTAAATAGTAGAATTGCCTGCTACTGATGTTAAATTATTTATCGGGCAATTATCATCTGATATAGCCTACATCGATCTTGATAGCTTATCGAATTGGTAAAATACATATAAATTGAAGCTTTATATAAAAAAGTATAAAACTTTATATATTTATGATAACATTATCAAATACAAATGGAACAACGCGGGAATCAAAAGAATAATTGAGCAAATTGATTTGGGAATATATTGTAATGATGAATTTAAATCTAATAATTATCTTTGGGCATTTGTGTCAAAGACAAATACAATGATTGAGTGGGTGATTAGACGTTGTATTTTAAAGGACGAAAATGCTTTTGGTAAGAATATATAAGACTCTAAGTTCTTTCTTCTTCTTCTTCTTCTTCTTCTTCTTCTTCTTCTTCTTCTTTGTTTAACGTGCCTTTGTGTGTGGGTCACACGTTGGGCATGGCGGCAGAACGTGAGGATTCCATGAAACTCTCTCATTATTATTTGATTATGGTAAGTTAAGATTATTAATAACAAATTAAAAAATCAGTGTTGTAGTATTTTACGAATACGCCATTGATTATAGCGAAAGACACGTAAATCAGGGGACATAACTCGTCAAGTAATCGTCAAAATATGATATAGCTGAATTTCTTATTTTTAGTCAAAACTCTATTCGATAATTTTTCATAAATTTCGGCGAGGATACTTATTTTTCAAAGATACGTAAATATAACCAATACATCTTATTTTAAAATTAGTTTTTCATGTGTCCTCATTTGTATACGCATCGAATATTCTTTTCTTTGTTTCAGTTTTACGTGGCCGCAATTCACGATGAGATTTTAATCATCAAATGGTTCAATGATTCTTTAATTAATGTCAATGAAATGCTACAATGTCCAAGGTCTTCCGGTGTGTTTCTATTTTATTTCTTTCAATCTCAAACGGTGATGTTCTTAAGGTTTTAATTGAATTCAATAATTTTAGATTCCGTTTGGTTCTTTTACTTCTGCCCAAAGTAGCATGCTCTTTGATGATTCTAAAAAGCTGTAATAATGCATTTAATTTCGAATATCAAGACTGCATATTTAATTGGAACAGATCCTTTCATTACAAGCATAATTAAACCTCTCCGTTTTTCACGTTAATTGGTTACGATATGGCAGAATTAGGCCTATTTACAGCCTTTGCAATTGTCTAAGAAATCTAGGGATGCTAATTTGATGAGATCTTTTACTTTTCAGCCGCGGTTGCAATTCACCATTTCGTTCTAAGCAGACTATTTCTTGCACTTGATAGTAAATAGAGTAATCATTAGTCTGATGAGATTGCGGGTTATAATATTCATGTGAAGTTGAGGAGGTCTACCATCTTTGAGAAATGAATAATAAGAATTTCACTATTTTACTTTAAAAAAACATAATTACTTTTCAATATAAACAATTTGCTTATTATTGTTTTTTATTGTAATTTTTCAGACATTATTTCGCGATGACAAAAATCTATTTCAAGTTTTCAAAAATTTACTTTTCAGTAGAATGTATAACAAGCTACAACCCTTTATACTATCGTCGCAATATTGCATCGCTGTGCTTGTTTTTCAAGTAATTCCACAGAATGTGTTCCGATGAATTTACAGCACCTTTACTCCCTCAACGTAAATACGTCCGATCAACCTGACTAGCAGCAAAATCCCACCACTTCACCGTAAAGATCCTCAGATTCTGGAAAACATTTTACTCTATTAGATTATTTCTGCAAACGACTTACCTTTGGAATTCCCTCCCTGTTCTCTTTTTCCCCGACTGTATAAACATCCAGTAATGTGAATGCATTGTGGACAAATATCTAGCTGCACAACTCCCCACGTAAGATTTCCTCTATAAATCTACTACTTATTCATTACGTCTTAGTGACAATATACCTTGAGTGAACAAGAGTCAAAAGAAGAATGTTATAAGAACCGTCAAATATGTTATCCATTATACAGGGTGTTTCAAAAGTCTTGGGAACATAACGATTTTTAATAACTCAAAAACTATTAGGAGTTGAAAAATGAAATTGGTACCGTTGGAAAGGTTAAAGTTTCAAGTTTTGTGGGGAATCTTCAAAGTTGCTCAATATGAGCACCATTCGTCACACGGCAGACATCTAGTCGATAGTCCATTTCCTGCCAAACGCGTTCCAGCATCTTGACGTCAATGGTTCCCACAACTGCCGTTACTCGAGCCTTTAGTTCGTCAATATCTCTTGGAAGGGGCGGCACATAGACTTGTTGCTTGACAAAGCCCCAAAGGAAAAAGTCACACGGGGTAAGATCTGGAGACCTAGGAGGCCAGGGCATGAGAACGTCATCACCTCGCCCAGATCTCCCAATCCATCTACCAGGCAGCCTTGTGTTAAGAAACTGCCTTACTCTAAGACTCCAGTGTGGTGGTGCACCATCTTGTTGAAAAATGAAGTCATCAGATTCTGCTTGTTCCAACTGAGCCATTAACCAGTCTTCCAGCATGTTGAGATAGGATTCACCAGTGATAGTTGCCTCTTCAAAGAAGAACGGTCCATAGACAACTTTCTTGGAAATTGCACAAAACACGTTCACTTTTGGTGAATCTCGCTCGTGCTCAAGAAGTTCATGAGGATTCTCAGTACCCCATATGCGAGTGTTATGCTTGTTAACTTTGCCATTCAGATGGAAGGTCGCCTCATCGCTAAAAACAAGCCGGTCATCAAAGCCGTTATCTTCCAACTTCTCTTGCATTGCAATGCAAAAGTCACGGCGAAGTGGCTTATCAGTGTATTTCAACTTTTGGACCAACTTGAGCTTGTAAGGTACCATTTGCAGTCGTTTCCTTAAGACACGCCAGACAGTTGCTGGAGCAAGCTGAAGTTCCCTGCTGGCTCTTCTCACTGATTTACGGGGGCTCCGCTGAAAGGCTGTCCGAACTTGCTCAACTGCATCTTCTGAAGTTGAAGGGCGACCTGTTCGCTTACTTGGGCACAAACACCCATCTTTCACAAATTTAGCATGCCATCTGACAATGGATTTCCTTTCAGGGGCTTCTTTTTTAAATTTCCTGCGAAATGCACGCTGAACACATGTCCACGATTCAGTCTTTGCAAATTGGAGGACGCAAAATGCCTTGTCTTGTTTAGTGAACGCCATTACTGCAGCGGGAAAGATAACACGAAAATCATTAGTATGACCAAAAACTTGATTAAGCAAGCTTTAAAATGGCACCAGTTTCATTTTTCTACCTGGAATAGTTCATGAGATATACGCATTTGTAATGTTCCCAAGACTTTTGAAACACCCTGTAGTTATCCAAACTCTGGCTACATATAAAGACACGTTTGAACCGAAGCTTTTGCCCACCACCTTCAGACCGTAATAAAAATAAATGTCTGCTCTTTATATTTTGATATCCCGATAAGACATGAAAATGTAAAGAGCAGACATTTTATATTTAATTTCGACTTGAGTATACTGACTTGCAAAAGCTTCGGTTAAAACGTGCTTTTATATATAGCTAAATGTTTGTATGAATAACACCTTTATTATGTATATAGCTCTACTTATTATTGACAATTATTATATAAATCCTGTGGATTCAAAACGTATCTTGATTAATATATATATATATATATATATATATATATATATATATATATATATATATATATATATATATATATATATATATATATGCAAGCGTCATGAGAGACCATGGAGTTTTCTCTCTTCACGATCTTTCTTGTCAATTTCTCGACACGGCGAGCGATTCTTCGGTTTTCCGGTGTTAATTGGTGGAGTTTGGCACCTAACGTTGTATCGTGGGCTATTCTTCTAGCGCTTTCGGTCTCGCGATCGTCTTCAGGAAAATGTGTCTTATTGTTACTAAGAGCCTTTAACAACGCTTGCGTGAGAAATGACTTGCTGTTAAACTATACATACATGCATACATACATATATATATGTATATATATATATATATATATATATATATATATATATATAATTTGCTGTTATCCATCTATTATTCGATGATATAATATATTGATTTATAGATTTTCGATATTTACTGTAACAGTATTCAATACGTGAGTAAATCTTAGTAGGCGTATAGAAAATATATTTATGTCAATTAAGCTACGCAGACGTGTCTATCTTTCATCCCGGCATGCACTTTTCAGGCTAAGTGCACATATAATCGTTATTGATTCATTTTATATATCTAGGTAGTGGCAATTAACACATCAGATTTGTTCTTATTTCTCTCAAACAAAAGCCTTGACGAATTTTACTTGACACTCTTTTCTTTAACTAAGTTAGGGTGTGGCTATTCCTTTTGTGACGTTATTTTAAAACGTCTGAGATTGGAATAATTTCTATCCATTCATATTTTTGTTTGTTGCTTTTTTAGATGTTTATTTAGTTTAGTGTTTATTTATCTATTTACTTTTTGTCATGTATGTAATTATCTTTAAATGAAGTTTATTCTGTATCTGCAGTTGATTGCCATTTCGTTTCTAGTTTAGTACGTTTTTTATCTTTAAACTGTAAAATATGAAGCTTTCATTCACACAAAATCTACACAGGTTGTGTAAATATCTACTCGTACTATTTTCCATTTGAGTATTGGCGTGCATCTGTCTTTATTATGTCTCTCAGTAATTTTTCGCTAGTAATGTGTTGAATCGGACTACGCCTGATTTTCCTAGCTAGAATGAAACAAACACGCATCTGTGTAGCTTAATTGCAGTATATCTATATAAACATATCTAAGTATATAAATGTAGAACTTTAGAAATTGGTTTTAAGTTTATTTTATTAATATATATGAACTTAAGTAATTAATATATATATATATATATATACATATATATATATATATATATATATATATATATATATATATATATATATATATATATATATATTATTGTTCCCAAATCCCTTCTCCGTAATCAGCTTTATGTCTCTCAGCATTTCTATGTCCACGTCATATCCATCATTCTATCTCGGATTATCTAGCAACACTGTACTTATCTAAGGCATATAATTCCATGTCCGTCCTGAAACTCCTATAAGCTTCTATCTGTAATATATTTAGCCCACCCCACACGGGATAGATTTAAATAACCCCAAACTGATCATAAGTCCCTTAAAGAACATACTCCCCTCCATCACACAAAGACGCTGAAATTCTTTTTATTCTACTCTCTAACAATCTTTACTAATATTTCTATTCTGACTGGTTATGAGCTTCCGAACCTCAATGTAGTCAAGTACTCCTCGTTTATTGACGCAGGCATTAAATGCCATTATTCCCCAGGCAATTGAGAGTTACCACTACACATACTAAAGATTAACTTTATACTTAACTTCTAGTATTTAAAGCAGCGTTTGAAAGATTTAGTGATTAATTGGTCATTAATTAACCTAACTGATATCTAATTCCTTAATTGGCATGTTAAATGCTGGAACTAGCATCTAATTTCTTGATTGTCATGTCAATTTCTGGAGCTTATATAGGGACTGGTTGCCTAATTTCTGGTCTTCATATATATTAGAGTAGACCCTTGTTCCGTACTTTCATTCTGGAGTTTCGGAAGTTTACCATTCTATCCCATGATAAATGCGAGTATACTGAAATTATATGCCCTTAATAGGGTTAAGATGGAAATTCATATACACTAAATGTACAAAAGCAAGGAAATTCCCAAATTTTTACACTTTTATTGTCATTAATTACGGGTATGACTACATATAAACCAAACCATTTCATTATCACGTCACTACAGTATAAATCTCTATGCATGAGTGGATGAAGTGTGTGAGGTGCGCTGAAGAAAAATTCCTACCAGTAAAATACATAGGACTGCTGTGCTCGCATACCCTTAATGACAATAAAAGTGTAAAAATTTGGGAATTTCCTTGCTTTTGTACATTCAGTGTATATACATTTTTATCTTAACCCTATTAAGGGCATATGATTTCAGTATACTGGCATTTATCATGGAATGTCACTACGTTTGTCAAGGCTATGCCTCATCCAATGGTCATTTTTAAGGTTTTTTGGAATTTTCTGAAAAACTAAAGGTATATGGTAAACTGAAATAAAAATGCCATCAACTAGACTCTAGAACCTCTATCTCTGCCCAAAATCAGCTGAATCCATCAAATAGTTGATCAGATACAGGGTGGCACATACCTACATACGTACATACAAATAACATGATTTCATGATTGAACTTTCTGGATATCTGGGTTGCCTTGACTAATGATGCTGACATTCTACACACTTATAGAATCTATCAAATAAAAATGTTGTGCAAAGTTTTAACTAATTTGGTTTATTGGTTTTTGAGTTATGATTGATCAAAGAAATGAGATTTCCAGCATAGACCATTCGTGAAGTCTATTAAGAGATAGAGCGCCCTCGCGCCTCCCTTGATTTCTCCTATAAATGGGTTGTTAGACCGCAGTACAGGTTCCCATCAAATTGTACTGCCCCTTCCATATTCTGGTGGAATTATCTTACAAGACGCAAGAGCTTTGGAGGACAGCCAATTTTAGACAGTGCTAAGTACAGCTCTTCGCAACTGACAATATCAAATTCTTTTGTGAGATCAACAAAAGCAATCTGCAACTGCACATCTTTTTCCCTGTATATCTCTTGAAGTTGTATCAATAAAAAAAGCATGTCTACTGCTGATCTCTCTGCCCTGAAGTCACATCGAGATTAGGATAGACATGTTCAGCAAGCGCCTGTAACTTTACAAGTAGTACCTTTCCATAAACCTTGCCCACGATACTTAGGGGAAATAGGCCACTATAATTGTGGCAGTCACTCAGATCACCTTTGTTCTTATAGAAACTAAAAGTGTTGATGTCTCTCATGTCCTCTGATACTTCACATTATACCCAGCAACAACACAGAATATCATATATGGCTTTCAGGAGGACTGTCTTACACTGTTTTATGAGATAAGGGGGAATCCCGTAATCTTGTCCATAGCTTTGTTTTGCTCAGAGATGGTTTGCATTTCATCCACCTCATGCAAGACACTGAGTTGTTCCATCACAGCAAGTGCAGACCCACAAACTTTACACGTCCTTGCGTAAAGGTCAGAGTAGTGTTCTTTCCAGCAATCCATCTGCTTCCCTTTGTCAGTAATAATTGCCCCAGAGGAAAATTTCAAGGAGGCAGAATTGCTCTGAGTAGGACCCGTAGCAATCTTTATGCCCTCACACATTGCCTTGATGTTGCTTTTGGCAGATGCATTTTCAAAGCGATGGCTAAGCTCCACCCAGTATTCATTGGTACAATGCATGGCCATCTAGTTAGCCACCTTTCTGGCTTGCCTGAGCTTGCACATATTTTGATTGCTAGAGAGCTTGCTGCACTAGCACTGCATCTGCCTATTTCTGTCGATGCAAGGTCTGAGTTCCTTTGACTTTGCCTCAAGCCAGTAAGTTGACTTATCTTTTTTCCTACCAAAGGTTGCCAGAACACAGTTGTGCATTGCTCTTTTCAGAGACTGTCATCGCGCGTCAGCCGATTCAGACTCAATTGTGGAATATTTTTGTCAGAAAAAGGTCCGCAAACGGCGATACAAACACGGAGTCCTGCATGTTCGCAGTATTAAGACAAGGTTTTTCTTTTAGCCTTTGAAAACAAAACATTTTGGTGGGAGCCTAATTTCGCAACAGACAAGCGAGTAGTCAGCGCTGTGGTAGGATCTTACAACTCTGACAAAATTAAGGTTGGCACGGCGGATGAGCACAAGATCAAGCGGGTGCCAATGCTTTCTCCGTTGATGTCTCTAAGAGACTTTGTGCTGTGACTTTGTGTCAAACAATAGAATTGGCAACACAAAGTTGGAAGCTAGACTCTTTGGTATAGGTTTTGTTTAAATGCCTGGTGTAGTCGATGCATTTAATCTTTTGGGGTTTGGCCTTGCTCCACACACTCAGATGAAACAGGTTAGGCTGCCCGGCTTGAGGAATGGGCGGTAGCTTTCCAATAAAGTGCGAGGACTTTTCCCACAGTCGAAAAAGGCCCCTGGAGCTCCTCATTATTGCTATTAATAAGAGCTTAAAAGCGGTAAACTGTCTCTCATCCATGTTGTGCTCCGCTGAGATGACTCGATGGACAGGAGTATCCTCTCCAGTGCAAGTGCTGCCAGGACAATAAGTAAGAAAACAAAAAGAATGCAGATGCTGACCAGTTACACAAAATCTCCCTATATTACACAAGTGAGGAATATGGAATGACATAAACTCGTTACAAAGGGATGCAAATTTTTATAGGAATTGCCTTTATAAGGCGAGTAACACCAGCCATTGCCCATCAAAGTGGATAATCGAACCGGCATTGTGGGTTGGGACCATGGCAAACAGAAGTGCAACAGCTGCTCCTCAAACCTTACAGTCACATGCTTTAATGACTTTACCATTGGTCTTTGGGCGGCCATGAACCTACCTTTAAAGGCGTAGAGATGTTTAAACCCACTACGATGGGCAGTCATGTATTTGTCAGGTCAGCCGAAACCTGGTGCTGGGGAGTAGCCGTCGCGTATATTGCGACTTTTTGGAGCCATACATGAGCTAGATATGCAGTGTGGACTAGAGGCTGCTGACCAGATACCAGAGGATCAGCGTCTGTCTTTCACCAACGTGCTACCACTCCTCAATATCCAACAGAAACTTTTCATCGTATCTCTAGCAGGATGACTTCCGAGTACTATGTCTTGCCAAAGGGCAGCTCACAATTTTACCCGGCACTGCTTATTGGATATTCACAGCTAACCTTTACATTGAAAGGCCGGTTCCTTATCCACAACCCGAGGAGTCGGTGAATGGAAGTTTTTTTCACCACACTACAAAGGTGAGACATTTCGCCTACAAAAAGTAAGACTAGAATAACACCGGAAAGCCGTAATATGTGAATATATCGAAAAGTGGGGTATGGCTGACCACATATGGAGGGAACACGAAGAACAATTACCCTTATGGGATAAAATAAAATTATAGATAGAGAAGAACGGTGGAGAGTAAAACAACTTAAAGAAACAGTGCATAGATTGTGCAACAATGACTTAGTAAGCAGACCTAGTATAGAATTTAATACACTATGGAACCATTAATTATAAGTAATAGATAAGGTTATAATATATATATATATATATATATATATATATATATATATATATATAAATACACAGTGATATGTAGTAATAAAATTAGTGATATATAGTGATCAGCAGTAAGACCCATCACCAAAAACAAGAATAGGTTTAAGGCTCCTAAAATTCATACTAGTACTGCCCGGATATAGTACTAAGTAAAATTCAGTTTCAAGTGATAGTCATTTGAGGGTTGAATGTCTAATCCTCGATGCGAGCGATACAAAGAATTAGGAACTACTGAAGACTTCTTCCAGTCATGGCTGACGGAACAAGAGCACGCTACCTTTGTGGATTAAATAAAGGGTTCCGTTCAAAATTCCGTCCAGATTCTCGAGTTCGACAGAAATATTCCCAAGTTCGAAAAGATGCACCTAAAAAGCCGGAGGTGACAGCGCTCGAAATGTTGTCATGATACCACTCAACGTGAAAAAATAGTCCGAATAATCGAAATTATACAGAATAGATAAACATTTAAAAAAATGATATTAAAATACATAAACATTTAAAAAATTATATTAAAATACATAAACATTTAAAAATTAATGTTTCGGCATAAAATAATCCATAAGAGGTTGATATGCCGTAAAACAAACCAGAAAAAAAAACGTTTTAGGTAAGGTACCATAACACCCTTATCTCAAGCCTCAGGAGTCACAGTATGATTTCATTTTTGGATTCCCACTTTTCTAAAGCTGCTTGAAGTATCTGTGTGTCAAACGTGGGGAGTGCTATTGGTGTCTCCTTATAGCCGTCCCCTAATTTGATTTCGGTGCCTCTTATCAGAGAACTGAGGGCCTCTATCAAATTCAGATTTGATATCCTCCAGCTTTTATATTCTTGACTTCTGATTTTGGAGCACACCTTTTAATTTGGAAAAATATTTTCTCTGCTTCAACATTCAGCTTCCAGATAATTCGCCTTATCTTTCATAGGCTTTAGCTCTACTAAGACATATTTGAGTTGCAACTCTATCTCTGTAACCTTCGATTGGTTATCCAAAAATTGACTTAATTTTTTTCAGTTTAGTGTAAGCTATTTTCAGCGTCAATTGTATGTCCTTATGTGCTTTAATTTTGACTGATAATTTATATTGAGTTCATTTCATACGATGTTTAAAAGTTGAAACAAATTTCTTCTTTGGTTTTTCTGACTCAGTCGTCTGTCTTTTTAAATTTTGGAGCCAAGAATGTTGGTGTGTAACCCCCATAAGTTGAATAGCTGCAATAAGTCTGTGCCAAAAAAATGTTTAATATATTTTAATACGAGCATTTCTACTTTTTTGGTAGTTCTGTTTAAAATAATTTCGATAATAAAGTCAATCCTCGAATTTAATGTTTTCACCAGTTACTGTTCTGGCTATTTGGTTGTTTTTTAGCATGGTCGGTTTTCACAACCTTCTCTATGTATGCATGTTGATAATCGACACGTCTGAATCAGAATCCAATTGTGATTTAACATTTTTATTCAAGATTTTTACGTGTACATATTTTCTTATAATTCTGCCATCCTTCTTGTTCGTTTTTATGGATTTAACCCGAGTTTTATTTCTTCTGTTCGTTCTGCAATGTGAACTCTTGTTTCAGACTTTATTACAAGATAGACAGGTTCAAAAACGTTATGGGCAATCCGTTACTCAATGGAGGAATCCGTAACGGACACAGTGGCTCGGTGATAATTTATTTATTTTTTATTCTAGAATGTGTGGGTAGCACTTTAGTCAACAGAAAAAAAAGGTTTTAATTTATTTATTTCGGCGGAGGGACTTTTACAGCAAGTTTTTAAAAACTATGTCGTTGTCGGGTGAATTTGCCGTTGATTTCTTCACGTTTGTCCTTTTTTTAAGTTCTAAAAAAACCTTGATATACTTCGTCGCAAGTTGTGGCGTCCATTTTAAGGTTCTCAAGTATCACTTACTGTAACCTCGTCGCCAGTTGTCGTGAGGTCCTTTTTAAGGTTCTCAAGAATCCCTTAATGTAATTTTTGTGTCCGGTGTAAGTTCAAAATACTTCGTCGCCAGTTGTTGTGACCCTGTAAAGGGTCCGAAAGGAATACACGACCTCGGAGTTTAGAGAAAACAAGTATATTCAAAAAAGTATAATACAACAGAGAACAAAATTTGTTGTACGTCAGGCTTGACTGCTAGTAGAGACTGGTGTGGTTCCAGGTATTTACTTCCTTCCCACCGCAGGAAGATGTGGCACAAGGCCGGAAGGTGGGAGGAGTCAAGCCAACACCACTAAAAAAGCAGGAGAACTCTGGCATCTAACAAATTGCCTGGTCAGCCTTGTCGGCATTTCCCAGTCGGGGCACCTTAGGAATTAAGCATAAACTTACTCCACCCCAAAGAGGGGAGGCAAGGAGTAAAGAGCGGACCTCCAGGAGTAATGTCTCAGCCAGACAGATAAAAAGCCACCGAAATGGCCCAGTTCCCGTCGGGCTGGGGTGGATCCAATCGTGAGGAGCAGGTGCTCCCAGTATTTTCGGTAAGTGGAAGAGTCTAAGTAATCCGATATATTTCAGGTGCCATACTATAAATTAAATTAAATATACACCCCAAGATGTAGTAAATACACTAACTATAATTGATGTTGTATCAAGCAGACCTCTTATGTTAGGTGTCCGTTAAAATCAAATAGTGTTAACTCTAGAATAACGACTAATGGTGACACAAAAGGTGCTCATAAAATCTGTACCTTCTGAATTAACTCAAATTCATTTGTTTAGTTACGCATGTTTAGCTCTAAAATTTTCACAGCTAACTCGAGGGTGCATTTTTTGGTTTTAACTTCAGTAGTTAAAGCTTCTGAAATTGTTTCTCATGTTTTATTCTATATTTTTCATCGGGTAAATTCCAAGATAAATAGTTTTCTCTACTTTCTAAGATAAATGGTTTTGCTCTTATGTTCATATGTGCAGTCAAATCCTCGCTACTGAGATTTGGTTGTTTTGTTTTACGGCATATCAACCCTTTTCGAGTTATTTAATTCTGAATCCGGTGATTTTGGTAAAAGTTTTTATGCTTCAAGTTCTTGATATCGTCAAATATGTATTTATATTATTTGGTTTGATTGTTTTGTTTTACGGCATATCAACCCTTTTTCGGGTTTTTAATTCCGAATCCGGTAATTTTCGTAAAAGTGTTTATGCTTCAAATTCTGTATATCTTCACATATTTATTAATTGAGTTTGTTGTGTTTGTTATTTAGAGGACATTTTTGTTTTTGTTTTTAGCTTTGTAGAACGTGATTGATTTTTGCAAAGGGAAAGGAAAAAAAAACAATAACATCGTCAGACAGCCTGATCTGGTATCACCAGAGTTATACAAAGAGCCGAGACTAAACGTACATACATTTTGTTAATCAACGTATTTAAATATACAGTAAGAATATATATTTGTGCGAGAATGATGTATCTGAAAACGAAGATTCCTTGCAGAATCATGTATCGGCACAAACGTTTCCATTAACTGTGACACGTGATAGTGTGCCAAGAACCTGGGAGAATTCGTCATTCTTCCCGGAGAAAGTCCCTTGCTAATTGAAATCGTATATCACAGGAGGCGAGTCGCCCTTGGATGGCGAGCCAGTTACACAAGGTTACTCAACTGGATCTGATAAATGAGATTTCGATATTAAGTAATGATCCTGAGTGCTTTCCTTCAGCCCATCTATATCGCTTTACATTAGTCATATATTTGAAATGCTTCCAACTGTCGAAAATTCATCAAGAACTTCTAACCTTTCTCTTCGAAATTCATTCTTTAAAATGCGAAATGCATCCATTAGAAGAATAACAATATTCCTGTAAATACATCGATCAATGTAAACAGAAACTTAATGATTTATATATTCTTGTTTCGAATTTCTGGAGTTGAGTATTGATAATTTGGATTATTGGAGAGTAGAAAGTAGGCCTAGGGTTTACTTTCCGCAGCCTTGTACTCTCTCGTCCCTTATTCATTTTTTAGCGATGTGTCTGACAAAATAAGAAAATGTTTTTTTCTGGGTCAGAATCTTTCTATATAACTTATTGTTGGCTGATTTTTACTCTCAAGTGGCTTCATGCCTTGTCTGGAGCGACTTCCATAAAAGATGTGCATTATTCGCATGACAATTCTATCTAAGTTGTTGTATACAAATTGTTTCAGCCGATGTAACCTCCGACCTTCTTCAGGTTCATATATATATATATATATATATATATATATATATATATATATATATATATATATATCTGTGTTGAACTTCGTTCAACGGGTATATTCGCCAGGTAGTTTTTGATTTTTTTTTCATGATACCTTATGCTAAAATGATTACTGGAATGATGGAGATCTTCCTAAGATTCCAGTTGCTTTATATATCTTACATAAAACCATGGTATTTTGTAATCGTTTCATTATCAGCTCTGTTTAAGCCAGCATCATTAGGGACACTGACTCCGTTTTCTAGGTAGGTATCTGTATGAATTGCGTAATAATAGTGGATGGTGTATGCTATGTTTCTAACAGTTATTTCTTGTATATGTTCCAGGATTGCTGCTCCAATGGATATTCAACTTTTTACAGATAGTCCAGTAGATATATTTACAGACTCCATTCTGTCACATTATATAGTAGCCGCCCCCAGCAGAGTCTAACAACTGGATGTTAGGTGGTTCACACTCTCTACTTCTGTGTGGGAGAATCTGCACTACCTCTGACTGAAACTTAAATTTCATCCCAGATCTGAGGATGGAAAGTAGTAGTATTTATTTATATATAGGTCTTATATATATATATATATATATATATATATATATATATATATATATATATATATATATATATATATATATATATATATATATATACTCAAGGATAAAGGCTAATGAGTTTGTTATGGTGACGGTGAGACAACACCGTGATGATTCGTAACGATGGTTGAAACTGGGCAGAATTACATAATTTAAAAAGACGGCTCAAGGGAAATTTGTTAACATTGAACTTGAAAACGACCACGTTGTAGTCAGCTAGAAACTATCCATGTGGTATGTGTTCTACAGACGCGTAGTTCTATGAAAGACACATTGCTAATTGAAGTTCCGTTTTGTTTTAGGTACACATAGGCAGAAATGGAAATAATTGATAATTGTTGTAATAAGATGAGTTTTTGTTGCGAATGTTTTACAGCGAAGAACCATAGATTTGAGCTCAGTCAAATCAAAATACCAGAGAGCAGAGAAAGACTAGCAACATCTGTTATGTGAGAACATGGTTGTAGAGAAGAGAATATGACACCCCCACTAGATTTCGAATGAGGTTTTGTACTTTGTCAAAGAAAGAAGTGATTCTCTGAGCGAAACCCATCCATATGTGACAGCAGCACTAAATAATACGACGTATTTGACTCTTATACATGTAAGGGGGTATCGTCAGGCCTGAGATACTTTCTGGATCGGTAGAATAATCTAACCACTTTTTCCAGCGACCTTAGCAACGGATTGTATGTAAGTTTTCCATTAAAAGTCTGAGGTGACGGTCAGTCCTGGAAGCGTATTAAAGAAACGAATTCCTTAGAGGAAGATCTATTTATTTCAATTGGAGCCAAGTGAGGATCCGAGCTTTGATGGTGAAAAGAGATAAGATTGGTTTTAGATGTATTAAATGTAATCAGATGTCCTTTTCTTCATTGCACTACGGTCGAAAGAGAGATAACCGGAAATATATTGATCATTAATGCTCTTCGATGTGTTGCCGTAGATGGTTGTGTCATCATATATTTTTTAACAACATTGGCATCTTTTGAAATAACATATCTAATCACCTACTGATCATGTTATTTACCTATTACACAAATGACAAATAAGTAAAAGTAGTACATTTATGTGAATCAACATGGAGTTGACCAACTTGATTTTGGTGTTGGCATTCTTGCAGGAGGATCACGTAATGTTTGTCAACATCGTTAAGTTAAAGTGCTATTATGGAATCGACTGGATACGAACTTGGCACACCCAAATCATCAGTCTCTGTCGTTAGTCACTTACCTCGAATGAACAAATGATAATGGCAAATAAAAAATGACAAATAACAATGACAAATGATGACAAATGATAAATGATAATAATTTAAATCAATCTTAAAAATTACGCGAAAATCACACTTTTTTATGATTTTCCTGTTGTATAACTTTCAACAATAAGAATCGTATATGTAACGCATAACAATAACAAATAGCTGGAGGACAATGTTTTAACATGAATTCAATTATTGTAATAAAACTATGTTGTTTTCTTTTTGTGTTCTTGACTTCATTTTTAGTTACTCATTATTTTTTTAAGCGTCGTTTATTTGATAATGTGATTATTTAAATAAGACAAATGCGTTATTTATTTTTATTATATCATATGGTTACAGCGTATACTTAGAAATATTTTATAAATGATTTCTTTTAATACAAATGTACGGATTGTCAGTGGTAAGTGAGAAGATTGCAAGTAGAATAATGATCGCATTTTAATTGTAAATTGTTATTAACCCAATAGACTAGCAACACATGTTTAAATAGCGAATTACAAAAGTCCATTTCATTCCCCCATCAAACCAACATGAGTATTTATTTACTCCTCTCCAGGAGTTAGGCACAATGCCAGTTTTATCTTACTCCCACAAGTAAGATGTGACCCAAGGTCGGGTCGGGAAAGTGATGGTTGAAAAGCCAGCGCCCGAGAGGTGAGTACTCTGGCCATTAAAAATTGCCTGGGCAGCACCGTCGCCATTCCCCGGTCGGAGAGCCTCCGGCAGTAAGCAATAGACTTACTCCTCCCCAAAGAGGGGAGGCGAAGCCTGGGAGGGTGGACCTCCTGGAACTGCACAGGACACACCCATAGACCGGTGTAAATCAAGCTCCGAAGGCCAAGACAATACCAGTCTATGGGGTGCATTATCCATCGTAACAGATACTACACTTTGATCTTAGCTAAAAGGCCAAGAAAATATCAAACCAACATGAGTATTGATTCACTCCTCTCCAGGAGTTAGGCACAAGGCCAGTTTTTATCTTACTCCCACAAGTAAGATGTGACCCAAGGTCGGGTCGGGAAAGTGGGGTTTAAAAATTGCCTGGGCAGCCCCGTCGGCATTTCCCGGTAGGGGCGCCTCAGGCAGTAAGCAATAAACTTTCTCCTCCCCAAAGAGGGAAGGGGAAGCCTGGGAGGGTGGACCTCCTAGAACTGCACAGGACAGACCCATAGACTGGCGTAAATCAAGCCCCGAAGGCCAAGACAATACCAGTCTATGGGGTGCAGTATCCATCAGAACAGATACTACACTTTGATCTTAGCCAAAAGGCCAAGTTTGTTAACCATTTTTAAAAATTTAAATCCGATTTCCTTTTTTACGAAATGCAATACATCCTGACTACACTCTTTGCTTACACTTAAAATAGTTTTTTTTCTGGTTAAATTATCTATGCTTCTGCACGTGTTATGGTTAAATTTACTTGCGTGTAATTATTTTCTTGGTCGATGTAGCTGAGAAGTTAACACCGAAAACAGACAAAATGCGGATTGCAGTAAAAAACGTTATATCCGACTTACGAATAACATCTAATCCAACACGAAAAATAAAAATTGACAAAAAATATCCGAAAAATATTTTTTCATCCTGAAATGATTTTTTTTTATATTACTCAGAAAATGGTAACTTTTTTCAGTATCGAAGAAAAATACGGCATGATGTTTCACGATTTTCACAATTTTCCGGTTAATGAATCATAAAATAACTGTGAATATTGTTTTTCGTATTACAAGTTTTTTTCTTCAAATTAAGGGACATTTGTTGTTTGCTTTAAAAAGAGGCAATATGTTATTTTATTTTATTTTTCTGTTTATTTTTATTGTTTTCTTTTTAATTATTATTTATTGTTTTCTGTTTTTAATTAAGATATATTCAGAATCTTGGTGGCGTCTCCCCACAAAAGAGAACGTGAACAAAACGTATTTCTTTTAAGAAATATATTCAAGATAAGTAAGAAAAAACAATATGGTAAATAGAAAAGAACAGTAAAAAAGAATAGATTTATCTGCAATTTAGAATGGAAATTTATTTTAAAGGAAAGCCATTTTTATTCACGAAGCGCTAGCAATGTTGTTTATGTAGGACACTTTGCTATTAATGAACTGTTCCAGGCTGATACTGAACATGTCACATTGACAAAATTAAAGCTTAAGAATTTTTTAGATAAATAGTGATACAATGTATTATTTGTTTCATCTGAAATCCTAGATGTTATTTCAACAGCGTTTCGGCCGATGTACCTACTGAAATTGTTCAGGAACTGTTTTTGCAAAAACCTTTTATATTTGTATGTTGAACGCTCGAGTATTTATTAAATAACTTCTGAGATATTAAAAAAAGTGGTGACGAGGATGAGATAAAAAAAAAACACAGACACATTAAAAAAGACACTCATATTGCTCTATGTTTATAGTAAGCATAGTTCGGAGCACTCTCTCTTGCCTTGATGGAGCATAAGATTGACTTCACAACCTCGTGGGGAATGATATATTCTCTACCCTGCAGTTTCTTTTACACAGAAGAGATATTGATGGCCTCTCTCTACTATATCGTTATGTTCATGGTAGATGGTCGACTGAGCTCCAATTTATAGTCCCCCCTGCAAAACATTAACTGCAAGCTCGCCTAGCTACAACGATAACAAATAGCTTTCTTCTTCTCCCTCTCTCTCTCTCTCTCTCTCTCTCTCTCTCTCTATATATATATATATATATATATATATATATATATATATATATATATATAAAGTAATCCAACAAAAGATATAAGCGTCAACTAATATCTTATAATTAGTGAAACATCCGGATAAAAACTGAAGCTCAATATACTGGATAGAGCATTAATATTATAATATAAAATGAAGTAATAAAATAAGGTGTCAATCAAATTTTATTAGAATTCAAAGTTCAAGCAAAGTATTCTTAAGTCCTTAGCTCATGAGTTTTCAAAGATAATTCTTCTCTTCAGAGGACCATTACCGCAGTTATACTACTACAGGTAATAAAATTACGCTTTGAGCTAAGGACTTAAGAATACTTTGCTTGAACTTTGAATTCTAATAAAATTTGATTGACACCTTATTTTATTACTTCATTTTATATTATAATATATATATATATATATATATATATATATATATATATATATATATATATATGTGTACCAAAAACCAAACGAAGCTTCTATGAACAAAGTTACTTTCCTCGTACACCCACTTGTAGAACAAAACCACGAGGCTGCTTCCCAGACAAATACCACATAGTTGTATTCAAGTCAAATGTAAACAAATACTTGTTGAGCTGTTCTCTTGCAAAATAAAGTCCTCTTAAGTAATCTTATCCTCATTCTTTCCACTCTTCCCAATCCTCTCGTGGTGGCGATCATCGCCCAACTGAGGATCTTTTTAAGTCTTATCCTCGAGTGGCCCCCGGTCTAGATAACAAGTGACCTATTAGTAAAAGAAATTATTCATTGTTCGAAATTTTCAGACTCCGACAAAAGCAACATGCAGGATAGTAGAACGGCCGAAACGTTGTGAAAATGACAGTAAACACAATAAGGAGCACAGTCAGAAATAACATAACAAGTGCGACCGACTTACAAACAACTTTCAATCAAAAACAACAAAAAAAACTAAATTTTTTCGAAAAATATTTTTTGCCATAAAATAATGTTTCATGATTTTTCCAATGTTTTGGTTAACAAATCATAATTTAAAAAATCTAAATTTTTCTTCCGTTTTGCAAGTTTTTTTTATAGAATACAAATTAACTGACACCAAAAATGTCAAAATGACGAAATTAAAAATTATATTTCGAAATATTTTAGATAAATATTGATACTTTTTATTATTTGGATTATTTGGACTATTATTCTCATCTTGAATGTTATTCCTACAACGTTCCGGCCGACGTAACATCCGACATTCTTCAGGTTTATATTGTTTAACTTGAGACTCTTTATATTATAACTCAGGATGTATTTTTAACTGAACCTTTTATTTAATCCACGGGAGAAGATTATTTTTACCCCCTCAGCCATGACGACGTGTCACAACGGATAAAAGTGTTAAGTGACAATCAGTTCTAAGTGACAGTCTTCTTGAGGGAATTTTGAAGTGAAAATTGTATTACATCTACGAGGGTAGATTGTTCTCGTCTGGTCAATCGTGACGTAATTTTGATCTTATTCTTAATTAGTATCGTCTGTATTGAGCAACGCTCAACACAGGCGATACTCAAGAAGACTGTCACTTAGAACTGATTGTCACTTAACACTTTTATCCGTTGCGACACATTGTCATGGCTGAGGGGATAAAAATAATATTCCAAGCATAAAAATAAGAACGTTTCGGTCGATGTAAGGTCCGGCCTTTTCCAGATGGATCTTGTCTAACTCAAGCATCTTTGAGTCGAACGGAGGTAGAAAGACCCATCTGAAAAAGGCCGGACTTTACATCGACCGAAACGTTCTTATTGTTATTCTTTGATAGAATATATGAGGTGTGTGGTCCCCACCTACAACACGCCAGTTTCTAAAAGTCCATGATATATATTATACGTTATGGCTATGATGGAAACTCTTTCAAAGTGATATTCTTCGAATCCCTCGTCAACATTTATCATTATTTTAATTACAGTTCAATCGAACTGCTTCAAATTGTGTTTGCTGTTTATCGAGTTCGCTTCCCTTTTTACCAGAACATTTTCGGTATCTGTGATATCACTCCCTGAGTTTAACCTTTATTTTTGTTCTGAATTTAGCGTGTATTCAGATTTTATCATAGAGGGTCTGCGCATTCAGCCCAATATATTATTCATTTCTAATTATATACTGGCTAAAAGTATCTTAATTTTAATCCGGACTTTTTCTTTTATTTCTTTCATGTTCTCTCTAACAATATTTACATTTGCCTATTAGTTTTCTTGTGCTGTACATTCCTTTATTGCTTTTTGTGTGTTATTTAAACTCTGTAATTGTTTTGAAAATTATAATTTTGCTTTCAAACTCGTATTATTAAACTATAATCTTTTAAGTACTTTACGTGTAGGTTATGCGCCTTAAATTTTTCTATTAATAACAGAAAGATTAATTGATCCCCGCAAATAATGCCTTTTTACCGCAGTTTGTCGGATTCGCAGTATTTCAGCTCATTCTTTAGTCTGCACGTATTGCATTATAGACTCGTGAATTTGCTTTTCTCAGCGACAACTAATCTTTTTCTTGGTCGCATATTTTTCTTAATTATTTCACAATCTTTTCGTAAGTCCATAATTTTAGTCTTTCTTTGTCGAGATATTCATGACAGCTTCATAGCGATAAAACCTTTTTCCTCTGTTAGTTTTCTTTGTATTCGTCTTTTTATTGTAAACCGACGCTAATGATGCGAAACATCTGATCCATGCTTCTATCTCATCTGGTTCGTTCAGCGTGATTACGGGTCAAGTCAGTGATGCCATTATTATGATATTTATAACTCGTGTAATATATGTTGACTGTCTAACACGTATACAAAGCTTCTTTTTTTTAAAGTGTAGTATATTTCCTAATGCTGCACTTAATCTTTTCTGCCCTCGTTCATTGAAAACACCCTTCAAGACTCAGGCAATTTTCATTTGTGTTCCAATCCAGAGTTCCCGTTTTTGGAGAGTTGAATTTTCTCCACATTAAAAACTGACCTTGTAACTAACTGTGCCCTCGTGGGGGAGGCAAATAGATAGAAACTGTGTTTACAAGTGTCGCTTAGTAATTTATTATTATTATAAGAGGTAAAATAATGTCCAATTTTGATTGTGAGCACCGTTTTCCTTCTAGACCACGTGATGTTACATCAAGTATAGTACGAAAACATTTAGTGATCAACACGTAATTGAGCAAATGGGCCAACGATAGAAAAATATGTCTGTGTGTGTTTACGTGTACAAGTGTTTAAATAAATATTTCCACATGCCTATTCATTCATTTATTTCGTATGAATCAGATGATTTTATTATTGGCATTGGTTTCCCCGATATATTTCTAGTTTAAATTATTTATAGAAAAGCATCGGGTACTTACAGGAGAGACCATGTGAAGGTTGGTAACACCCTAAGTGAAAATATTTGTGTGGAACGAACTCGATTAAAACTTGGAACACCCAGGTTGTCAGTTCGTATCGTTAACCACTTAGCAAGCTCCACTTGCCTCGATGTGCTAAAGAAACGATATCAAACTTGTAGTTTACTGGGCACATGCCTATTGCCTGGATTCTCTTCTGCCAAATTAATCCGTCGGATATTTTCAAGAAGCACGCTGACATGTTGAATTTCAAAATATCGTTTGTGTATGTAAATCCATAAGATTCTCTCGAATCATTATGCTCTGACCTTGAATGGCCGGTAGTAATCAAGACAAACACAGTGGTATAATCTATTAACAAAAGTATGTTACAGATCAATAATGTCTAAATGTAAACGGGAAACATCGACTCTACTTTATTACATAGATAAGTTGTTGAATATTTACTCATTAATGGACTATTATATGTCATTCTCCAATTAAATAGCTTAGTACTATTATTATTATTATTGAAACGAATGGCATATTTTGTTATTTTTACTAATTTTAATTATTTTTCATTATATATATATTCATTACTGATTTAAAGTTAGGCATCTAGTGCTACCAGATAAGGCTGTCTGAAAATATCGGTTTCCATATCCAAAATTAACCAAACATTCCCTTCTCCCCCTTTCTTACCCCTGTCTCTCCCTTCACCTCTTTCACTCAACAACACGCCATGAATACTTGAACATATAAAGAACTTGAAGCATAATAACCTTTACCAAAATTACGGGATTTAGAATTACATAACCCAAAAAGTGTGTAGATGCCTTAAAACAAAATAACCAAACGAAACCCCATGAATAAATACTTGAACATATAAATAACTTGAAGCATATTAACTTTTACAAAAATTACCGGATTTAGAATTAAATAACCCGAAAAGTGTGTAGATGCCTTAAAACACAACAACAAAACGAAACCCCATGAATAAATACTTGAACATATAAAGAACTTGAAGCATATTAACTTTTACAAAAATTACCAGATTTAGAATTAAATGACCCAAAAAGTGTGTAGATGCCTTAAAACAAAATAACCAAACGAAACCCCATGAATAAATACTTGAACATATAAATAACTTGAAGCATATTAACTTTTACAAAAATTACCGGATTTAGAATTAAATAACCCGAAAAGTGTGTAGATGCCTTAAAACACAACAACAAAACGAAACCCCATGAATAAATACTTGAACATATAAAGAACTTGAAGCATATTAACTTTTACCAAAATGACCGGATTCAACATTAAATAACCCGAAAAGTGTGTAGATGCCTTAAAACAAAACAACCAAACGAAACCCCATGAATAAATTCTTGAACATATAAAGAACTTGAAGCTAAAAATCATTTTACTACACCACAACTAATGTTCCGGCATTAAATGACCCATAAGAGGTTGATATGCCGTAAAACAAAACAAACCAACCAACCAGAACATGTTAGGCATACAGCAATAACTTCATTGAATACTATTCTTATTGACAACTTTTTATAGATTATTGGTTTTTAGGAGAATATTTATCTATTTTCCTTAATAATATTTTGCCAATTTGTTTTTTACTTACTTATTATAATGTTGATAAAAATAGATTATCTTTCGTTTTCCATTATTTTAGTTCCTATTATTATCGTCGTCGTCGTCGTCGTCGTCGTCGTCGTTGTTGTTGTTGTTGTTAGTAGTAGTAGTAAATGTTAATTTACTATTATGTCCGTTATTTTCTAAATCTGTTTCATATTCTTTTAGTGTTGGTTGAATTTTTTATTTTGATAAAATTAGTAGATATTATATGACCTAACGACATTTTTAAAAACTGCCAGAGGATTGTTAGAGTGTTTATATTATATATAATTGGATATAGTTTATTTGTATAGGGTGCATATGATCATTGATTATATTAAACGTTATGTCTAAAAGATTAACCCCTTTTAAATTAATGTTTTTTTCTCTGTCAAAACTTATGTTTCTACAGATTTGCATTATGTATTCTTTTATTTAAACTTCTGGCTGATATGTTACAAATATAATGATGTCAGTATTCCTTTAAATGCCAATATTTTTCTCGTTGATTCTACATTAAAGCTTATTGATTATGTATATTCCTGTTAACTCTTAGACTTCTGAAAAGTCGTGGTTAACAATCATTACCTACAATTTGCGGTTTGGTTTCTGGTATCCATATGTTATTGTTATGGAACAATATTGATGTTCTACAATGTTTTATCATTTGAATGCTGTCAATGGGAATAGCTATATAGTGTTTAACAAATTCAAATGCGTTATCTAGTGCACATTCTTTTGTGTAAATATACAGATGTTTTATTTTGTCGTTAAACAAAGTTTCTTTTCGAGAACTTCCCATCTGTGGAATAGTATACCGCGGGGCTGCTTCTCAGCTGAGTACAACATGATATTTTGAAGTCAACTGTTAAATATTCTTGTCGAGCCGTCTACTTAAATAAAAAAATTCTGACTAGAGGTTAATCTAGTTTGTTTGAAGCAACGTTTAGGAAGAACATTTTCCGTCTTTAGATGTGTTTTCAACCTTTATTGAAATGTGCACAGTTAGGATGTTACCGGCAGGGGCTATACGGCAGAAAATGAAATTAATTTGAAATCAAATGAATTTCTGTTTAAATCTTGCTTCAAATCCATTGTTCGTCTTCAATGTTATTAGTGTCCATGTCAATATTGATATCTTTTTTGTTTCTTATTACGTATATTTTATAAACTTCTCATTTAAAATTTAATTTAATTTATTTCTTGCTCATTCCTGCGTTCAAAGCAATTCTGCGAAAAAGGAGAGTAGAAAGTGGACTTTCGATTTACTTTCGGCAACCTCGTAATTCTCGCTTCACTTATTTTGTCCTTTAGACTTCACATTTTATTTAGCGATGATTCTAACGAGGGGGGGATAATTGTTGTTTTCTAAGTCTTACACTTATCGTTGGCTAGTTTTTGATCTTGAATTAGTATTTCTTTTTAGCTTCTAAACATTAAGTGGTTTCATGCCTTGTCTTGAGCCATTTCTATAATTAAAAAAAATATGAAATTCTGACTATTTGAAGCATCTTTTCCAATCCTGTTAAAAGCGTGGCTAATCGCTAACTGGCGGTCTCATTAATCCCTTTCCTCGATTGATCTTCGGGTCTTGATTAGCGGTGACTCAGTATTAAAAACAAATTTACTTGTTAGATTAGTGTTTTTCCATTTATTCAGGTACCATCTATTTCTTAGTTTTATGTTTATTTTTTATACTGTCTGTTTGCTTATTGATCGTATATCGATTTTTGTAGGATGTCCATCTTTTAGTATACTAAAGCGACGAGAATCTTTCACTACTACCTGGGTCTCATCCTCCGAGTTCGATGGCAGCACTTCTTCTCAAACAATTCAGCAATTTATCCCCACGAGAAGTCTTCGCTGGCTAGGTCGTGCCTTCCGTCGTCAGCGGGAGTGTTCGTTTATCAAGCTCTTTTACAGGGTTGGAAAAAAGTTATGTGGTAGGCAAGGGAAATACTATCTGATGACGGTTAAAGCTGACCTGGAACCCAACCTGGGTCCGTATCTGAGGTGTTCGCTGTTAGAACATCAAGTTGACAGAGATGACCCGATCGTTAACTTTAAACCGCCAGGCTTGATCGGTCTTCATAATGGACACAGTGGCGAGGACGGATGAACCCAACCCGGCTGAATACTGTTTCACGTACAAGTAAGTAAAGCTGGATTCATAAACATTTTTCTCTCTCAGGATTTTTTCTATACATTGTAATCACACAAAATACATGATAAAGTATTCCTTCATTTTGGGAGCGAGTTATTTTTGAAAAAAATATTTTATTTGTTCTAATTAGCTTTAGTTGATTCAAATATTTTAGCGAAGAGGCGGGATGAAACTGCTAACACGGAGGCAATTTTTCAGCAATCAGGGAAGCAAGATTCACTAAAGCATTTGTTATAGAGTTTAGAGAGGACAGGGGTCAGCTCAGCAGAGCATTTTCTTTTATTATTATAGCAGGGATAAGAGCAGGTTCGCATGGTTTGAAGGTATAAAGGTTGTTTATGATATCCAGAATATAGGAAGGAGTGATAGTCAGGTCATCAAGTGTGGTTTCTGGCCCTCGCGGGAACCTTGAGAGGGAGTGGGTTGAGGATTCCAAGGTGAAGTTCAAGGCGAACCGCTGGGAAAGCTGTTTAGTCTAATTCGTTACCGTGCGAGCGACATCATGATTGTTGGATTGTAGGTGAATTGTTAGTTGCCAATTGTTCACCAGACTGGATTTTTTTTAGAAATTGCGAGTTCCTAATTTCTGCGAAGCAAAGGGTAAATTAACCCACCAAGCTATCTATCTATTACTAAGTTTCTGTCTTCGTCTCTCACTGTATCTTGTTTGAGGCCGCCCTCTTATTTTATACAGTCTTTACAACTATCGTTTCTGTGACTCTCTCTCTTTTTCTGTTTATTAACAGTCAAAGGTAATTAAGACAGGAAGGAATGAAAAAAATGGGAATAATATTTTATAAACAAAAAAACAGTATAAGTAGACATTCAATTTAACACGTGGCTAAGAGAGAAAAAAAAGAGAGAGAGAGCGAGAGAGATAGAGAGAACGTAGGAGAGAGAAAATGCACGGCAGAATAAGCGAGCAGAGAGTGTCTAATTTAATATTTTTTCTTCTTTATTAATTTTATATTTAACTGACTTTGCAAACTCACTTTTCCCTGGGCAATTTAACCGGAGGTCAAGGGATGATCCAACGGGTACTATTTCTTATATATATATATATATTAAAACATGTGTGGCACTTTATATAACTAAATGAATTAATGCGAACATTGGGTCTGTCTCTCGCACTAACGGTAAAGTCAAAACACCGTCATTCAAGTTAATTCATCTTTACGCAATAGACACATCATCATTTTTATATACTGCTTATGTATATGTAATATCAGTCCCAATGTAAACTAATTTGCATCTTGTTTTAAAAACAAGTTGTTATCGTGAGTTGAAAAATAAGAAATCGATTTGCCTTTTCACTTTCAATTTAGAATTTCTGAATTGCAAGTGAAAAGGCAAATCGATTACTCGTTTCTTTTCCTTTCTTTACGTTCACATTTTAAAACTAAATTCATTTCTATGAACATTACAAAAATGTGCATGTTTACCTATATGAACAAATGAAAAATACTTTGTTTCGTGTTTACAACA
>OY744535.1:58124798-58152298 GCA_963556195.1 Sepiola atlantica | reverse complement strand
TCATCGTCAGTGATTACTCACCGACAACAACCAGTGGGATTTCCTGGAGTCTGAGTGACAACAAGTCTCCCCAGACTTCCAGTATTCTTCACCTCTTTTCGATAACGATGCGGTATCGCAACAGCCTCTTACCATTGGTTTCTCGCTGGTAAGGACAATTGGTCTTCTCTGGGATTTGTGTGGCAATAAGCCTCCCCAAGGTCTCAGCATTCTCTGCGCTTTCCAGTGGAGGTCTGGTTTTTGCTGTCCCTCTTCGGTCTTCTCATCCTCCTCGACCCTCTACAAATATGTTGTCTGGTGTCAGCCTAGGCCGACACCAGTTAAAAAATAAATAAATAGATAAATAAGTAATATTTCTTTAAATTAATTTAAAAAAATGTTTAATTTTTTTTTAATTTTTAAATTTTTTCCTTTCAATTCCTTTTTTTTTTCTCTTTGCTCTTTCTTTATTTAAAAAACAAAAAAAAATAATTCTTTCAAAAATTTTTGGGGGGTAAGGGTGGGGGAGAGGGAGGAGCTTATAGTGTTTTTTGTAATTTCTGTTTCTTTGGTTCATTTTTGTGTAGTAATAGCTGAAGCCGGTGTAATTTATTGAGGGGGGGGGGGGAGATTAGGAAGTGCTGTTTCTTGCAGTTTCTGTTCCTTGGCTCTTGTTGTGATGTTCTTCGTGTGGTTTGTTTACTCCGTTGTAAATTCCTTGTGACTGGTTAGCCTTTGTAGCTTATGTGTGTTGGTTTCCGCATTCGAGAATTTTCCTTAAGATTGCAGCTGTTTTGATCATTGCCGTCCTTTGTATGGTTTCGAAAGTTCCTTTGATTTCAATTTATCCCAGTCTTTTCTCCATGTGTTTTGGGATTGTTTTTAGTGCTCCTACGATTATTGGTATTATACTAACTTTCTTCATGCTCCATACTCTTTTCAGTTCTCTGGCTAGTTCTGTATATTTACTTCGTTTTTCCGTGTTTTTGATCTTCACTCTGTGGCTGCTGGAACGGCGAAGTCTAAGATTTTACAAGATTTTTTCTTTTTGTCTATTATAATAACTGTCTGTGAACTTGTATCCGGCATCACATTTCCTGAGTATGTAGTTGAGTGGAATCATAGTTATGATAAACAGTAGTAGTGATAAGGAGTCTCCTTGGAAAATGCCCCCCTGTATTTTTATCTCCGTCAAGTATTGTCCTCCAGCTATCAGTTCTAATCTCCATGTTTCCATTGCTTTCTTAATGAAATCCTGTTGGGTATCTTGTACATTTTTAAACATTCAATTATCCATGCTTGAGGGATTCTGTCGTACGCTTTCGTGTAGTCAATCCATGCCATAGATATGTTCTTTTTCTTGCTTTTAACTTCTTTCAGGGTCTTTTGATCTATGTATAACAGATCATGGGCCCCTCTTTTCCCTTTCTGGCATCCTTTTTTTTCATCTGGAAGTAGTCCACGACTGTTCAGGGGATGGTAAATTTGCTCTCTAAGTTGTGCCGTTAGGATTTTCCACATTGTCGGTAAACAGGTTATTGGTCTGTAATTGCTTGGGGTCGTTTCCCTCTTGGCGTCTTTTTGTATGAGCGTTGTCCTTCCTTTGGTCATCCACTCTGGTACGTCTGTTTTATGGATACATTCTCTCAGTTTTTGTGCTAGCCTTTTTTTTGAACTAGTATGCATGTATTCCATCATGACCTGGTGCTTTCCAGTTTGCCATTTTCCTTAGTGTTGTCTTAATAGTTTCTTCATTAATTTCTGTTTCGGTTCCTTATTCAATTTCTAGAAGTTTATATTTCATGTCTCTCAGCCATTTAGCATTTTTGTTGTGATCTTCAGCATTTTCCCATATCTTGCTCCAGAAATGTTTTGTTTGTGTCGGGTCCGGTTGTTCTGTTGTTGTTTTTTTCTCCGTTTACGTTTTTGTAAAACTGGCTTTCATTGTTTTCAAAGGTCATGTTCTGTTTGTACTGTTCCGATTTGTATCTGTATTGTCTCAATCTTCCTTCTTTTGTTGCTATCTTTTGTTTTAGTTCTTCATATTTCTTATTTAGTCTTTCCTTGCGATTCAGACTTCTGCTCTTCCATCGTTTACTGTTCTCCCTCATCCTATTTACGGTTTTAGCTTCCTTTTGAAGTTTGGTGATCTGGGTTTCCAGTCTGATCTCCCATCCAGATTTCGTCTGTCCATCCTTTTGGTCAGTCTTCTTTTCCCTTTTTAGTTTCATACTTATTGATTTTGCCCCACATAAATCAAGTTGTTTAGATCTGTGATTGTGTCTGTTGGGGTGTACGTGAGTACTCTGTTTACTTTCTCTGTTTAAACTTTTAACTTCTTCCAGTCTTCGTTCCTTAGGGATGGAAGTTTTGTTTTGTTCTCGGATATTAATCGTTTGATGTTTGCCACTTCTCTTGCTTCTTCCTCAGATAGTTCTATAGTTTCGTCGTCTTCGCCTTCTTCATTTTCTGTGTTTCTGTTTTTCCCGTCTATTATTATTATTATTATTATTATTATTATTATTATTATTATTATTATTATTATTATTATTATTATTATTATTATTATTATTATTAATAAAATAATAATACTATTTTCTTTTTAAGTGATAGCATCAAAATAGTCATGAAGGGTCAAGGAGGATGAGAAGACCGAGGAGGGATAGCACTAACCAGACCTGAGCTGGAAGAGTGCGGGGAGTACTTTGACTTTGGAGAGACTTACTGCCACCCAAATCGCAGAGGAGACCAATTGTCGTTGCCAGCGAGAAATCAAAGGTAAGCGGCTGTTGCGATACCGTAAATTCATTTGCAATCGTTATCGAAAAGAGATGGAGAGTACTGGAAATATGGAGAGGTTTGATGTCACGCATACGTTAGGGAACATCACCAGTTATTATCAGTGAGCAATAACTGACGATGACTTGTGTGAGAACTCCTAGTAAGTATAAAAATAATAATGGTCTACTCATATAATACTGACTATGTTTGTAGAAAAACAAAAAGCTCATGACATCATAATAGTCTATATTATACGTATGAAATAAAAAGAAAATAGTGGAGTTTAACATATTTTATGAACATAACGTTTTCTAAAAAGCAGTTTTATCAATCATATAATCATCATCATTAGTATCTTCAGTAATAATAACTAAAAATGATGATGATTACAATACAACTACTGCCATTAAAATATTCTTTCTATCTATAGTTTCTTCTATTGATTCTTGAAGAACTCCTTGCCCGTTCAGAATGTGACAAGGTTGTGATAAGCAAAAGTGGACTGAAACTTCATTAAAAATGTCATAAATATAGTCACATATCAGCTTGATGTTTCAAACACCATCAACACATCTGAGGACGTCCTTTAAGTATTTATCAAGTAGTCTGGCAAGATGAGCACAAGATTAGATTTGGTAGTGGAGGAGGAGAAAGGAATAGTCATGATCGAAGAGAGATCATAACAATAATGCATACATACACAAACATATATGTACATATTATAACTAAGTAGAATAGATTAATAATTATATAATCAATTATTTGTGACCATGCTCAGAAATATTCAACATAAACAATATTCTTGCGTACATATTTTTGAGAAAGTTTCAATTTCTTATCGCTCTTTACAATAAAGTAGACAATTTAAAAATGTTGTCAACATTTTCTAACCGGTTGTCAAAGTGATAATAAGTTAGAACATTTTGAAACATATGTACACAATGATAACTATTTTAATGTTGAATTTCTCGGAGCATGATTACAACATATTAAGTATGTGATGAAGTTTGTATTGTTATAATATATGAGCGTTGTTTGACTTTAAGTGTTAACCATTGAGCTTAGTTTTACTTTTACTTTTGTTTGCATAACGGAGATTTGTAATATTTTATTTATCTTTCATAACAATCGGTGTTATATATTCTTTTTGTGATATAACTAAAGTTATAGTTAGTGAACTAAAATGTTATTTATATATATATATATACATATATATATATATATATATATATATATATATATATATATATTTGAAAAACGTGACACTTTGGGTCAGCCATTGAGCTAAGTTTGTATGGTTTTAATCAAGATTAAGTGAGTTTGCAAAACCAGTTACATTAAAAGATATATAAAAAGACAAAATCCAAAATTAATCTTTCCCTTTCTCGGTACACCGCACTCTACGAGTTAAAATCATACCACGATTTTTTTTTCTTTGCTAATATAGAAACTGGGGAGATAATGCTGACGAGTCTTCAATGTGTCAGGGAAATTGGTTGCGTAAAAAGTAAGTAAATCAACTTTTCATTTTGTACATTTTTTAATAAATTTGAAAACGTAATTTACAAAGTTGTATAAGTACTACTATTTTTTATAAATTATGTATATTACTTTTTTACATAACCCCAGGGAGGTAAAAGTAAACGCGAGTAAGAGTTCAATAGAGCGAACATAAAATGAGACAGGCAGTAAAACAAGAAATAGTGAAAAAGGGAGAGAGTGATAGACAGGATCTTAGAGATGTCTCATTGGTTTATTTATTGCAGATTGCGGCTCATTAGATAAATAATTTTTTCGAACATGACCTATTTTTTGGCACGGAACAACGTGTAGTATCTGTTCTGATACTACACCTCATTTTTCTATCCTCCGTCAAGGAAGGACAACATCTTTTAGGCTGCATTTTTTATTTCTGTCAACATCCAGAGGGCCCTTTTGGGGGGAGCTGTAATTTCCCATTAAAAACTGACCGTATGTCTTACTCTCCTACCATGGGGTGGCAAGTAAATAGGAACTAAATATTTAAAAAATTACAAATGAAAAAGAATCTGTAATTGTATCGGAATCGGGAATTTTAAACAATATCAGTAATTGTACCAAAACCGATAGAATATTTTTTATCACTACTTTTTTTATAAAAGAACATTTAACTTACGGAGTTAAAATATCGATTCAACCTTACCCGTTGTTTTAAGGGTTAATTAAAACAAACATTAAATTACACAAGGCCACATAAACGTAAATTGCAAAATATAAACGTTTTTTTGAACAGAAAATAAAAGACAATAAGACACACATACGCACATGTGTTCGAAGTATGGATTAAATTGTTTTAATATATTGAGGTGGCCAAACAGTGCGTTCGTTATTTTAGGAAAGAAGAGCCCAAAAGTTAAGTTCAGACACATAACCGAGTTCATGCAATTCATTTTTCACGTTCGAGTTGGGAATCTTCAGAATGAATCGATTAGTCTGGTCGTCAAACGCCAATCTTGTTCAACTACTGCTTTCGCTTGGTCAGTGTCGATCTTTGGCCGGCCAGAGCGAGGTGTATCTCTTACAGAAATAAATATTTTTCGGAATCGAGCAAACCATTTCTGGCACATCAATTCTGTCACAGCATTCTCCCCCAAAACATGACGTATCTTTATGCAGCCTTCTTTTTCTGTAGTAAAACAGCATCAGATGTCGGTAGTGCTCTGCTTGATCTTCCATTTCAAGGCCTAAAATACAAGGAAAGATGCAAGAACCTCGTTGCTCGTAAGAATATTACACGCTGACGTCAACATACTCGCTACACAAAATACAGGATTTGAATAATAAAAATATAAAACGATCTTTAGTAGGCCGGAAATATGACATTCAAACAAACCAACAAACTATTTGACCAACCCAATAGGATACGCACGTATTTGAACGAATACTTTTTTATTATGATTTCGTTCCGTCTCATTTCAGAAAGTGTAGATTAGTAGTGCATTTCGCTGACAATTTTTTTTCTTTGTTTGTTTTGAATTCTTTCTTGTGGTAGACAGTAACTTTTATGGATCGGTTGTAGAATGGGTCGTCGCAAAACATTACGCGGTTCATTGATCAACGAATGTTTCAGAACTGAACATCGTTCGATTAACCATTCGTAATAAAACGGGGCGTCAGCGTTTCCCAGAGGATTTGACATGGATGTTGGTGGACAGAAAGCAAGGCGAAGGACGTCGCGTAAAACTACTTTTTTTTGCATCCAATGGCGTCATGATGTGGTCTCGGGAAAATTAGGCCCCAGCTGAAAATAAGGAGACACAATTTGTAATGCATAATTGTATGCTTGTTTTGGATGATACTGCGCTTACATGCTACGACGTTGGGATTGATCCATTTTTAA
Organism: Sepiola atlantica; assembly: GCA_963556195.1. Classification (NCBI taxonomy): domain Eukaryota; kingdom Metazoa; phylum Mollusca; class Cephalopoda; order Sepiida; family Sepiolidae; genus Sepiola; species Sepiola atlantica. The sequence continues at coordinate 58,146,159 of OY744535.1, read as the reverse complement.
TTTGCTATGTTGTTTTGCATTAAGTTAATAAGGTAAGTCCATGATGTTTATATCGAGACATTTTAAGAAATATTAGTTGATGCTAAATTTAATTAAATAAGGTGTGTTATATATTGAGAGATGACAGTCTAATGCGGCTGTGTTCACTGTAACGGTTTCTTTCGACAGCAAGACTTGAGATTTCGTAGACTTTACGGAAGTTCTTAAGGCGCAAACACGCCTTGACCAGGGTGGGGTAAGTTTGACTACATCTAAATGATAATTAATACAAGACAAAGACAAGACAGGTGTAGAATCATGAAACATTGCTGATATTTTAAAGTCGATCAGACCACAACGTACATTGTATTGTATTACGGCTGTGCTTAAAAAGAATGACGACACATCGATATATGAAAATATAATGGTATATCTTTATTGCCGGTGATGGTGAGTGATGGTGGTTTGTTAGGAGGAATATGCACGCACAGGAATTTGATCGTTGATTCTTCTCGGGACCAAATCGTCAACCAACCTCGATATCAAGTTCGGCTTGTTATTATATAAAAATTTGTCACCACCTCAAACGTTGCTATGAGAAGGCATTATCACTGTAGCCGTAAGGCGTTTTATTCGGCGACGGTTGTTTCAATGAATTGACAATCCAACATATTTGTTTATCGTCTCTCGGTGTGATTCGAGGTCACCTGCATGTTCTTCTTACCAATACTTCCGACTTTTATTTTATCTTCTGAAAATCGATAATGGCGGTCCCCTGATGCTAGGTGCTTTATTTTTTTTCAAATAACTCAGAAATTCAACATTTAGATGCAAAGAACGATGGCATACACCAACGAGGGGATGAGCGACAATGCCATACATGTATAGGAAATTGAAGTCACTCTAAAAAATTAGAAAGTAAGTTATTCACTATGTTTTAGTCTGATAATGTAGCGTTGAATCGCTAATGTATTCTGATTTTTTTTTAAATAAGGTTTTCGAGTTTGATGGAGTAATCCTCTGGAGATAATAACTCAATTCATGGAATAATTTTATGTTCAATTTACATAAATATCAATTTATTCTATGTTTAATTTACATAAATATCAATTTATTTTATGTTTAATTTACATAAATATCAATTTATTTCATGTTTAATTTACATAAATATCAATTTATATTATGTTTAATTTGCATAAAGATCAATTTATTCTATGTTTAATTTACATAAAGAACAATTTATTTCATGATAATTTACATAACGATCAATTTATTTTATGTTTAATTTACATAAAGATCAATTTATTTTATGTTTAATTTACATAAAGATCAATTTATTTCATGTTTAATTTACATAAATATCAATTTATTTTATGTATAATTTTAATAAAGATCAATTTATATTATGTTTAATTTACATAAAGATCAATTTATTTTATGTTTAATTTACATAACGATCAATTTATTTTATGTTTAATTTACATAACGATCAATTTATTTTATGTTTAATTTACATAAAGATCAATTTATTTCATATTTAATTTACATAAATATCAATTTATTTTATGTCTAATTAAAATAAAGATCAATTTATATTATGTTTAATTTACATAAAGATCAATTTATTTTATGTAGATTTAAATTACATTTATTAATTTTACAAATACTTTCCATCGCTTTGGAAGACATTGTTGATTATTTGGTATTTGAAAATATTGGAGACCGCTACTCTGCATCCCAGTACAGAATTATCACTCACCTGTGCGTCATGAGTAAGTTGCTTAAATCTGTAATAACTCAAGTAGTTGTGAACCACCTCAACGAAAACAATTTTCTTAGTGACCAGCCATACAGATTTCGTTCTGCAAGATCTAAAGCTGACATGTTGACTTTGGTACCCCACGGGATCAGTGAATCTATCGACGGGGGCTTCGTTTATAAGGCGATAGCTCTTGATATATCAAAGACATTCGATAGGGCGTGGAACAAAGGTCTGCTCCACAAGCTTGTTAGCTATTTAATATCTAGAAATGTCTTCTCAAGCATGCAATCCTTTCTTTCCGATAGGTTTATGAAGGTAATTGTTGACGGGCAAATGTCTGAAACACACAGCATCAATGCACAACTCTTTACCTGAACTTCATAAACAATCTTCCGAATCATATTCTTAGATTATCCGTTGTCATCTATGCAGACGACACAACAATTGATGGAAACACTTCGAAGAGCATTGATGCCATAGTCTTTCTGACTCTTTCTCACTCTTCCAACTTGGAGCATGTGGTGTAATGGGGATAATTTGCTTCATACTTTTAACGTCTCTAAAACCAAGTGTTTCTCTTTTCACAACCAACGCATAGATCCTCACTTCTCTCCTCGAGAAAACCTCCTTCTTTGATAAGCTCCCAGAAGTGAGAATCACCCCAGACGTCAATTGGAAGACTTACATCTAAGCTTTTGCTAATATTGCTGGAAAAATGGTTGGATCATTCTCTCCAGAAAATACGTCCTTCTGTCACACTCTCCTACCTGTATAAGAGCTATATAGTTGTAAGATGGACTACTGCTGCCAGATACTGGATAGTGCCGCTCAGAGCAGTATTTCCTGTCTCGGTAGAGTACAAAATTGATCCTGTAATCAAGTAGGAAGTGTGCTCCTCTCGTCCTTACAGCCTCTCTCTACTTTAACGTTATGTTCGCAATAGGTGCTCGACCTAGTACGCTTGTAAAACCTTCACAGGAAGCACTCGTTTACCTACAGCCACGGCAAAAAACATCCTTTCTCTCTATCTTCTTACCAAAATTTAAACTCAACTCTTCACGTGGGATGCCCCCTATATATCTAATCCCTAATCCACAGTAGCTACTTATGTCTCAGTGGCAATGCGCCTAGTTTGGGGTGAATTAAAGTAAAAAAAGACAGATAAAAGAGTGCTTTTCAAAATAGAAATAACATTTTGAAATTCTTATTCTGATGTTTTGGCTTCAATCGGAAAAGTATTATTTACCAACGAGCATTTACCGTATTCCTTCTACTTTTTCTGTATCTTTCAAGCCTACTGATATTCTCAGGAATTACATAATCAGAAATATTAATACAACTAGATTATCAGACATCGTGCCATTTCCGTCTGAAAGCTGTTTGAACAACATAGCACCAGTTCTAAAACATAACTGATGCAGTGAATTCCTACATGAACAAACACAATCAAGTGAACGGAAACCTAACAACCATTGATTAACTTCTACAAAGTCAGCAACGTCGATATTATAATACGGAACTACTCGAACTAAGAAGACGGGAAAAAGACAAACCAAAAGTAAATATCCAGTTCTATCCAGTTCTGAAGAAGACATGATCTTATAAAGTACATGGAAAAAATCTTAAGTAAATGGGTGGTGACATTGTTGAGGTGGATACTAAAGCCGAATTACGAATCGAGTAACTATTTACTTGTCTTCCAACAAGGACAATTAGTAAAAAAGTATGTTTCTAATGTGAATAAAATCCAGCTCTTCCCTCAAAGGGAAATCTTGATTGAAACAAAAGGTAAAATTGCCTCAGTCTAGAGGGAGTCGTCACTTTCTGGGGACGGTACAAATAAAATGTAGTATACAAACATATACTACAATTTAATCTTAGCCAAACGAGTCATGTTAGATTCATAGCACTAATGTCACTACGGATGTCAGTTACTTTAACGTAGTGCTTTTTATGAGTACATGAGTCTATAAAGAATTGGAGAAACAAAGGCCAATAAAACATACAAACATGTTAAAGCGTCGTCATGATTTATAAGAATTTATTTTTCATTTATGAAAACAACAACACAAATAGTTTAAAAATTAGGTCTTAGTCTATTACAGATATAGTTATACAGACATATTTTATCACCTTCCTTAGAACAATCACAGTGGAACTCTTCAGCTTTCTTCCAGAGTCTATCAAATTTTGTTGTAAAGACTTTTATGGTCCGAACGTAATATTGAATAGTTTAGTCTAAGTCAAAATTTTACCGCCGTTAAACTGAACAGCTGGTTTCAAATGAGTAATTACGATCACACTATATATTAGAGATTTTTAAGATGTAGAAGATAATGGAGATAAGCGTGTAACAAGAGACAGGACAGATGAGAGCGACAGGAAACAAATGCTAGTTGATGGCTGTCGCCAGTCGCTAAGAATGGGATGCGCTTTTTTTCACCATTTCTCGCTTTCTCTTTCTCTCTCTCTCTCTCTCTCTCTCTCTCTCTATCTATCTATCTATCTCTCTCTCCATTAGGGATATATCAGTACGGAAATTTAATATAAAAGGTATAGGCATTTAAAATGGAACTGCAGCATTTGGTGTAATTAAAAGCAGGCATAAAATGAAGAATGTTTCAGAAACAACCAAAGTTATGTAACACTTTAATCAAACGAATACAACAGAGACATCGAAGGATTTCTCAACCGATATAAGTATGGTAACTTTTGGGAATGTAAAATCATCAAAAATATGATTTAACGAAATAATATTTGCATTATTTGTATTATTCTGTTCTCATATTCTATGTAATTCTTACTAAGTTCGGCTGATATAACCTACGAATTTATTATGGTGTGTCTTATCGAACTCGGAAATGTGTACGCAATTTTGAACTAAACCATTTATTAAATAAACAAGGATATATTACTATCGTTCGATCAGCAATGACCGGGTAGAAATCTAGACCTGTGAACACAACGGATAAAGCGTTAAGTAGTTGAAGGTTCACTCCACAGTACAGACAATACTTAGAATTTTATTAAGAATTACTTAAGACTTCTACCCGGTCATCACTGACACAAAAAAATAAATATATTCAACGTCGAGATTAAAAAACAGAACGGCTGGTCACATTGAAATACGATCAGCAGTCAAGCACCGTATCGGTTGCGCTAAAAAAAACGCCACTAACTAGCAGATATTATAGCGCTATATATACTTACTTTGTAAACATATAGTATCACACTACCAGTAAATGAGATAAATCTATTATTTTTAGAAGATTATCCCTTACGCTAACTGGAAATCGAAACACCCTTTACCAGATAGCTGGACATGTATATAATTTGAATTTTTCCGACCGAAAATGTCTTGTATCAATTAGAATTGGTTTTTATTTAAAAAATAACACCTGTTTCTTCATATCCAATACAAACGAGGTATTTGTAATAGTAGACTTAGAGAAATAAATCGTCAGATTAACATAAAAATCACTTATTTTGGAATATTCTACCGAAAAAATATCTATTCTTATTCTTCAATACGGAGAGCGAATAACCTCCACTGTCTGACATTTTTTTTTATTTTTAGAGAGTTCGTATTGAGATATTTCCTACAAAATTATTTTTCCTAAAAACACACCCGCATAAACAAAATTATTTTTCTTTAAAACACACCCACACAAACAAAATTAGAATAAAAAACGACAAAGTAAAAACTACAGGCGTTTTCATACGATGAGATAAATCAAAACCATCGGAGATATCCACAATATTTTTAGCAAACACATCGGAGTATTTTAATTTGGGCTTTATTTTTTCAATTTAAGATGATTTTATAAATATAGTTTTTAGGATTGTATGATAATTCAAGTTTTTTTAAAACTAATACTTATTTATAAAAGCCTCACTAATTTCTATAAGTTCAATTTGTACATACACACACACACATACACACACACATATATATATATATATATATATATATATATATATATATATATATATAATTATTCCAATATTTGTGAGAGGTAAAGTTAAAATTAATATCCTGTTTACCTATTATTATTAATAAATGTACGTCTGTCTATCTATCTATATATCTGTCTGTCTGTCTGTCTGTCTGTCCGTCTCCCTCTCTCTCTCCCTCTCTCTCTCTCTCTCTATATATATATATTCATTTTAAATATAATAAACGGAGTCATAGCGAACGAGGCACTATTACAAGAAAAAAAAGGAGAAGAAATATTAAATAATATTTAATCGTCGATTAAAAACTTTTAAAATGAATAAAAAGATCGACTAAAATTAACAACATAAAAAATATAAAAACTTATTCCCTAGGTACGGTATGGTAGGCATGGTACGGGGATTGATGTTGAGCAACATGTGTTCAACTTCTCCGACGCCACTCTCTCTCACACGGAGAAAACTGTACTTACTAGAGGTTTGGATGTGGTTATTCCCCCTCTTGGTATTGATAAAGAAAGTGTATTTGCCGAATTTGAAATATTACAGTCTCAACTAAATCATCATGAGCCGAGGTGCAACGATGATCTTCTTTATATGAAGGCAAGATTAGCTGAACTAGCACATAAGTTCGCTAATTCTCCTATCAATTCCCGAGAGTTTGCCTGGAATAAGATCCACTACCAGGCGGCCAAACTTCTGAAGGCAAATAAAAAGATCTACATTATCAAACCGGATAAGGGTGCCGGGTGGTCATTCTTAATACTAATGACTACACCGATAAAATGTTGAGCATTTTAAGTGATACAACAACATTTAAAAAAACTTGGTGACGTGTCAATTGAAAATAAAAGTAAAGCTTCAAAAACGTTTTCTTCAGTTACACAGAAAGAGGTTTATTGATAAGGATACCTATGACAGGATCCGCCCTGTGGGTTCTCAACGATCCAGAAGGAGGGAGTTCCATTGAGACCCATTTTGTCTACGATTGGTTCTCCTCAGCATGAGCTGGGCAAATGGCTTGCTGATATCCTTGATCCTGTCTTACAAAGGTTTTCAGTTAATTGTATTGCTGATTCTTTCCGTATCGCTTCATTTATTCGCGATTTTGAATGTGAGTCGCATACAAACGTTTTATATTCATTTGACGTTACCAGCTTGTTCACTAATGTACCCCTGAATGAAACCATTGAAATATTTGCTGACATGCTTTATCGTAGCCAATTAACCCCTCCCGCCTTTCCAGAAAGCAACTCATGGGGCTGGCCACTAAATCGGTCAGTTTCAGTTTTGATAATATAATGTATCACCAGATTGATGGGGTGGCGAAAATTTTCCTAGGTTTTCAGGAATCCTTGTTGTTTTCTCGTTATTGGCGTTATGTGGACGACACTTTTACTATTTTTGAATCCCGTAACGAGGCAAGTGATATTTTCCTGAAATTAAATACGCTCCACCCAGCACTACAGTTCACCATGGAAGAGGAGCAGAATGGCTCTTTACAATTTCTGGACGTTTTAGTGGAAAGGACGGGGAACAAATTCACTACAACTATATATAGGAAACCAACGTTTACGCGCCTGTATATCAGTTGGGATTCTTTTGTTCCCATGAGTAGAAAGATTAGTTTGGTCAAAACACTTGTTCACCGCGCACTGATAATTTGCACTGCCAGCAAAGTCGCGGCTGAACTTAGAAAGATAACTCTAGTCTTACTAAAAATGGTTTCCCAGAGGGTTTAATTTCCAAATGCATTGATCGAAAACTTGCGAAATTTAATGCCAACATTTTCTTTGGTCCACCCAAATGTCCTGTTTATCTGAAACTCCCTTTTATTGGTTCAATCAGTAAGGGGTTTTCGGATAAAATTTCATCGGTTGTATCTCGTTGTTTTTATGCAGTACAGCCCCGTGTGGTGTTTTGCACCAGAACTGCCTTCCCAGCCTTTCAGAATTATGTACTTCCAACACTACATAAAAGTTTGATTATATATAAATTCAAATGTCAGTGTGAAGCTGACTATGTTGGTCGTACTCTTCGACGCTTGGAAGTCAGAGTGGCCCAGCATATCCCTGCATGTTTTCGCAGATCACGTGCTGTAAAGAGGAGTACATCGACGGACACATCCGGGTCTTTATGAAGAGAATCCGGGCGTTTGCAGAGCACATCCGGGCGCTCACAAGTCCACGAGTCATCCATTGGACAGCACCTGTATGACAATAAAAATGCGGTGAGGCGTACTCAGATGGATGTTTTCGTATTGTACACAAGGCCCGTTCCAACACCATCTCAAGGTGTTGGAGGCAGTTAGTGTTACAATGCGAAAACCATCGCTCTGTAGGCAAAAAGAGTTGTCTCACAAATTAAATCTATTTAGAGACTTCTAAAAAAAAATCTTTTTTAAACTTTGCCTATTATGTCCATTTATTCTTTGCGGTTTAATGGCATTAATCAATCTCCCTTTTTTTTTAGTTTTTTTCCTCCCCACGTTATTCTTTCCCCAGTTTTTAAACTATATTTGCCGACGTTTTCTCTTGACAATGTGTCGGCCGAAAGGTACCTGGGGAATTAGTTTTTATATATTTTTAATGTTGTTAATTTTAGTCGATCTTTTTATTAATTTTATAAGTTTTCAATCGACGATTAAATATTATATAATATTTCCTCTCCTTATTTTTCTTGTAATAGTGCCTCATTTATTATATTAAAAACGATTATAAAATTGTGTACCACTAAAAATATTTGTTCATATATATATATATATATATATATAGATATATTGAAAATAAGTTGGCGTCGGTGGTCTCAACATAAAAATATTAATATAAATATACATATCTATCTATCTATCTATCTATCTATCTATATATCTATCTATATATCCTCTCTCTCTCTTTATATATATATATATATATATATATATATATATATATATATATATATATATATATATATATATATATATGGAAAATGGAAAAATGGAAAACTAAAAATATTATTTACGTATTCCTGAACGTTTCGTTTGTATTTCAAGACTTCCTCATTATGATTGGTTTAAATAAATAATAAACAAGTACAAATAATTATTGGCGTTCAATGAGGCGTTCAAACTGTGTTGCAAGCACATCTGGATTGAAAGAGTAAAATTGTAAATAAATAAGGCACTCCTGTCTTGGCCCATCCTACTGATACAATTTTTCATTCCTCACAGTTTAAGTCGCAGTAGCGGTATTTTATAACTGCTCTGAAACCAGATATTGGTACCTTTTCAAAGTCTAATATCCATTGAGGTTAACACTCGAGTCCTCCATGTATATATATTTTTTTTCTGCTTATGTTATATATTATTTTTCATTCAATACATGCATTTTATGTTATTTATTTCTCATATTTGAAAAGAGGTTACGCAATCAGTCAAGACACAGGGAGGGAAATACATTAACATAAAATAAAAATTATTGAACCAAATTAAACACACAATGAAAGTCTATATCATAAATTGTCAATCGTTTTCTCTCGGTAGTAAAACATTTTTATGACAAAATTGGGAAGTCTGTCGTTGTTATACCCTTTTTTGTTCATATCACCCTTTTTAATATAGTCGATTAGAGGTTATACAGAGTTACGACCCCTCCCCCTTAAAAAATAAAATGGCACCCACGGAATCGTTAATAAAATTCACGATCGTTTTTGTAATCAACTCATATCGGGTGCATATAACTTCAGTCTATGCCTTACATGTCCACCAATATTAAGTCATGTTTGTCCAACAGTATTTGTTTATCGCCGTTCGATTATGCGTTCCAAATGTGAACCTCTGCATTGAAAGCATACGTGGATACGAGCTATTTTGGGCTCTGATGGCCATTATGAGTTCAGGAATGATCTGGATATTTTTTTGTAGACATTATACTTTAGATAACCGCGAGGAAAATCATCCAGGGGTGTACGATATGAGGAGTATCAAACCGATTCTGTTTCTTCAATCTTACTGATGAATCGACTACTAAAGTGTTCCGTAACACTTTTAACAAGTCATTTGAAGTGTAGGGAGTTGCAAGACAATACAAAGATAATCTTCAAGCGTCACCTCACTTCAACATGTGTACTTCATGTGTTTCAATATCAAGACCTGTGTTTATTGGTCGTTAGTGGTTTGAAAATGAGTATAAACGGTCAGTCATTATCAATACTGAACGGTAGCCGGTGGCCGTTAAGAAAACTTGGACAGCCTTGGGCAGATGAAGACGTGCTGTGAGGAATGAAAAATTGTATCAGTAGGATGGGCCAAGACAGGAGTGCCTTATTTATTTACAATTTTACTCTTTCAATCCAGATGTGCTTGCAACACAGTTTGAACGCCTCATTGAACGCCAATAAACAATGACCATTAATCACAGAAACTTGGACTGGGAGATGATAGTAGCTAGGTGATTAAAGACAGAGACTGACAACCTCAAGTTCAAATTCAGTTCGTTCTACGAAACACTTTCACTAAGGATGTTGGCAAACTTCACGTGGTCCCTCATGTAAGTACCCGATGCCCTTCTAGAAAGGATTATTACTAGAAAGATATCGGAGAAACCAATGCCAACAATAGAATTATCTGATTCGTGCGAAATAAATGACTAAATGAAATTGGACTAAAGTTTATTTGTACAAAATATAGTTAGAATACCGAAAGGTTTGTAAATTGTATTAACGAGTCTGTTGGCGATATTTAATTTGGGTGGGGTCACTCTATATTATTGCATTTTGATAAAATAAAAATAATGTATTTGAAGTAAAACCCAATTAAAGTTCTTCGAATATCCCTCAACGTCAAAATAAAACCATTGTAGAACAGAATGTTGAACAAGACATGCAAGTTCCCTTTGAAGAAAAATATTGGGTTGGCCAAAAAGTTCGTTCTTTTTTTTTTTGCTTCTCTCAGTTAATTGGGAACACACATCAAGTTTAGAAACATAATCGAGTTTATGCAATTCATTTTCCACGCTCGATTTTGAAATCTTGAGAAATGTTGCGATTTGTCTAGTTGTCAAACTGCAATTTTGTTGAACTACGGCTTTCTCTTGATCACTCTCGATCACTTTGGCCAGCGAGGTGTGTTTCTCACTGGAAAAATATTATTCAGAATCGAGAAAACCATTTATGGAACACCCGTTATGTAACAGCATTCTCCTCATACACATGGCATATCATTATGCGGGTTTATGTAGCTTTTTCACCTTTCTATTAGAAAAAGGCACCAGATGTCGGTAGTGTTCTGCCTGCTCTTCCATTTCAAGGCCTGAAATACAAGCAAAAATGTAAGAACTTTTCCGCTCGGAGGCTAATTACACCTGAAAGATGACAGTAAAAAACGAACGAACGTTTTGGCCAACCCAATGAAATAAAAACAAATATAATCTAAAAATTATTATACAGACTTGTTTTCATCGTTCAGAAAAAATGACAGAAAAAAATTATGTTTCGCCAGTGTAAACAACAGTTCCATATACAATCATAGAATAACGCCAGCAATTTAAATTTATATATATATATATATAAATAATTATTAGCATTTCCAATTACCCCAAAAAAACCACCTACCATCGATTTTTATTTAGAAATGGGTATTTCATTCCGAATTCATTTCAGGCAAAGCGTAGTCTGAATTGCTATTTGCTTTCTCGCTTCCCCTCACCACTTAAAATTGCTTCGTCTTGTGGTTAGCAACAAGCATACGTTTTTTTCGCTAACATTTGCCTGACACGATGGAAGTAAATATATTTATTTCATATAAAGATATGGATCTTTATATGCTTATATATTTATATTATTTTCGGATGCTGAAAAAAAGCATGTTTTTGTATTCACTTAATGTTGTATGACGGAACGGATATATATTTATTCATATAAAATATACAAATAAATACACATTGGTCTTCATTACAGAGTGGAGAGTTATTCTCTACAAACGTATGATTACATGGCATTTTTAAACTACAGAATATGGGTGAGCTAATTGATTTATTTACAATTTGACAGGGTTATAACAACTATAGGCATTTTACATGATATTCCAATAAAAACAATTAAGGTTCTTACCACTATAAAATCGAGATTTGTTTACCGACACAATTATTAATTATAGGAACAAATGGCCGACGCATGTAGCTAGTATACAGAGTTGTTTTAAAAAGGTACGGTTGTTTGCTCGAGTCATTGCTGGTAAATACATATATAGGTATTTAGTAAGGCAATGGGAAAACAACTAAACGGTGCAAGACAAGATGAACAAAAAATAATTGAAGAAAATGATGCTATATTTTTTTTCAAAAACGTATCAATTTATTTTTCAGTTAATCTTTTACTTAATATTCATAGAATCCGGGATAGTTGTAAATTATTTTTATATTTCGAGAGAAACACCCTTTCTCAAAAAAACAAACGTTCTTTCCATTTACAAAGAAGACACCTCCCAAGTTAACTAGTATTTAAAAAAATAATATTTAGCGATTTCGTGATTACAGTATATAGAATTGATTGCATCGAAATTATTGGGCGCTTTCAGATGAATTTTTAAAAAATAATCTTAACTTACTGCAAAGTATACCTATTTGTTAAAAAAAGAAGCAAGATGAAAAAATAAAAAAATAAAAAAACACGAAACAAAATGTTATTTATTTTTAAAAATATTATTGTTGATTAACGTTGGAATTAAATTGTGCATTTTTGTTTCGCATAGTGCGTTCAATTAGAGATCTATAGAAGTATATATACATAAGTATACGACTATATTTTATGGCATCGGTTGTATAGAATAAGATATTGGGTCGCGAATTGCCTTGGAAGTGTTCAATTCTCAAACAGATCAAATCTGACTGATAATATAAGAGTCAGAAGAGGAGCGACTTCGTTATATGCACTTGTTTTCACTTCTCTTCCTTTAAGCAAGTAACACTTGATCTCCTATATAATAGATCCCACGCAAATTTCGGGTGGCTGTACGTAAATCAAGCGACAGATGAGTCAGGTAAGGTGGATAGTGGGGGGAGAGGCGGTCTTCGGCTATCACTCTATTTTACCTTTTATCTCCTGCCATGCGAATATTATCAATAAAGCACACCGCTGACTGCTTGAAAGCAACTTAGGGCATAAAGCTTATAGAGCCCGGCTTTTCGGAAATGACCACCATTTTAAATGAAGATTTAAGAATTTCCATGAAAGTTATAGCAGGTCCGGTGGGAGATCATCTCGAGCGACTCTGTGATTTACTCACTGAGCCTTGCCTGAAGAAAATTGGCGAAGAATCAAAGAGGTCGAGATTGAAGGTTATCCCAAATCAACAACACGAAATAAGAAGATTGAGAATGCAGCGGCTAGGAATTTAGAGAAATCGTGGGATATTCCCGTGAGAGAAATATTCGGATTCCTTAAACGGCTGGAAATGCAGTTAAACATATCCAATGAATTTTCAAACCTCAGCATTTTAAAGAAGAACAGATTCGTTCTTCAAATGTGTTCATTTGATCTGTGCGTTTTGTGTTTAAAATGTTATTTCGAAATGCAACGACAGCATATTTTTTCTTTTACTAATGCGTAACCACTTATCAAGACTAAAAACTCTCTCGAGGATAAGGATTAATACAATGGGTAGCTTGGCATTCAAATAATCATGAATACTTTGAGAGGAGTAAGAGTCTTCTCAAAACACGCATAGCCCATCCGGAAGATGCAATTCGCTCCCCTTTGTCGGCAACATCGTCCATGGAATGCAAGTACTGAAATACAAACTGCTCATTAAGCGAACGTTATAAGACTGCCGACATTAAATCTAAGGTTCTTCCAAGCTCTAGCGTGAAAGACCGAACAAAAGTGTATTTCAAACAAGCATGACCGACTGACAAATCTTCTCATGTAGATGCGTCGACGGATCTAAAAGCGACAACAGAAATCCTTTAAAATTCTTAGTTTGTTAAAATGATCATTGGGATTGACAAGAAGGAACATAGGCGTTTATTACTTCAATGAAATGAACACATTTGAGTATAATTGTTTGAACAGCTCAAAATAAGTAATTCTAAAGGTTCTGATTGATTTCACATGATCACATGTTAAAAGATATGGACATATTTGAAATTTAATAGTTGCTGAAGGTAGTGCAAACACCCGATTGGATGTGAAGCTCTCTTCGTCGCAAACATGGAAAAGAAAATGACAATGAAAGTCCGAACCAATAAGGCTTGGTGGTGATATTTTTTTCACAGAATTAAACATATTAATGTCTTTAATTTTCAATGTATTCGTGTTCATACATTCATAAAAGCCGTCTTCAAACAAAATACCAGAGAGAATACAACGCGAGTACTCGGTGCACCACGTGGAGTATTCAGATACCAAATAAAATCCCTCGAACTTTCACAAGAGAGAATAAATATTCAACAATACATTTTTATTTGTTTTTTTTAACCCTCAATAATGTAATAAATATACGGTTTTGTTCAAATAATTTGGTTGGTTAATTTTTGGATTTAACTGCATATCAACCGTTGTATGGTCCTTGTTTGCCGAACACTCTACATATAGTTCCTATACTATTGGTTTGTAGATTGACTTGTTTTGTGGGCGTATATTTTGTAAACAAATAGTCTACCCATTTATCTAGGCGGGTTTAACCGGCTTCCCCCGAAAGAAGAAGTTTCATGGGAGTATCAAATTCGCAAACGATTCCCAGTAGAATGTATATCCTGCTTAGGGGAGATGACAACGTTAAGGGTTTATAGCTCTTGCAAGGAGGTTTTCGACGTCCTCCTACATACAGAATCCGGTATTCCCAAATGGTCACCCATCTGGTACTGACCAGGCTCAACGTTGCTTAACTCCGATGATCTAACGAGAACAAGTGTGTCAACATGATTATGCCGTATAGTCTGTAAAACATAGTTTCTACAGAGAGCGATAAAGAGGAGAGGGAGGGAAATAGGGAAAGAGGCAGACAGAGAGACAGACGGAGAGGCGTTATGTACTAAATATATCAGAATTTTTCACTTAAATTTTATTATATTAAGTAATGGAAACTATGATTCTTTGATGTCATTTTAAAATGATTAGCGGGTAGAATCGAAACCGAGCACGCGATGTTTTCAGTCTTACACGTTCCCAACTAAAAAATGTAGATATTTGCTAAGTCGACTTTTAAAATAACAGTCATAAAAATAAGATATACGTATTTAAAGTGTTAAGGAGGTTCTGTCTCCATGTGCGACTTAGAGGTGGGCACACGTGGATATTCGGCACATAGAGGGTAACGTAGATATTCTAGACCATATATTGTTTTCAACGGAGACTTGTATACATATAATATAAATTCCATCGAAATAGGATACATTTGAAGAGTTAAAGGTGGTTCGGCCTCTATAGCTCCCTTAGGTTAGGAGGTCACTTAGAGATTTTGAATGACTTCTATTGTCTTCCGAACAAAATGTTGTATATAGGATTTAAATGTCATAAAAGTAAGATATATTTGAAGTTTTAAATTGATTATGTTCTCAAAGACCCTTAAGGTGCACTTAGAGATTCGGGAACATTGTATTCCACAGTAAAGTTTACATAAGAATACATTTTTAGATTTTATGTACATTCTCTAACCTTTCTTTCAATAGGGAACACACAAACATCACACACACATACGTTTAGTCTTATATATATATATATATATATATATATATATATATATATATATATATATATATATGTGCACACATATATATATATATATATATATATATATATATATATATATATATATATAAGTCTTCTTATGTATACACATATGAGGATAATTTTGTATTTTTTTACCACTAAAACGCATCAGATAATAATTTACCATTTTGAATTATAGAACTCAAAATATCCACTGAAATTTGTTGTAGTATAAGAAAAAGAAATATGAATTTCTTATCAGATTGGAGAAGATATCGAAAAAAGCCTCTAAAAGAAAATAATCTATGGAGCACACACAACTAAGAATTGTCTAGAACGATGCTTAACGGAAATGATGCGAATTAGGCAACATGCCAGAACCAATCGAACCTGATTCTATATGTAACAGGCAAAAACATTTTAAAAGGAAATTTGGCGTTTTTCACAGTAGACTCTTTTAAATCGGCGAACGTGCGATTTGCTTTCATCTTCTGCTCTTCTGAACATGATGGGGTTTAATGGAGCAGATGAGAAACACGTTGCAGTAGTCTAAGACGCTTGTTGGACGGATATTTAACCTACTGCCGCTCAGCTTAGGTACAAGACGTAGTGGCAAAACAGAGGAGTACCCGACTCAAAGTCAGCAGCAAACGATGTTCGGTCAGATAAAGTTCCTGATATTAAACACTTCCTGTGTTGGGTCGCTCACTCTTTTGATTTTCCAAGTTTTGTACTAATTTTTATTAATCAATTTATTTATTAAATTGTGAAGTTAAAGTACAGAATACTTAACAAAGACCCTCCTCGCCATGTTAAGAATGGCTTTCTAAATATACCTTTACAGTTTACGTACCGTTCTGAAATAATAACGTTTGTATTTAGAAAGATATTCTTAACATATGGAGGGGGTAGCTTTGTTGACTATTCTGTACTTTCACCTAACAATTTAATAAATGAATTAATTAATTTGGGAAACTGAAACGTTCACCGAAAGTTATATTACGGATGCAGTTTAATATAAGGAACTAAATCTTACCGAACACCGTTAGCTACTGACGTTGAGTCGGGTATTCCTCTGGTTTGTCGAAGTATTGCATATTGTTGCGATAATAGACTTCTAGTGGTTGAGGGTAACATGTGAAATCCTTAGACTTCAATAAAACATTTGTTAATGTAATGGTCTACAAGATCTTGAAGAGACGTTCTCTTTTGACAGCCAGCACCAACGACTGACATCATACCTGCCTCGGTTCGTTTCGGGAGTTCAACCATCAAACCATCTTCTGTCTGAATGAAGTATTGTACCTGTCTTCTTTGAAAAGTGGTTGGTTTATTATCGATCGCTAGAGGCGCCCCTACCGGAGAATGCTGATGAGTCTGTGTGTGGCTATCTTTGAAGTAACACACGGGAGCGCTGGATTTTTTCTTTCTACTTTCCGACTTTGTGTCACAGTGTGATAGAAGTAATATCGACAGTACTGCTTGTCACCCCCTCTCTCTCCCCCATTCTCTCTCTCTCCCTCTCTCTGTATATCTTTCCATCTTTTATGTCCACCAACCCGTTTACGACTGGGGTGTGTGGATACATATCCAGCTAGATAATCAGAATCTACGCCTGACGTTCCGGAACCAGACTAAATAAACCTTATGAACTCTCAATCCACTTTCGTTGTGTGATTGACTGCTAAGAGAGATGAACACGATGCGACGAAGCGTTACGCTGTAAATAGTGAGATGGGGCCAGCCGGCCGAGAACACAGCACGTACAGGGAAGCATAGTTCAACAGTCGAGCCAGTATAGAAATATACCAGTTAACTGAAAGGATAAAATATTGTGACCCCCCCCCCCGAAAAATAACAGGTAAAAACAACAAAAGCCGTGACGTTGTATTTCCAGTCAGCCTGACTTCCGGTTAATAATAATAAATTGTTTTCCGTTTAATTCTCTTTATTGAATTGGATTTTCTTCATGAGGTCACTTGATGTAAGGAGCTAACAAGAACAAAATATGATTCTCGTAGGGACAAGAGATTCCTATTGTCCTTAGTCTTGAAAAGACCAAAGCAATATTTAAAAGGAACAGAGTCAGCAGGAAGAGAGTTCCACAAAATGCTATTGGAATAGGAAGCTGTATTAGGTATGAGGTATCGAAACAGTGGAGAACACTATACCAACAAGTCAAACGAGCTGGAAAAAAGGGGACATAGGATGCATCACACAATTCTGAAGAACACATGCCATAATAGTATTTATAGAAAAGACTGAGACTAGCCATATCACATCTGTGGGAAAGAGAAGGTGCAGAGAACTAAAGGTGGAGGCCAATCAAATTAAAGATACGTTTCTGCACCTTATCAAGAACCCTCAAATGGACAGAGATTCACCAGCCGAAATATTGCAACCAAGATAGAAACAACGCAACTACTAGGAATCAGAATGTTACGATTTTCTTTTCTTTTTGGCATTAATTTACTCTATTCTTTATACAATCAGGTACTCACAGAAGGGACCACGTGCAATTTGCAAATGTGCATAGTGAAAACGGTACTATGGGATTCACAGATCTCGAACACAGCTCGCCGAATTGTAAGCCCTCCGCTTGGATCCGCTTTATCAATGCCACCTTCATACCTTTTTGTAACGGATGTTTTTTTTTATTTGGGAAAATATAGTTAAATAGCGAATAGATGCTCCCTCCGGTCACATATTTTTTGCTAGGCTGAGAGGATGTCATGAATGAACGAATTATATACAATGACCCTCAAAGGAGGAGGTAATTCCTGGTAGAATTGTACCATTACAATAGAGCATATACTACAATACACAAAAGTGAGGAGGTATAACCTGGGAGGATCTTCCCTATGAAAGAAGAAGAAACAACAGAAATAGTACTACACTACCCCCTCCCCCAAAAAGAACTAATTACCTGGGAAGATGGTTCATGTAAACAGAACATATATTACATTTACCCCCCTTTGAAGGAGGATGCAATATCTGGGAGGGTTACACCTACACATTTTTAAAAGGAGGACGTAATTCTTGGGAGGGCGGTCTCATGACAACACAACCAATACACAACTGGCCTACCAATTAAAAGATAATACAATAATTGATTACATCAGGTGTTTTAATTCATTTAAAAATTCCTAGTCTAAAAAAACATGTTTATTACAGCCCCTTGTTTTTTTATAAGATAAAAGTGTAGTGTCTGCTCTCAGCATCGCAGCAACAATAGACGCTGATTTAAAAAACAAACAACAAAAATAATACGGCATCGTAACTGGAGAGAGGATGGAGAAGAGGAAGAGAATGGAAGGGGCAGACACATTATCCAGCCAGAGATAGATAAAGACATCAGTCAGTAGTGAGCAAGCCACGTTTTTCCTCCTTTTTTCTTTCTCGTTTCTGCCGAGTCGGTAAAAACTTTCCAGAGCGATGTAAAGAATATTTTTTTAAAGTCATTAAATTTTTTGATTAAATAATTTTAATTAATATCTATTGACATTGACGAAACTATTGCACATATGTAGATAAGATAGTACAATAAAATTATAAATCAATAACATCAAATATAATTAACTATGAAGCGCTTAAAAATAGATATGCAAATTAGACTATCTAATAGCTGTCCTTCGATCGGTCGGGACGATATATAGAGTATTTCAAAGTTCCATGTCGTATTATTGATTTAAATAATAGTAACCCGTTTTGATTGTAATATAAAGGTGCTAAATGAACACACACTTTCGGATTTATTCATTTTGATTATTTATTAGCAGTACTCTGCTTTTAAATATGATTTGACAAGTTATGATTGACAGACTATGTTCATTGGTACAATACGTAGTAAAGGAGTAGAATAGCTAACGTGATTATCCGACATAAAGTAATATTTGAAATGTAATTCTAGTTGCTGAGTTGATTCTAGGGAAGATAGTGTAATGTAAGGTTCTGGTAGATAGAGACGCTTATTCTGATAGCTCTTCACCTCAAGATGGTTCAGATGCAATTCTTACTTATGGCAATTGATATGAATTAGTGAATTAAATAAAATACGAGGTTCGCCTGAAAAGTAATTGGACTGTTGTATGCACTGTGTGAGCTATGAGTTAAAGAGGAATAACCGGATTGCATTTTCTACCTGTTTTCTGTATAAACTTTATGTTGTTCATGACGAACATTCAACCGGCTCACAACACTCTGAGCAGCTGGGAATTCGGGAACGAGAAAAACATCTCAGTACTGGAATAACCTCGCGATTCACCTGATCTGGCCTCGTCTGACTCTTTTCCTTTTCCCCAAGTTAAACGCGATCACCAAAGAAATCTATTTAGAAAGTGTGAAGAAAATCAAGAGAGTTGTAATGAAGGAGCTGAGTGATCCCCTGAAATAATTCTTCCAACATTGCATAGAAACGTAACATATAAAATTGAGAAATGTCATTAAACTCCAGGAAAGTAAAACCATGCAGTTTGTTGTTTGGAATTGAAATAAAGTGTTCACGAAACAAGTCCTGTTACTTTTCAGACACACCTAGTATAGATAGAGTTACAGATGTAGTTGTTAACCTTTTTCATGATGATATTAGCTACCAGAGGAAATAATCAAGAGAATAGACTTACCTCTGACACTCGAGAAATGAAAATGAACAACAAATAAACCTCGCAAAAACTGCAATAAAATTGCTCCTAATCAATCAGAGATCAGTATGTAACATTTTTAAATATTCAAGAATCTGCTAAATTGTATTATCTTTTAAATAAAAAAGTTATATTTGTTACGATGACATTTCTGTAGATCATCGAGTTTCCTTGAATAATCGAAATTAAGCTATGTTGAGTCTGGTCAGTACTTAGATGGGTAACCATTTGGAAATAATGTATGATGAGTTTGTAAGTAAACGTAGCTATGAAATCTCTATTCATTTACCTCTGTTACATTTACAAGTTCTTAATACGTTGTGTAAAAGAATCTCTTGTCGTCGTAGAACTCTTCGTCTGTTGATCCAGAACGAACGGCATCGCTACTAATGGGGACGATATGCTGTTTCTATCTGCTTTTCTCAAATCTCATGAATACTATTCGTACTAACCTTGCCTCTCTCTTTCTCCATTGCCTTGCCGCCGTAGGCAACTATTCGTACTAACCTTGTCTCGTTGTTGTCGCCCGACACAGCAGTAGACGCGATTCTCTGTTGTCTGCAACCCGACTGCTGTCGCCATAATCCTCGTTTCTTCTCACGATCCTGGCGGTTTCTTCGTGGGCTGAAATCAATCTCCCCGTACACAATAAAATATGACAAGGCTTCTTTTTCTTTTTAATTTTGCTATTTATTGGTATTCTGCTGTCGACACTGAGAAGTCCGTTGTCCAGAGAGAGAGAGAGGCTACGCTAGTTAATTCCCTAAGTTAATCACGTAATCATTGCGAGGGAGGAAGAGGGGGATATCGTTTGGCCCTAACTTTGGGGGATCCGAAATCCCTTAGCTTGTATCGCTACATAACTAAGCGTGTTCTCTCGTCGGCTGGCCGTCGAGAACTGTCGAATCTCAATCTCGTTTTCCCATCACGGAAAACTGACGTCACGAAATCTCGTGATTAACACCAAGTGTGACCTAAATTTTGACCCTCCGGGTCTCGGCACTGTCAGCCGAACCGTGAGAAAACCGTCGCACCAAAGTTGCACGCGGTGACTCCGCTACAATTCGCGCAAGTCAAACCCGCCTCCAACAGATGCGTCCAATTCCATCGGGCCATTATCTAACACCTCTCCGCGAAGGCAGAGTAAGAGAAAATCTCGGTATTTTATGTGGGGAATCTTACTCTCGAAAAGGGGCAGTCTTGATTCGGAAAAAATAAAATTTACCACCTTCATTGACCGCGGGCAGAAAAGATGAAAGTGTTGTATCAGAAGAGGTACTGTATTTTGCTCCTAGCCAAAATAACTATCAAGTATCTTTCAATGAAACTTTTGGAAAAG
>OY744535.1:58112298-58119798 GCA_963556195.1 Sepiola atlantica | reverse complement strand
CAAGATACACACCACAATCGACTGGTTATAGCATACCTAATTAAAAAGTTCTAGATGTTTATTCTCTAAAGACCATTTGAAATAAAACCTTAGACTTTGCCAGTATATACGTAGACAGAAGCGAGTGGGATTACAAACATAATTAGGCGCTTTGTTTTTATTTCTCCAAATATTCTGGATATTTAGAGGGCTATAAATAATTATTTTGTAATAATAAATAATTTTAATTATTATCAACATACATATACGTTTAATCATAAAAGAGTCATATATATATATATATATATATATAGTCAGTGCGAATAGTTAGCCCCTCAAGTCGGGATTGAAATTCAACCGTCCAGCTGATCTGTGTTAGCATATGATACTGACTGATTGTAAGTGATATCTCAATGTAAACATTGTCAAGTGCCGGTAGCTCATATAAGTTTTACTCAATGAGCTATGCCTTACAGCTAATAGCAGTTGGCGATATTCTTACAAATAAGCTCTACCTAAGAAAGGAACTTTATATACGCATCCACATACATACGGTTTCGCTGTATCACAGCTTTTCAGTGCGGCTAGACGAGTTAGTGCCTCAAGCCGTGATTAAAACTCAACCGTCGAGCTGACAGTCAATGCCTTTTCTCATGCGCTATCATACGACACTGATTGGTTGTAATTGATATCTATGTATATATAAATATATATATGTATATGTGTGTATATGTGTATACATACATGTATATATATACATGCAAATATGATGTGCATACTTATGTATATATATATATATATATATATATATATATATATATATTATATATATAAAGTACAGTCAGTGTGCCCCTATTTCAATGACTGTTATAGCTCCTAAACAAATGCTGCGACTAAAGTTCCGCTTCATATCCCCTACAATCAATTTTTATGCGTGTTTTCAGAAGTTATTGATTTGTTTCGTTTACATTCAGCGATATTTATATTTAATCAATTCATCCGTTTTATCATTGATTACTAATGCCATCTTGAAAGTAGGAGACTATACACCCAGTAAAACGTTCTCTACATTCGAACTAGAACAAAAATACGTTATGAATCTTATTAGAGCCACCATTTCGTTTTACACTATGCGATACATAAGTTTAGATTTATTAATACAACGTATTGAACGGCTAATAACATAACACATAACAAAAATCTTGTTTCCTTAATACGAAATACAAAAGAGAATCAAAATAATCGTCTTCCCGAAAAAAAGGATACAATATACATAGTAAAATGGACACTAACGCGTTATTTTAAGTAAATATTGTTAAAAGTATGCACTTTATTTCAGTGTCGTTTATCAAAAAATGCGTTATTCTCTTGCCAGTATAGTTAAATGGTGTAAAAACGTGCGTAAGTTGCATCACGGGAAAACATAGTAGTTCCAATTTGGTCGTTCCATAGGAACTAGGTTGTGTAGCCGACTAAAGAAAAAATCTCATATTATCAAGTGAAATACCTATACAAAGTTAGTATGTTTACATGCTTATATTTTTGTATGTACAAAATTCATTCCTAAACTAATGAACCGATCATTATGAATTTTGGAACAAAGGCGTAAGGGTAGTTAATGTAAGCTATAATTAGTTTAATTTAATTTCAAGCAAAATGTGCAAAACGTGGTGGAAGCTCTTCGTGATCATTTAGATAGTTCCGATTTGTGTGAGATTTTAACAATAAGAATTAAACATCAATGAACACATATTTCCCCAATTTCTGTTTTTTGAATATTTTAAAGAGTTTTTAGAAAGAACAATACGAGCAAAATCTCCCATTTGAAGATTCAATGATTAAGCAAGTTTCCTTGAATTTCACGAGCTCTTAAGTTTACGCCTGAAATTTTAGACATTTTCTAAATCGAAATCATGTTATTGATTTTGATCACAATTGTATCAAGGGTTCTAGACGTAAGGTTAATTTGGATGATATCTTTATTTCAATCTTCACAGAGGAGGAAATAACAGTGGTATAGAACTGTTCTGTTCGGGGAATTAATTTTATCCGTCTTTTGGAACAGGTATTGTTCTAGTATACACCTCCCCCCATATATATATATATATATATATATATATATATATATATATATATATAGTTTTTTTCAAATACGACCTAAGGAAAGCACCAGACGTTTATTCTACCTGATGAGATCTCCGTTTCTAACAAATGTTGATCGATAATATCGACATGCCAGTGTCGCAGATTATCTACATGTCTGTATAAAAAAAAATAATCATATATATGTAAATAAAGACGACGGATGCCTATTCAGAATCCAAACTATACGGAATACAAGTTACATTTTTCGTTTTTAAGTCGATACAGGCCAAACAAATATGGCTCCTAGCAATGAACCCTATTCATTTCAGTGTCGCCCGTCATCTCCTGACGTGTGTCTTCTCTTGTTCCGTTCCTCTTATAATCTGCCCTTTTGCGATGTTTGTCATCTCGTATCAAGAGTAACCGCGTCACACGGACGGTGTTGGCTAACGATACTTTTGACGGGACGCCGGTAATTACTTTTCAGTTTCCCAACAAAAAGATATGACCATTGGCAGATCTTGACTCTGGTAAAACAAATATCCTTGAACAGAGGTTTTGGTAAAAGAATTTCGCTGAGTGACACACTAACACATATAAACACACACAGACACACGGAAATAAACACAGGCACATACACAGACACACACTCATGCACGCATGTATTCTATATGCTTACAAATATTTGAAAATTTCTTTGAAAGGTTAACACATATACATACACACAAAACACCCGCAGAAATAAACACATATGCACATACACAGCGATATTCGCATGGGAATATACGCACACATAGAAATACGAATACATCATATTTACAAGCAACTGTATTGAAACATCCATGAACAGTATTCTGTGCAAAGGCTCACGCGCATACATGCACACATGCACTTATATAAACCCACAGAGAGACATAGAAACACACGCATACGTAGATATAAATATACACAGAAATACATACAAGTACGCATATACGTACAAATATAGTGAACTATACATGGACAGAGGTTTATACATACGTATACGCACATACACAGAGACACATATAAACACACACACATACATACACAGACTATCTAATATATAAACTAAAGTAAGTTTCTCCCGTACTTCTGTGATCAATACATTTTATTCCTACAAGCTGTATAAAACTCAATCAAATGTATCAGCTATAAGTCCGTGTTGGATGAATTATACATATTTCAAATAGATTTATTTGATTTTAATATCCAGTCATCATAAATAATTTTATTCATGAATAAAAAATGCGGAGAAGTACTCACCTTCTAATTATGATACATTCTTACTCTCCAAACTGATACCAGTCAAAACTTTCATAGGGCACATTTTTCGATAATTACCGTTTACTAAATGTTATATATTTCTTCAGTATTACTTTAATTATTTTTCATTGGATGTTTTGTTTAAAGTTCTTTATTATTATTATTTTCTCCAACACAATATACTAAAGGTAAATACAAATATAAAACGTGCTGAAATAATAAAAAAAACTTTTCATTTCTCTTCTAAAACTAAAATTCCGACTCTCTGACATAATTTTTGGATTTCAGACTGAAATTTCGACATAAGTTTTGTTTAGTAATAATTTGATGATTTCTTTCTTTATTGAATTTTTTTAAAAAACATTATTTATTAGCATTTTCATTACATCAATAAACTGAAATTAAATACTCCATTTCCGTGGCAAAAGTGTAACATATTTCTATTAAAACTTATATTTATTTACGTCTATCTATCCGTCTATCTATCTTTCTTTCTTTCAGGCTCCCCGTTCCCCCGCATCTCCCCAATTTCTTCTTTATCCTCTGCCCAGCCCACTCCTCTCTAGATGGACATACAAACGCATACACACAGACAACTATCTTTTATAGAATACGTTCCTAGAAGAATAAGTCGGCTTTTATTTACAAATTAGTATATAAGAACATTGACAACTGCTAAAAAAACGTCTTGCCTTGACAAAACCAGTGTCAAGTGATCCTCCAAAGATTAATAATTTCTTTTAAATTTAAGATATTGTTCTCAGGGCAACGCCGATAAAAAAATAACCAACTTTGTGATTGTTTGTTTCGTAGATTTTACTTTTTTTTTTAACATGATTCACTCCAAACAAGGCAGGCCGCTACTGTAAACGTAAGGGGCTACTGAGAAAAAGGAAAAGGGGAGAAGGATTGGTGGTTCAGCTTAAATTGGGATCTGAGCAGCGAGATGTCTGTTTACATTAGTTTTAAATTTCTGCATGTCAGTACTGTCGGGGAAACAGGGGGCATGGAGGGAGTTCCAGAGACCAGCAGCACGAGGAAAGAAGCTATTTGAGTAGAATGCTCTCCGGCATCTGGGGACTTCCACAGTGAATGAATGAGATTTAGTAGAATGTCGAGTTAGTCTAGTGAATTTACGTCGAGGAGCACCAGAGTAGCCAACTCATCGGAGAATAATCCATTGAAGTATTTGTAAAACAAACATAAGGATGCTACATTGCGGCGATGGGACAGGGGCTGGAGCTTAGGGACCTATTAGGTTGACGACTCATTTTTGGACTTTGTCAAGGAGGGAGAGACTAGTAGATGATGCACCAGCCCAGATGTGGCAACAATACTCCATGCATGGGCGAATGGTGTCTTTGTAGAGATACAGGATAATGTCAGGTGTAAGGAGTCCACTAGCACGGTAGAGGGAGCCAACCTTCTTTGCGGCAGCCTTGGCAATGTCTTCAATGTATTTGTTCCAATTCATGTTACCTGTGAAGGTTAGGCCAAGGAGTTTGAATGATGAACTCTCAGGTAGGGTGTTATTTGCCATGACAATCGGTGGTCGGAGAGGCTTCTTGTAGTTGTTGAAGGAAAGCTGGAGATACACATATACACATACCGACAGACAGGCAGACATACAGACATACAACTACCCTTTTATATGATGGAAGACTACATTCCCGAATGACAGATGTATAGCAATCGATTACTAAAATCAATTTTTGCTCCGCTTATTGTAACAAGAAGACTATTGGAATATATCACATATTTTGCTCGTATTTCGACTAAATTTTACCAAACATCAGTTAGACGTCTGTTATTTTCCTGGTCGCGTCCATTTGCTTTTAACGAGATTGTTATGTAATTTTTTTACTACTATTTTAACCTCTTCATTTTATATTTGTTTTCAATTAGTTCACCTTTTCCTTGTATAAAAGAAATTGTTTTATTTAGATTTTTTGGTCATGTAAAATTAAACCTGTGACCATGGAATTGGCGAACGAACAAAGAAATATATTACATGCAAATAACAAGGCATACATCAACTACAGCATTGGATTATAGAAATATCTCAACACTTATAAAGTTAATTAGAATTTTATTTCAAGACAAGAATTTACATTTTCGATCAAAAGTAAAACACAAGACAAAACAAACGACAGGTTAAAAAAATAATAATAAGAGAAATTAATGAGTCCCGACTAACGCCGGGTCGGGTATAGCTAGTATTATAAAGACTAGGGAATATATTGAAATAAACTTAAACAGTGTATTTTACAAAGGTTCCGCTAAGAAAGAAGGAGAGATGTAGAAAGAGAGTGAGAGGACATGTGTGAGTGAGATATAGACATAAATATACAGATCTAAGTGATAGAGAGAGAGACACATACACATTATATATATATATATAAATATATATATATATATATATATATATATATATATAGATATAGATATATATATAGAGAGAGAGAGAGAGAGAGAAAAAGAGATGTAAATAAAAATAGAATAGACAAGCATACACATAGTCACAATAAATTCTCTTATTTATTGCATATACAAAGCGGTATATTCTGCCACCTTGATTTATAGTTTTACTAGTCTTACTATTATAGATTGCAAATTATAAAGAAAATTACATTGAACTTGTTCGAATCAAAGTTGACGTAATCGAATAATAGAAAAGGTTATTCGTTTCATTAACAAAATTCAGTCGACTTTTCTTTCTCAATATTAACATAATTAAACTATTTAACTAAATGAATAACACGAGCTACTAAACTACAGTAATTTTTTTTTATATAAAAATTATCTACAGAATCCGTCTCGTTTTTAAAATACTAATAACAAAAGAGAAGTTATTTATTCCTTCAAACACAGACTCATTTATTAAGATACTTTAAAACTTTGTTTTTTTCTAGAGCTGGCGGACTGACGAGCGAGTAGGTGCCCATCGTCCAGTTGGTTTTCTTACTGGCGGTTTTCTTACTCGTGAAACAGAAGTATCCAAAATTTTCTAAGTTCCGTACATATTTGTAATACATTAATGTTATTCTTTTACTCTTACTCAAATAATCGACCACTCTGTTGAATTACTTTACCCCCTCTTCAACCACCAGAACAATTATATATATATATATATATATATATATATATATATATATATATATATATATATATATGAGGCTCCCGCGTTTCATCCCCGGGGGGGAGGAATCTTCTGGCAAGATGTGTTGCTTGATTGCCATATATATTTTCATTGCTTACTACCTAGCTCTACTTACGTATCGAGCACTGTTGAAGTAAATACTGAAAACTTATACATAAACAATTATATCTTCTTATAATATTTTATGTGGATACATGAAGTACTAATATATATATATATATATATGTATATATATATATATATGTGTGTGGGGGGTGAGGACAAAATAAACGATATATCATGAAAGAAAATGCCGTGAAAACAGGATGTGTGAAAAAGACAAACGGAAAAACAAATTAAATACAGGAATAAATCATCAAAATACGAGAGATTTTACCGTTCCGTTTTAATCAAAGAACTTGTTCAGAAAAACATGAAGAGTTTAAAATTGATTGAATAACGGCAAAACATAGGAAAAAGAAGAACGCAAAACGGGATTTTATTGAGACTATTTGTTTAACTATTTGATAAAACTATGAATTTTGCAGCGCGTTCGCAGAGACGTAAAAAATGGAAAAGTGAGGGAGAAAGAAATAGAAAAAAAAAGAAAAAAGAAAAGAAAAAGGAAAAGAACATGGAACGTAGATGAACAGTGGTAAAAATAAATAGTTGCTTTAACAAAGATCGGAGTTTGTAATGCAATAGGGAGATATATGACATTGTTTCATGCGGTTTATGCCAGATGTTTGCTTAAGGAATAAGATTTCAGTCTAATGTAATCGTTATTGGTTATGAGAGCAAGATTACAGCGCTTTCGATGCCCTTGCGGAGTGGAAAAGAGTATTCAGTTTTGATGAGGCTGCAGTTTATAAAGTCTTTCGCACGCGTTGCAAAATTTATTATTTTTCAAATAGTTAAACACGTGCCAATAACATCTCGTTGAGCGTGTTTTTCCTGTTTTTTTGTTATTCAAAAAAATCAAAAAATCTTCACTTTTTTCTGAAGACGTTCGT
>OY744535.1:58042298-58109798 GCA_963556195.1 Sepiola atlantica | reverse complement strand
GGCAAGGTCTGGGAGGGTGCACCTCCAAGAACTACACAGGAACGAATCTCTGACTGGCGTTACCCAGTCCGAAAACTGGGGCTGGGTCAATTCAGTGGTCTTTTTATAGGCCAAAGTGCTCTTCATTTAGGGTGCTGACTTGACTTTCTCAAACCTTTCGGCATTGTGTCACATATTCCTGCGGTGGGAAATAATTAAATATCTGAATCAACCCTAGTCTATACTGACAGTCAAGACTGACGTACAACCCCTCTTATTTCTATGTTGTATTATACTTGTTTTCCTTAAAACCCAATTTGTGTTTTCATTTCAGCCCCTTAACAGGGCAAAAACAACTGGCGACGAGGTATTCGAACTTACACGGTACACAACAACCACATTAAGGGTTTTCTTGAAAACTTTTTAAAAGGACTCCACAACAACTAGCGATGAGGTATTTGAACTTAGACACGACACAATAATAAGATAAAGCGTTTTTCTTGAGAACCTTAAAAATGACCCCACAACAACTGGCGACGTGGGATATTTAACTCACTCAACCACAACAACTTGCGACGGGGTTACAGTAATGGATTCTTGAGAACCTTAAAATGTACGTCAGAACTGGCGACACAGTATATTACGGTTTTTTCTTGGAGAACCTTAAAAAAACGAACGTGGAGAAATCTACGGCAAATTAAGCAGACAACGTCCTAGTTCTAAAAATTGGTTTTACAGGTGAAAAAACAACAGGTAAAATACCAACTTATTTTTCTCTCATTAAAGAAAGGTCAGTGATTTTATTTATTGCTATTCCGACACTCTTGTTAAATTTTTAACAAGAAGGGAATACACGGTGTTTTCTTTTCGCTCCAAAAGAGTAAAGTCTTACTGCCGAAATAAAAAAAATTAAAACCGTATTTTAATTTTTCTTTGTTGACTAAAGTGTCGACCGCAAATTCTACGGTTTCAAGCGTACTAAATAAAAAAGAAAAACAAGTGATTTTGCCTGTGTCGAAAAAAAAAAGGTTTTATACGCTTTTCTGTTTTTACAACTCAGATTACGTTAAGCAACGTAATATTAGAAGATAAAACTTCTAAAAAGTCGTATTCTAAAAGGACAAATTTTAAACATGGAAAATATAAAAACTACTAAAACAGAGCTGGTGTAGTTTCAAATGCAACAGCAACAGAAAATTGATGAAAAATTTAAAAAGCTTCTACTTGAACAAATAAAGAAACCGACGAGAGGCTACAAAAAAAACAGATGAAATACCTTTCGAACATAACAGAGAAACCGATGAAAACATTGAAGTATTAATGCAAACAATATCGGTTAGGGGTCAACGTAACGAAAACGATAATGTTTTTAGCAGGAGTGAAATTGACAATTTTACTTATTCCCAGACGAGGATAACACCTTTGCTTTGTATTTTAGAAAATATTGGGATCTAAACAAAATAGATGGTCCCGAAAAAAAAAGCGACTTGACTTTTCCTGAAGCTGTTAATTTTTTAACTGAATTATTTAGCCCCAAGACTTCTCTTCTTCACAAACGCAAGAAGTGTTTGAACTTAGTAAGAAGAAGACAACGAGGATTATTCAACGTTCGCATTAATCGGCAATAAACACTGTAACTATTTCAAATTAGCCGAACGTAGTGCTGATAACTTCAAATGCTTAATTTTCGTACAGTAATTGATATAAGGTATGAACGCTAAAATCAGGCATAGGGTTCGAAATAAATTAGAAAGTGAACCAAATTTAACACTACATAAATTAGCTGAAGACTGCCAGAGAATTATAAGTGTTAAACAAGATTTGAATGGCATTGAAGGGTTTGGATTTGCACGCATGAGTAAATTATGTCAAAAATAGAAATTAAACTTTTCCTAAAAAATAATTCAACACAGAAAAGAGATTTTTACGGCCCTTCACCAACAAGCCAGCCTTATAAAAACAATATAAATTACCGCTGCTCTCCTATTTTCGTTGTGGAAGCCTTCATTGGGTAACAACTTGCCCATATCGTTTTTAAAACCTGTCTAACTTGTAAAAAGGTCGGACACAAGAATTCAACTTAAAGGATGTAAATCAATGAGTGCATTTACATATCTGATGAAAGCGGACCACCGCTTGAAACGCCTTATATAAAATCATAAAATGATAAAATAACAAAATAATAAATAAATGTTGAAAAAAAACATTTTACAAATGTTAGTAGTCTTTCTCCTTTACACACACACACACACATACACACACACACACACATATATATATATATATATATATATATATATATATATATATACTAGACCTACTCGCGACCCATCGGGTCACTACAACTACCACTATTTATTTAACGTTGATTTTATTCAAAAATTGATAGATAGTGACATATCTGTTTAGATATTCTTCTGCCGTAAGTATACTAATAAGTCCTTTCACTTCTATATTATTATTATTATTGTCGTTATAATTATTATTTTATGTAGAAATATTATTACTTTTTATTATTCTGATATGGATGTAAACAGACACATTTTGCCATCTAATTTACATACTTTCTTTGGTGTATACAGGAATACGCATGTAAATTAGTTAACATAAGAGTTACTATTTCAAAATACTCAAGGAGTTAATTTTTTTTTAAATACTCAGAGTCGTTGAAAGTTAAAATGGAGGAGAGTAATACATAGATATCTACGAGATAGATAGGAAATTGTTCAATTAATTACAAATTACGACTAAATAAAACAATTAAAACATACTTTCCTTTAAAACATGACTATATTCCAGAACTAAAGAATTATTTTTACATGTATATTTTGTCTTATTAAAGTATATAAGTAAAAGCCTCAGGAAAACAAACGTTCATAAGTTCACATTTAGTATACTATATATATATATATATATATATATATATATATATAGAGAGAGAGAGAGAGAGAGAGAGAGAGAGAAAGAGAGAGAAAGAGAGAGTGTGAGATAGAGAGAGAGAAAGAGAGGAAGAGAGAAAGAGATGGGGATTCAAATGGTTTGCTGAGATATTATTGACGACTGGATTCTTCAGCCGAAAAGAAGATCACGAAGGGTTGCCAATGTTTTGATCTGATGTTATCAAGATGTGTTCGAAAACCAACACCAGAAATCCTTATTGATTTGGACGTCACGACTTAGTTATAATTATGTCTTTGTTCCGAAGAAGTGACCCTAAGATCATCGTCTGAGGATGGCGTAACTGAAGAAGCCGCTGCAGTTTTTCCTACAGGGAGTTGCAGAAAATCATTCAAGCAACGCACGGCTTCGACATTTTGATGATCTTAGGAGATGTAAGTGACTTTCAGTAAAATAGAACTGATAGTCTGGCTTATTGTAGACAGACAATAGAACTCCATTTTAAAACAGTTCTCAGAAGACTTCTAGTATCGGTTCGGGACTTGTACCATTCTTTGAATTTGACCA
Organism: Sepiola atlantica; assembly: GCA_963556195.1. Lineage (NCBI taxonomy): Eukaryota > Metazoa > Mollusca > Cephalopoda > Sepiida > Sepiolidae > Sepiola > Sepiola atlantica. The sequence goes on along the minus strand of OY744535.1, from coordinate 58,106,354 downwards.
CAACTTGTAACATTCATAACAAACAGAAGAGTTCGATTGGCAACCACTGTGATTATACAATTGTAACGTGTTCGCCTATCAATTCATTATAGATGTGCACATGCGAAAGTCTTTACAGTTCATGAAATGATTAGGCGTGACGTTATTTCTTATTATTATGTGTCATGCAGCCAACATCTTCGGTGATTGGCGTTATGTTACATAACACTAAAATGAAACATTTATGTGTCCTTCCGTTGGAGAATACTTTCAGCATTTCTTGAAGCATCTCTCTCCAAGGCTTGTTTAAAATTGAAGATTCGAAAAACTGAAAAAGAATTTTCATCGCTTACTTTATTTTTTGTTACAAAGTCGACGCACTACTTTTAGCACCATCATTTTAATTTATGTATCATAGAAGCAGCGAGATCATCCCCTAAGCAAGATCAAGTCGTGAAGACGTCCTAGCATTTTACTGCACGGATAGCACTTCAAACTGTTTTCGTGTATACCTTAATAAACTCACAATATTGTAAAACATATTTTACTTCCAACAGCGCATTATTGCCTAACTTCACTTAAATTATGTTCACGGAATTTTTCATAATAATTAGTACTACCGCCAACTACCACCAGGGATAAACTTATTGTCCATCACTTAATAACTTCTCATTATAGTATTCGCAACAATCGCAATATTATCTGGAGTATTGTAGAGAATTACGGCATAATCACGTTGATAAACCGGTTCTCACTATATCACCGACGTTAAGCGGCGTTGAGCCTGGCAAGTACTAAATGGGTGACAATTTGGGAATACCAAGTGCTGTATGTGCTCTCCGCTTATCTCAACATTGCTTTCAGTCGTTCTAAACTTCATGGCTTTGGAATTAATCTGTGTAGATCCAGGTAAGGTGATGTGGAAGATTACGCAACCCTTGCTTGACAATGACACCTGCGATCACTCTTACAGGGGGTTTCCATTATCTATGGAGACTAAACCGAGGCCATGACGAGTAGAGAGTCAACATAAATCACTTTTAAAACGTGTGTATGAATAGTAAAAGTGTTTCTTCAGTATGTGAAAATACTTCTATAATGATGTCAGTATATTTCGATTCACAAAATTTGAAGTTTATAAACAAACAAGTCGTGGTGTCCATACATCATAAGCGCTGTCATCTCTTTAGGTGAAATACGGAATTTTCTGTTTGTGTTTCTACTGCGTAGAACATCTAATCAGACGAAGTCTACCATATCCCGGTTTAAAGTCGCCTTGGACAAACATTCAAACGTACACATCTTCTAACTGTTATTTTGTATGTCTTGTTGCACTTTGATATTTTTTGCTAGTAAATTTGATTTGAGTTGGTACTCCTATTTTATTCCATCAGAAAATGGCGCGGTCTTACAATAACATATAGCAAAACTATAGTTTTCTGTATGAATACTATTATCTTGCTTTTAATATATTTCAGGCTTTGGAGTACGTACTTCGATGAAATATAGGTATCAACTCACATTCAGTTCTATTTTGTTTTTCTCAAAATTATATTTTATAATATTCTATTTCATAGTGAAGGGAGCCTGAGAGGTAACAAAGGCTCTGATTGGTCAACGAAATGTAACGTATTCATTTAGAAAGAGAGAGAGAGACAGAGAGAGACATATAAACAGCGAGAGAAACAAAGAGAAAGAGGTCAACATTGTAAATAGGCGTTAAAAATCAGTATGTTGATGTTTAGCAGCCGTAGCCTGCAAACAATCGCCTTAAACCTCTGTTCTGGTCAACCCGAAAAATGTAATAGTCCTTGAAAGTTCAACAAATGCATGACGCAACTAACAAATCGACCCGGTCAGAGATAATTGTGTGCAGAATGTGATAAATGTAGAACAGTGAAATGGGTAAATGAATAATTTAACCAAGTATTACTGATGAAATCTTAAAGCCAATAGAATTAAAATAATAATATCATAGATATCAAAATATTTTAATAGTTATTCAATCATCCCATGCAAATTTCAAAGTGCCGAGAAATACATCGAAATGACGATGCAGTTAACACGTGTATAGATCATATACCAGATAAATCTATTTAGACGAGCGCTTGGAAATAACATACAACAATATTCTGATTTTATTGTGCGACGAACAGAAATTAAAAAAATTGAAATTATTTTCTTCCTATTTTCTATTGTCTGAGGAGGAGTAACTTTATTGCTTACTGCCTGAGGCGTCCCTACCGGGGAATTCCGACGGGGCTGCCCATGCAATTTTTACTGGCCAGAGTGTTCACTTTCTCGGCCGCTGGCTTTTAAAACCCCACTTTCTCGACCCATGTGGGTCACATCTTACTTGTGGGAGTAAGATAAAACTGGCCGTGTGCCTAACTCCTGGAGATTAGGTAAATAAATAAATACTCACTAGAAGTTTTCACACAGGTCATCATCAGTTATCATCACTGATAATAACCTGTGCTGTTCCCTGAGGTCTAAGTGACAACAAGTCTCTCCATATTTCAAATGCATTTAACCTCTATCGATGACCATTACAAATGACTATAATAGTAGGAATAGTGATTAATAAATAAATCATAACATGTATAACATTATTAATTACAATTCCAAATATTCAATGTCAACAACGATCTGGCGTACGCTCGTTTCAGAGACGTTAAGGAATCATACTTAATTTTCATACTTTATATATATATGAGATCTAATGTGTTAATTCTTCAGCGACTCATACTTATGTAACCAATAAGCATTTAGTTAAAACATCAGCATCTTTAACATTATTTAGAAATTTTTAAAAAAATTAACAGGAAACACATGAAACATACATTATGTTAGTTTCTATCATTATTTAATATATTTCTGACAAAAGTGTTAATGCTTACTATTAAATGTGTGTCTGTGTGTGTGTTTCAGTGTTTGTACGTGTGTTCTGGTTTACATTGACAGGAACAACGTGCCGATATATCGATTTCTATAAACCTGCGTCCCAAGTTATGTTTTTAAATTAGTGTCTTTTACATTTAATGTTTTAAAAGTTCTCTTTATGATTAGGGTTAAAGATAGGGTTTAAGTTAGAGTTGAATATTTATCTCAGCTGTATAACAATTAAGCAGATAATACTTTTTATCCACCGTTACTGGGTAGTAGACACAAATGACCGATGTGCTGTATGACATCTTTAACATTCTATAAAATAATCATTAACTTGTTTTAATTTGTATCCAGGTGAGACTAAAACTAAAACATTTATATTGTGACAGAGACGGCAGTTCTGTGAGTGGTTCTCGTGAAGCTTATCTTATAGACATAAAAATCCTGAAGGAATTGAACCAGATCAGGCTGATCCGAATGTCAAATGTTTCAGAGGAAATTTATTCAGTTTAGAAATACAGAGTGTTCTTATATAGATAAATATCATGACAGAGGATATATACTAAACAAATTTGGACGAGTAACATGATAAAAGAGTTCGAATCACGCTAGGCGTAGGTTTCTTGTTTGTAAAAATATGAGGATGAAGACCACACGACGAGAAACAGCCAGGACGCGAAAAGCAAGACAACTCATCCAGTTTAATCAGCCTCTTATACTAACCCTTTTTTCACAATGTTTAAGCGACCTTAAAGTTGAGACGTCTGGCTACGAAATGCTTCAAGATATACAAAACAACTTTTGTTTATTCACGTGTAAAAACTAGTGATAAAGTAAGACTTATGTTTGTGCAATAAAGTTGTGTTGTTTAACATCTTTCGCCAGGGTAAACCCGGACATAAGACACATTATCTGAATATATCTTTATATTCTTTGCTAAATGGATACTTAGGCAAAAAAGGAGCTCTTTAAAATGTGTGTATTAACGGCGCTCCTAAAGTGCAGTTTTACCAGAGTGACTTTATACACACCAAAATAATTTTCAGAGAGAATGTTCGCATATGAATATATTTCTATGCTTACCCAAGTGAGTCTTCATCATATTAGACATTGCATTCATAGTGAATCTAATTGCAATTTCAAAGTGCTCATCCTTTCACGCAACGTACATAACTTCCGCTCTTTGTGTCGTGTCCAGTAATGGAGGAGTCAAAGATAATGTCTCCTTTATTGTGATAAACATTTGATAAATGTTCAACCCTGATTGTAAGCGAACCATAACAACAACCCTAACCCTAACCCGAACTCTAAATTGAATTCTCAACACATGTTTATTCTTATCCAAGCGTGAATTTATAATACGAGACACTAGAAGTGTCATGCTAAATAAAATTGCAACTACTTTGATCGTAGATAGACAGATGTAGAGAATGAAATACAGAAAAAAAGAAGAGGCATAAAAAAGTAGAACAAATAGAGTGAGAAATAGAAACATATTTAAAAAATTACATAATTAGTCAGATGATTCATGGATGTAAATCTGTCTTTGTTATGATGATCAACCCTATTGCGTCACTAAATGGGATCGTAGCGTGATGAATAGTGGTAGTAACAGAGAGAGAAAGGTAGAAAGGGAAAGAGACAGAGAGAGGTAGAGAAAGAAAGAAAGAAAGAAAGGGAGAGAGAGAGAGAGAAAGTCGCAATGACTAATCCAGAAACCGTTTCTGGCAACATATACATTCTGTAATTTCTGTAAAAAATTATTCTTGTATACTACCTCCTTGTTGTCTTATTTGGCTTCGACTTTTTAAGGCCACAACAGCCTACAAATTCTTTTTCAAAATTTCTGCTTATACTGTTTGCTCTTCTGTTGCAAGATTTGAATTACATTCAGGTTCTAAATCGTGTGTTTCGTTTGTCTGTTTCACGGCAAATTAACTGCCTTTACTTCGCCTACGTCAACTGATTTTTATGCACGACAATGCTCCATCTCATGCAGTAAAGACTACGACTACCTACGTCGCATCTCTAGGCATCAAGGGAGAGAGTCTCATGACTTGGCCGCCTTGTTCTCCTGACTTAAACCCGATTGAGCAGCTCTGCTCAATTTTAAAGAGGAAGGTTTATGAAAGAGGGCAACAATTTACATCAAAAGATGTCCTATTGAATAAAATTGATGATGTTGCTAGTAGCATAACACCTTCCCAAATCAACAGATTGACTTCATCTGTTGATGGGAGATTGCAGAGGGTAATTTGAAGAAATGGGAGATTTGTTGATAAATGATTCAATTTTGTGGTGCATATCTGGTGATTTCTTCCTTACATTTCATTCATATTGTTACTTATGATTCAAATGATTAAAATAATTAACCCCGTTAAGTCAATTCTTTGTTTTATCACCTATGGACTGTATTTTAATAAACCTGCAATAAAGCGAGAAACAGTAAAAGTGGCTAACAAATACATAAAAGACTATAACTTTAGAAATATGGTATAGATTTGGAAAATATTTTGGTATCTTCCATACTCTTTCAGTGTGCAAAATTTATATTATTGAAGTTATTAACAATATTATGATGTGTAATAAAGCGAGAAACACAGTTTATATATATATATATATATATATATATATATATATATATATATATATATATATGTACTACACATATGTTTATATGTTTTAATACGCATATGTACTCTCTCTCTCTCTCTCTCTCTATATATATATATATATATATATATATATATTTAGGTTTGTTTTTATTCAAACAGACATGTTCAATGTTTTGAACAAAAACAATCATATACATAAAGCTATATTTGATATTGAGAACTTTTTATAAACCCGGTTGAAATACTTTAGATTTCTATCCCAGTGATATTTCTTTACCTATATATATATATATATATATATATAATGTTGGCTGTAATCATATCATTCACACACGGCAGTATATATATATATATATATATATATATATATATATATATATATATATATATATATATAAGTAAGATAAGTAAGAAACTAAAAGTAAAACTTTTAGTAGAAAAAACATATAGTGAAATGGTAAAAGCTCAATATCCGAGATAGAGCAATTCTCTTCGTCCATTTAACTTTTTTTTTTGCACTAGAATTAACTAGTCCCAAGCCTTTTTTGAACATAAAGAAATTTACATTTGGTCCAAATAGTAGAAAAAAGTTATTAAAATGTTTGGTCATCAGCGTGCAGGATACCCCCATGTACTTTGAATAACCATAATTATTTTTTATTTCAAACACATATTTATTTTTTATGTTCAAATGTAGCAAACAGCACAAGGAATCAAACATCGGAAGGAGTTTAATATATAGAAGGGTTGAGCAGCTTGAATTGACAAAAATGCCAATAGAGTTACGCTCTTCATGCCCTTTAACTCAGCATATCTTTTTTTAATTATTACATGTAATTAAAGGATGCAAAAATATAAAGGTAGAACGTCATAAGCTGATTCAAAGTATGTTAGTATTAAAATGATTGGTGCCATAGAAACAGAGTTGTGTGACTTTTAGTAAAAAGAATACAAAAAGTGATAATTGACTTTTGAAACTAAATTTTTCAGGACTGAGGCCACACTTTTATATGAAAGAAAGCCCCTCAAAAATGCCAAATTGAAAATAAATTCTCTTTATTAATGAAGGAAATGAAGAAACATTCCTAATATTGAAGATATTAACTCTTGGATATGCTGAACATGTTAACTCCCAAATATTTGTGTCTTTTTCCTATTAGTTTCCTATTGTTTCCTTAGCGGTGACGGTGGCTAAGTGGATATCGACATGGACTGAAGACCTGGGTGTTCCAAGTTCGAATACAGTCGGTTCTACATTACCACTGTCACTTAGGGATGTTGGAAACCTTCTCGTGGTCCTTCTTGTAAGTACCCGATTTCTTTTCAGAAAGGTTTCTAACTAGAAAAACATCGGGGAAACTAATGCCAACACCAGAATCATCTGATTCACACGAAAGGAGGAGGAAAGCAAAGACGTTCCGTATGACATTTAAACTGTGGGCTTTTTATGGATGCTTTTTGTGGAAGAAATATTCATATAATGATTCCAGTAAATAAATAATACATTCTACAGTATACATATTAATTTTTATATCGTACTGGAAGACATTAAAGAATATTTGAACATGTTATATTTAAATAATTGTTGATAAATTTGTAGATAGATACCCTCAGTCCCCCTCTCCGTTAAACAAACATGAGATTACGATTACGTGTTGGAAAAAATATTATTTCAGAATTTGAAGTTTTGCATGTAAATTTAACGTAACATTATCACCTATGTCTGGCCGATCACTATTGGGATAGCGTTTTAAGACATATATCCATATTTTTTTCCATAAATATATAAATTTTGTTGTTTTTTGGGGAGGGAGCATAAACAATCCATTAATCCTATCACTAATCCTAAGTCCATGTGGAAACATTCTTAGCAAAAAAATCACGTATCTCTATCAACACCTATAAGGCATTGTGGCAACCAAAAAATTTAACTACATACGTTCTAAGCCTTTTGGCTAGAAGCACAATGTACTGTAAATTTGTGTCATATTTTGTATTTTTTGTGCAAATAAATATTGCAAAGTATAGTATCTGTTCTGATACTATACTGCATTTTTTTTGTCCTCGGTCAGTGAAAGAGAAATCCTTCTATACTAAGGCTATTTTCATTTTTGTTACAATCCAGAGTTCCCCTTTTTAAAGATCTGGATTTTCCACATATTAAAAACCGATGTTGTGTTTACCTCGGTGCAAAGGAAAATTCGACAAAGGAAAATTCGTCAATTTTTCAAAGTAGGTAAATATGGTGATCATGAAATAAATATCGATTGAAAATAGATTTTAAAACCGTTCTTGTTGTAAATACAGGGCTACCCCCTAAACCAAAAAAATAACACTTATCTCATTATCTTTTTAGTACTTGCAGTTTACGGACCAGGTTATTTTAAAGATAACATTTTCAAGTTAAATTCAATTTTTACAGTATCTTTTGTTTATTAAATTGTTAAGTGGAAGTACAGAATTGTTAACAAAGCCCCCCTCTTCATGTTAAGAATGGCTTTCTAAATGATGTTATTATTTACACCCGCTCCGTAAACTACAAAAGTATGATCTTTTCTCAATTATTATATTAATAAAAAAGTTGTAAATTAAAATACTATAATGAGATTAAATCCATCATAATACATTTCGGTATTTTTGTAAAGAAGTCAAATATTTTAATAATTAGTTAATAGTTTAAATAATAAATCCATGACTACGTGTTCGACATTTGAAAGACATTTAAACTGTCAAATGGAAAGTCATTTAAACTTGCTTTAACATTCTCAGCAAATATTCATGTATTAAATCCCCCAAATTACTCTCTATAAAAAAAAATAAAGATTTTAGAATATTTATGGTTCCTTAATATTAGAGCGGCATACGCGAAAATGTTTTTGTATATTTTGGGACACCACGTGCTACACAATGTCGTTAAATATTTAAGTTGAAAAACATTTTTTTTAATAAGTTCAAAATAATTATTGACTTGTCGTCGACGCATGAATGTGTACTCAGCAGCGTAAAAAAATCATTTTTTTATCTTGAAAACAAAACAAAATTGGAAAAATTGAAAAACAGGAACATTCAGAAAATATTTAAAAATATGGTCTAAATTTAACTAATAATTAATTTCAAATAAGGCAAAATATAATAAACAATTAAACACACTAGATGTTCACCGCCACACACTATCAATCATGCGACGTCATCGAAGTTTTACTTATAGACAATCATTCAGTTTCCAGTTTCAGTTTGGAATAATAAAATGTAATTTTCACAACTAAATTTTGTATTTTTTTAATTGAAACATAATAGAAAGACTAAAACTAAAGCATATTCGTCGGATTAAAATGATTTTAATATCATTTTAAAATAAGATATGGAAATAAAATATTATTGAGACAAAGTAAAAGTAACTTATTAATAAAAATAGACTAACTGTTTATATTTATTCTAATAAAACTATAAATAAATTATTTGAAACTCAAAAATTGAAATTTATTCTTATTATTCTGAAACTTATTCTGGAAATCAATTTTCCCAAATTTATTAATATTTGAATTCAAAATATTCAAAATATTTTTATCTTATTTTACTTTAATCTGAGAATTAAAATTCTGGAAATTTAAAAAAAATTGCAACCCATTTAATTTGAATTTGAATACGGAATAAGTATTAAAGAAAAAACTAACATTATTTAATAAAACTAATTGTATTTTATTATTTAAAACATATGATGTTTAAATATAAGAAATGTTATTATTTTTGATAATTATAAACCTATTAATAATTGAATCTCTTATAATTGAAAAGAAACAGAATACGTTTTATTTCAAAGAAAAACAAAATAACCACAAACCGAAGAATTAAATAATAAGAACATTTGGGGGGTGAGTTAAGAGGGTTTAAAAGTTGGGGTATAAGTTCTAAGCAACCCCATTATTTATCTTGCTTGTAAACTTATTTTTGATAACTTCACTTATTTAAGTAAAACACTAAATTAATTAATAGACTATTGTCATTTGTGACGTTGTCTATGTGGGCAGTACCGAATCACGTAGTAGGGTTGTCTAGAAAAGGCTGATATCTTTTTTGATGATATTCTAACAATATTTTTAAAATCAATTATAAGTAAAAAATATTTTTATTGTTTTTCTATTTATTATTTGAAAATACCTTCATTTTTAAACTTGTGGACTAGACTGAAAAATGCGTACGTATGCGTATTAATATTCTTAAATATAAACCTGGAAATGTACTAGTGCCGTATAAGTGCAGTTCCAACGAGAGAAAAGTATATATATAAAGTAGTAAGGCTATCAACATTTGTAAAAAACTTTTTTTCAACATTTATTTATTATTTTGTTATTTTATCATTTTATAATTTTAGATACCGCGTTTCAAGCGGTGGTCCGCTCTCATCAGATATGTAAATCAATTTGAAGAAATGACTTTCAATTTGAAAGTGTGTTGTTTCATTTGAGGAAATGTGTTATTGTTTGCGTTTTTGCGCATGTGTGGGTTTGCTAATGTGTGTGTTCGTGTGACATAATAATAGAGGGGAACTCATACAAATTTAAAAGCCCAACACAAACATTCACAATAAGAAAAGACCTTAACTGCACCTCCAACAACGTTGTATATGTGCTAAAATGTACAATATGTAACGAATCTTACATAGGTGTCACCAAATCATTTAATAAAAGAGTACCTTTACATAAAAGCAACATTAAAATCAAAGAAAACCGTAAATTATTCGTCTCCCAACATGTGTACTCATGTAGCAGAGGAAAATTAAAAATAATGCCAATTTTCCAAAGTCGAGATTACACATACTTACGAACACAAGAAAAACACTTCATATGTAAATTCAATGCAGCATTAAACAGATCGTAACTCAAACTACATACCATACGGACCGCACTTCTATCAACTTGGCTCTACCTCTCTATATCCATCTATCTAACCATACACGTGTGTGTATATGCACATATATGTGTGTGTACGTGTTTGTGTGTGTATGGGGGTGTACGTGTTTGTGTGTGTATGGGGGTGTGTGTCACTCTCCTATGTACAAGATTCAGAACGAACCGCACGCTCACACACACACACGCACGCACACGCACACGCACACGCACACACACACACACACACCCACACACACACACGGACACAACCGCCAATTTAGCCACAGGGCAATAAAAAATAATAAATTTCAAAAGAAAATTTAAGCACTTTAAGAAATGAAGATGACCGATAAAATAAAGGTCAAAATAACACGTACTTAATAAACACACACGACTTTGACAAAGAGAAGCAGAAAAAAATAAAAAATAAAAATAAAAGATATAAAAATATCAAAACACGTACACACACATGCAAACCCACACACGCGCAAAATCGCCAACAATAACACATTTCCTCAAATGAAACAACACTCTTTCAAATCGAAAGACATTACTTCAAATAGATTTACATATCTGATGAGAGCGGGCCACCGCTTGAAATGCGTTATATAAAATTATAAAATGATAAAATGACAAAATAATAAATAAATGTTTAAAAAAACTTTTTACAAATGATGGTAGCCTTACATTTTGACACAAACACACACACACATATATATATATATGCATATATATACATACATATATATATATATATATATATATATATATATATATATATATATATATATATATGATACATTACTGTTCTATTGATTATTGAGTATTCTTATATAAACTCAATAAAGATCCTTTTGACTTTTTCCTCGTCTGTACACTTTAGCTGAATTACATCATATATATATATATATATATATATATATATATATATATATATATATATATATATATAGTGTGTGTGTGCTTTGATTATTCTCCAGTACTTATAGAAATTTCCCTTAGACAAATATCCTATATAAATACTGCAAATTTCCTGAGGTACATGGATGATATATAATCATGAAAGAATAATCGCATTCACCCTGAAGCTAAGGAAGTTTCGTTCAGAGTAGATTTGAACATTATATGAACTGAAGTGCTATTAAATATAGCATTCACTTTAACATCTTGAAGCTTTTTGGCTTCACGCCAGCATCAAAAGTCAAATATTTGAGTTGGAAATGAACACAATTTAATTACAGTTACATTATCAATTGATGAATCAATCATTTCATATAATGTTCAGTAAATCGAATTGATTTTCATAATAAGCCTGTCACAATCAGCCGGATATTGCCATATGTAAATTTATCTTCAGAAGTTTAGGCTATGGTCAAATTTAGAATCGGGCCAATTCATGAATTCAATTTCTATAATTTTAAATATACGATTATTTATCCAATTTAAAAATAAAGATGGGTTTGTTTCATACATTTGTAAAATATTTTAATGTTATACACTGGTAATAATCGAAAAATATTCAACTTTAATGAAATCTGAGAGGTAAATATGAATTAACTCTCATCCCTCGTTTACACAGTAAAATCGTGACGAAAATCTTGACGTTAAGTTCCCGTTATTCATGATGATGATGATGATGATGATGATGATGATGATGATGATGATGATCATCATCATCATCATCATCATCATCATCATCATCATCATCATCATCATCATCATCATCATCATCATCATCATCATCATCATCAACAACAACAACAACAACAACAACAACAACTTCGAAAACTTTACATTTAAATACATTATAATTTGCTAAACATTTAAATGCCAAAGAAAAGTAGTATTACTATTAGTAGTAGTATAAGTCAATTTACGATATGCAGTAAACGGACAAGCGTTCTTTTCATTTAAACGACTGTGTATCAAGTTGATTCGTTATATTAACAATAACCTATTTCGCTATTCACCGTCAACTGTAAGAGAGAGAGAGAGAGAGAGAGAGAGTGAGGGAGAGCGAGAGAGGGGAGGAGAAAGAGGGGGTCTATGGAAAGAAAAAGAAAGAGAGGATGAGAGAAGGTATAAAATTTTCTACGAGGTTTGTTAGGGAAAATAAATACATTTGAATTTATAGATTTCAACCACAGTGTATTATGTATTTAGACATATTTCAGTCTTATAAGGTCATCCTCCGAGGTATTACGTCGTCCTTCTAAAGAGGGCGTTATTGAAGGGGGAATCCTGTCGATCTCATATCCTGTATATAGAGTATGTTTTGCTGACCGCGATTTTAAGGTGTAAAACGAATGATGTAGCCTTGCAAGTATTGTTAGTTATATATTTTCTAAGAATTTAAAGCCAAAAGAAAATGGCAGTACTATTAGTAGTAGTATGTGTCTGGTTTCGATATGCAGAAAAACAGACAAGAATATATCCATTAGAATTGTTACGTTAACACTGACGTATTTCACCTTCTACAGATGAAAAGGGTGTGAGGGTGTGTGTAAGCAAGCGAGGGAGAGAAAGGGCTAGAGATAAAAACGTGGAGAACAAAAAGTGAGTGCGAGGCGAGGGGAAAGAATAAAAATATTTTTTCTGCGAATTTTATGTAAACAATAAACATATTTAAATAGTTTTTTTAAAAACTTCAAATACTGTGTATAATTAATTAGAGATACTACACAGAGTAGAGTATGTTTTCTTTGAGCTCAAGAAGTAACCCCATGTATTATTTTCTTTTTCTGGAAACATTACTGCTAGTGAGTAAAAATTTGTAAATCTTCAATGGGAAATGTATTGGTATTTGCGATTTTAGGAATTAAGAAAAAAGATGTAGTTACTTGAGTTCCTATGTGTAAATAAAGAAATTATTTAAAAAATGCCATTAAAAGAAATAAAATCTGTTTGTGCAATTTTTAATAACGCTTCTGTCGAATATTGGTAGAAGAAAAGTGAAATTTGAAAAAATGCACGTAGGCGTTAAAAATATTCGTGATGTCCTAATTAGCCTGTAATGGTAATAAAGCTAATTTATCAGGACAAAATAAGACTTGTAAATATTCAGTATTTGCTAAGTTATTATTAAAAAAGCTTTTTAACGCATTTATCTAAAAACATATTATGAACATTTACACCTATATGATTTTCAACCAATGAATATACAAATAATTATCTGTTATAAAATTCGTACACGTTGTTTTGGGTTACAGAAAGACGACTTAGAAGTGAGGGAGGATTATCTACTCCGACATTCTCTGTTGTATTAGTAATAAAAACAAAATCTGTTAATCGTATTTAAAATAAAAGTTAAAAACCGGTTCGAAATAAACACTTTTCAAAAACACGAACCAATATGTGCGCTATCTTATTGACTAAATACATTGTTCTGTTTCTATAATAGTTCAAAACTTATTCTAGTCAACGTTAGGCAGGCAATTTAACTCTATATAAAAGATATATGAAACTACCTAAATTACAATGATAAAAAATATTTAATTAAAAGCCAAAATGATGTCAAACAATTAAACTGGTCGCTGAAAGTAAGGATCATACAAAGAATATATATTAGTAAGTAATCAATTGTATTTTAAATTCCAGTGACCAAGTCTTTATTCATTTTTCTTGCCGCATTTTAAAAAAAGATACATTTAACCTGACAATTGGTTCGTGCAAAAATAAAACACCGGAAATGAACATATGATTAGCAGTAGCTTTCGTTGATGAAGCTCAGCAGAAGACCACCAGATTTCCCTCCGGAATGATTTGATTGTCTTATGATGAACTGAATGAACGCACGATCCTATTATTTATACCCAGTTGTTTGTGCGCGTGACAATTGTCTAGTTACATGGAATTATTTTGAAATACGTCAAGAAAAAATGAATAAAGACATGACCATTAGAATTTAACATACCATTGTTTACTTAGAGTTGCTCTGTTATTAAATGTAAAAAATTATGGAGCTTTTACATTGAACAGTTTTTGTTACTTTTCTTAAAATATGTATACTCAAATATATATGCCCATATATATATATATATATATATATATATATATATATATAAATATATATATATATATATATATATATAAAGTGATGTTGGAATATGATAAGTGGGTGACACATTCATCTATGTTTCTTATGCTACTGTTTATATTTGTATTTATCCTTTTTCTCTCTTTTACTACTACACCTAATGAGCTAGTATCGAGAAGGCAAATGCATTGAAAGCGCGACTTCATGAATTTCATGAATCGCTCTTTAAAAACCTAATGTATGACAAATTAGCAGACCTATCCTTGATTCTTTCTTATTAATCTTTGGGTTCTAACATTCAGTGTATCAATTTCATGCCCACCCCATTTGTTAACCTTAGTCAGCTTCTCTGTCCTTTCTTCCCTCTTGTCGCCTTTCCCCCTCCCCCACGGCCTTCTCCATACTAGCTCATTAGGTGTGATAGTAAAAGTGAGAAAGAGGATAAATAAACATATATACAGAAGAATAAGAAACATAGATGAATGTGTCACCCACTTATCATATTCCAACATCACTTAATATCTTCTCATATGGTCCAATCAGATCATCCTTCCCTCATTCCATGTGTGCGCCTTCAAAATAAAATTATTTCCGTATCTTCATTTTCTGAAGACGTTCGCCACGAACGAAACCGGTCAAAAAATCTCTTGTTTTTGTTTTTCTCCTGCACTTTAACTTGTTTTCCGTTTGTCATTTTTTCACACACACACACACACACACACACACACACACACACACACACACACACACACACACATATATATATATATATATATATATATATATATATATATATATATATAGAGAGAGAGAGAGAGAGAGAGAGAGAGACAGAGAGAGAGACAGAGAGATAAATATATAACTAAATATTTGTTATTATAAAGAGAGGAATACTGTTTATAAATCATGTTTTCTCTAACTAACTGGACGCATTATGATGACCTTGATGATTATCTCTATTATTTGTCTCATTTAAACTACTGTTCTTATTTTGATATGAATCTCACAACGTGTCTGCCGATGTTTCTTCGTACGTTCTTTACGACCATTTTGTTGTACTCAAGATTCTTTATGGCAAACTCGGGAATTTGTACTGAATTTCGAACGGAACCCTATATTTAATCCCCGAACGTAGCTTTCTCTCTTCCCGCAATGGCCCGTGTCGCAAAGGTTAACAGTGCTAAGTTATAATCAGTTGTGAGTTTGTATTATAGATGTCGATGGTTCAATCCTTAGTACGGCCAATACAAACAATACAATTACGTCATGGATGACGGAACGAGAGCAAAGTACTCTCAGTAATTAGATACAGTTCTGTTCGAACTTCTGTACGGATTCCTGAGTTCGACAAAAAGATTCTCGAGATTGACAATAAACACTTAGATAAGGTCTGAAGTTAAATCGGCGAAAACTTTGTGAGAATTACATTTAAGATGAGAACAGTTGAATCTTTCTGTCGAACTCGGGAATCCGTACGGAATTTCAAACGGAACAATTTATTTAATCCACACATGCTCTCGATCCGTCAGCCATGACCGGGTAGAAGTCTTAAGTAATTCGTAAGTGTATTCTTATTGCCCGCACCGGGGATTGAAACTTCAACGTGTAGAAGACTGTGAGAATAGTATCCAAAGTGAGAGCAGTAGTCTGATTAATCCAGATAATGAAAGTTATCAATCCTTATCTAAAAGAATCCGTAACATAATATTATTAGCTCTTGAAAAATATATCAAATGTTTAACAATGAAAGTCTTAAAAACAACATTAAAATATGTTTTATTTATCAAACTATTCTATCAACATTTAATGATTGCATGACAGAAAATACATTTTGTATTTGTATTTCTCGAAAAATATGTCAGTAAAATGACTGATCAGAACAAGTAACGCATGTTTTGCGAAAGAAGTCGTTATAAACTAGCAGAACATATGTTTTGTCAAGAAAATAATGATAGAGACACGGAGATGAAAGGTAAAGAGTTGGAGCGAAAAGGTGTAAGTTTAAGAGAAAGTTGTTCTCAGACCAAACGGGGCTGCTTGTTATGACTTCATTGTGTATAGTTTTTACATATTCTTTAGCGCCAAAACAAAAGAAAATAGTTATAGCACAAGATTTCTAAGAGTTTTGTGTTTTTGGATTCCTTGTCTTAACAAGAGACACAGCGAAGAAGAATGTCGGTATCGCTTGGAGCGACATGTTACAAATTCTTGTGTAGAGGGCTTGTAAAGATACGCCACTTGGTAACGGAAATATAGAGTTACATTGCATATGTTTGTCCCCATCCATGTGTTCCCACAATCGTCAGACACGGGGTATGAGGGAAAAGCGTAGAGAGGACAAATGGGGGGGGGGTGCATAGTTCGTGTTCGGAATATCACAAGAAGTACAGGAAGAAGAGAGACAGGAGATCAGTAGGAAGAAGGCCAAAATATATAAGTAAATGACGTTGGTTTTGACGCTGTCAAACGAATGCCTAAAATGCGTAACAAACAAAAATTACAAGATAACAACACATATTAAAAGAAGAAAAATGATTGGTTAAAGGAATGTAAGACAATAGTCCGAAGATACGTAAGTTATGTGGATATATTTCATCGTTTAGACAATTCTTACATGACAAAACGAAGTGAATACGGCTAGAACATTACAAACATTTGAATTAATATGAAATCTTTATTTCTCTTGCGCTGTATTCACGGATCAATGACAAAACGATTCAAAATAACTATTTTAAAAATTAATACATCTAATACAATACGTCAGCGTGTTACGAAAATCGATGACGCAACTTCGCAATTATCTTATATACGTGTAAACTATCTGACTTTGCCGGCTCGCTATCGCCCCTCGACTTTCGGTACTTGAAATACTTCCAACCTTAATTTAAAATAATGAACATTTCATTCATAAATTTGTTGTAAACACGAAACCAAATATTTCTCATTTATTCATATTAATATTAAAATGTTAGTAATTTTGATACATATGTATCTTTTAAATATGACCGTAACGAAAGAAAGAGAAAGAAGAAATCAATTTGCCCATAACTTGCAATTTCGAAATAGATCGCAGCATATTTTAAATCAAGTTGTCCCTATAAAGAAAATAAACATTTGAGCTAAAAAGGCTAAATATTTGCCCAGGAAATACAACAATATTGCGAAAAAAAATTATGTGTTATATTCAAATCAAAACAATAATCGAATTAAAAAAAATAATAAATACTAGTTGATTAATAAAATGCTATTTTTAAAAACAAATATTCAACAATCGTTTCGCATATACATAAGTAGTACATAAAAAAAGATAGTATGTCTATTGTGTAAAATGTCATTACCTTGAAATGTGACCTTACTGTTAGTGTTAAAACTGGACCGAATTCTCGCATTCATTCACTTAGATGATGAAAATAGTTCACATAGATATATGTGCGAAACATTTTGTTTCCGAATTATAGTCAATTGGACAAATACTGATCAACATTCTTTATTGTAGACATCTAGCACGTACACTGTGTGTGACAGTGCACTGTTATTTCTACACATAGGATAGATAAACACTATCTCTGTGCCAGGATTACAGGTAGACTAAGCCTGCCCTGGTGTTACCACTTACCAACCAAACCACAAAATAAAAATACAACAATAAAATATAAAAGCCATGGGGTCCCGAAGAAAAACCTGAACGTCATGATCGATAAGGGCTCCCTTGGTAGCCAATATGGGCGATTCAGTCGGCATCCTGCAAACGTTGGACATTCTTATTTCAGGTAAAACAATACAACATATTAAAAAAGGTAAATAAATATGGTTAGCACAAACAAAACACACATATAGGAAGAAATGAATTTCAAAAGAAAATTAAACTAGTTATGGAGTGCTACTGCAAAAGTTATCCCAACACCAGTGGTTAATTGAATATAATTTCAGTTAACATTTTTTCTCGACAGCTATGAAAAAGAATCCAAGTGCGTAATCTAATCAGCCATCGTTGAGAAATAACGACGTACTTTTAAACTACGAACTTTTTAAGACATGCTATTTTCTCATAAAACGTGTTCTTATTCGACTAATCAGATCGTTTGGTATCTTTGTTTATGTAGTCTAACAACAAATTTAAAGGAAACAAGTTTATTTATGTCACGCGGTAAACATTTTCTTTATACCGGTAATACCACTTTTTGTGGTATTCGTCCAGCATCGGCCATTGCGCCTGCTACTGATAGTGTAATTTTGTGAGGAATAGGAAGCCACGTGCGGTCCCCAGTCAACATGTATATCACTGTTAAAGGAGAGTACATGCAGCACCGAGTATTTTCAAATGGTCACCCACTTTGTACTCGACAGGCTCAATGTTGTTTAACTTCGGTGATTTAATGTGATTATGCCGTATATCGGTAAAAATCAGTGAGTTTAATACTTGCTAAAGTCGCATATAACATTCCGTTAAGAATATGAAGAGTATAAATGACATACTCTTCTTAGTGCTGTGTTCTACTTTATTGTTGAGATTTTACCAGGTTTCACTGAGCGCTTCGACCTTTAACTACAACATTCTTTAGTTGTTGAGTATTGATTTACCCCTCTCCAGGATTTAGGCACAAGGCCAGTTTTTATCTAACTCCCACAAGTAAGATGTGACCCAAGGTCGGGTCGGGAAAGTGGGATTTAATAATTGCCTGGGCAGCCCCGTCGGCATTCCCCGGTAGGGGAGCCTCAGGCAGTAAGCAATAAATTTCTTTTCCCCAAAGAGGAGAAGCGAAGCCTGGGAGGGTGGACCTCCTAGAACTGCACAGGACAGACCCATAGACCGGCGTAAATCAAGCCCCGAAGGCCAAGACAATACCAGTCTATGGGGTGCATTATCCATCGGAACAGATACTACACTTTGATCTTAGCCAAAAGGCCAAGAAGTTGTTGAGTATACAGTGCTCGTAAAATCACTATCTTTCGACCCCTCTTTATTCACCCACACCAGATTCAGCAAGAATCTTGTACTATCTCTATTTTCAATCTTGTATTTTCCTTTTGCTGTTCAGAGATGAAATTGACAGTAGTCGCCATGTTGATTCAGTTGGAAAACCTGTACACTCGATCTCACGGGAAGGGGGTGACGCATATACTCGATCATGTCACCATCTGTCCTTATTCTCCTGAACAAAGACCTGTCATTTAACGGTATTTTCTCCTCACCAAACTCATCACATATATCCTATTATGACACAGTCACTGTTACATGACTTATTCTCCAGTCTTACCATATATTCCAAGGGATTGAGTAATTGGTTTACACATTTGTTTAAAGCTAGATAGCTCTCAAGATCTTGAGACATTTATATTTTCTTTACATTTAACTGTTCGACTTTTGAGAATAATTTTCTCCCAAAATTACTTTTTTATTCACATTTTAAGTGTTATGTATTTGAAAAGGTAGTCATTGAGTTTCGATTATGGGTATACTAGGATTATTTCATCCTTGGAATGACAGGGTGTAAAATAGTGTAAGTTACTTACAACTCTTAAAGTTTTTTTTAGAAATAAAATAAATACATTATATCGACATTCATACGTTTACTGGGAGGTGACGTTTGCTATATGGTTCGCGATACGGACTCCGACAACCTGGGTGTGCTAAGTTCGAATCCAGTTAGCTCCACAGAAACCCTTTCTTAGGATGTTGGTAACATTTACGTGTAAGTATCTAATGTTAGTCTAGAAAGAATTCTAACTAGAAAGATATCGGGAAAACTGATGCCAACAGTAGAAGCATCGGATGTATACGAAATGAATGAATATGTTGACTAACAAATACTGAAAATGTTATCTCCAATGAAATTTCCAGTATTTGTTAGTCAACATATAATGAAACGGATAATGTTTTGATCGTTGGTGGATTCTTTTTCATCATTTTAGTATTAAGAATGAAATTACTTTCACTTTTTAACGCGCCTCTATACAAATAAATTTGGAAAAGAACAATGTTTTTCGTGGACAACGTTTCACTATATTATTTGATCTTATATTTCGAAGTTTTTTTTTGTTTTTATCTGTTTGTCAAATAAAGTTAAAGTTTAGCAAATTTAATGTGCAAGTTTGATGAAAGTGTATTTCTATTTCAAATACATAGAAAATACAGAAAGCGATAGCACTAAGAGTTTATTCGTTTAATTGTAAAGTAGAATGACAAACTTATTTTTCGCCATCAATGTTACTTACTTACTTGTTATTTATTTCTCGACAGCAGAATATTTTCAAAAATATGGTGAAGAATATAAAATACCGACAATTGATTCTCGTAGACTGACGTAATTGATAGAGAGAATTACGTCACAACGAATCAAGGTCAAGACTAAGGACAGGGATAATAAAGACGCGCATAATTGTTCAGAAAGACGTTATAGTGAAACAAGGGTTGATAAATCTCTAACCGCAATTCGCCTAAGTCTACTGGCAAGAATAAATCAAAGACGAACGAAAGTAATGCTAGGATCAGTGGTAAAGCTTGTGTTATTTCGGAGTTTTCCTTCTCATAGACGGGTTATCCTACCCATGATTGAGCGTCTAATATACTCTAATATTTCATCTATTGCTAGAGCAATAAGACGATGTTGATATATTTTCCAATCATCACACATCAAAATGTTAAATAGTGAATGTGGACCGGAGTAAGCTTACAGCGGATGTCAGAAATTACGTAACTTTCGTTTGGAGTTTATTCTGTCTCTTCAGCCTGCACCAGCAACCGAACTAGACGTGAGAATCATGAGTCTTTGCAGCCTGCAAGGGCAGGAGGAGGTGAGGTGCAGTGTAGCCGAAAATGTATTGACTGATGCTATGGTAAATCGATCTCCAAGTAATCTTTTATTTCGAAGTTAGGCATAACAGACCGACACACATTCTATTTTTAACAAACTGGCGTAAAAGCTATTTGAAATTAAAGTTTAACAGGTCGACGAAAATGCTGTTTCAAACGTAAGCCTGATAGACCGACAAAAATTCTATTTTAAATGTAAGCCTGAAAAAGCAACGAAAATAATATTTTAAAGTTAAGTATGACAGATCGACCAAAATGATATTCTAAACTAAAGCTTGACAGACAGACTAAAATACTATTTTAAACTTAAGCATGACAGACTAACGAATATGCTATTTCTAATAAGACTAACAGACTGACGAATATGCTATTTCAAATAAGACTAACAGACTAACGAATATGCTATTTATAATAAGACTAACAGACTAACGAATATACTATTTCAAATAAGACTTACAGACTAACGAATATACTATTTCAAATAAGACTTACAGACTGACGAATATGCTATTTCAAATCAGACTTACAGACTGACGAATATGCTATTTCAAATAAGACTAACAGACTGACGAATATGCTATTTTAAATAAAACTAACAGACTAACGAATATGCTATTTCTAATAAGACATACACACTGACGAATATGCTATTTAAAATAAAACTAACAGACTAACGAATATGCTATTTAAAATAAGAGTAACAGACTGACAAATATGCTATTCCTCATAAGGCTAACAGACTAACGAATATGCTATTTCTAATAAGACTATCAGACTGACGAATATGCTATTTCAAACTTAGATCGTACATACCGATATAAAATGTTAGTTATAACTTGGCTTAACAGACCGACGAAAATGCTATTTCAAAAGTAAACGTGGCGGTATTGATGGACAGAGCCTTTTTTCGTGATGCTTGGTAGCATTGAAAAATCATCTAATCCATGAGTGAACCATATGAATGGTACAACATTCGTAGCAGAAAGCAATTATACACTGAACAAATCAGTCCTAAGTCGTCTTGACATAAAGCATGGCAAACATTTACATTTTGCTTTTATTCGCCAAAGTGAAAATGGCAGTTGTTATTCGGAACATGATATCTTTGTTTTACTCAGAGAGAAATTGATTTCGGTGACATCCAACACAAAACGTGATGCGAGAAAGATTACAACACTAAGAGAAATTAAACGCCGTTATAATTTAGTGTTAAGAAAATGTCTGAAATATTTCTGGGCAATTTCAACTAGGATGATCAACTTATTTCTCACAGAATGTTCTGAATTGTCGACTCCATTTTATTGTTTGTGTCATAACGAACAAATAAGCAGACAAAAAGTGAAGAACGCTAACAGAAAGTGATAGCATTGTCATTGTTTGCTATTGGCAATGAAATATATATTTCCGATATGCCAGTGTTTCTTTGTCAGGGATTACATAAAAAAAAAGCTCTGTATGAAGATCAAATATTTGTCGAATTCAATCAAACAATGGATTTAATGGTGATATTAATTTGGTATTTGAGTTTATGTAATAATATAGTGTGTGCCCCGTTCGTGCCTAACATCCATAAACATGCATTTTGTCAATGGATATCGCCCCAGACAATGCATGAATCTACTTCACGTAAAGAGACAGTCTGTTAATACAATTTTATGGTCAAAAACCAGCCAAAGATAAGTGATATATGGATAGATTCCGACACAGAAAACAGCAAAACTTCCCCTTTTGTCAGAAACATCGATCATAGAATGTGAAGACTACAGGACAAAATAATGGAAGCGAGCGTTACGAGGCTGCTGAAAGTAAACCTAATGTCCACTTTCTACTTTCCAAAATTGTGTTAGTAAATTGGGAATTATATTGCCACAACACCGTTGAACCTGCTTTCTTGTATCTGATGCCCATGCTTAATTCTTTTATGATTCGACAGAAACTGAATGAGTAATATTACTTGATTTTGATCACAAAAATTTGTAACATGATTATCAATTTTACTTTATACTACTACATGCGTTAGTGACGCGTTAATTGGGATCTTTAGGAAGGGTAGTATCAATCCTTAGTGTTTATTTATCACAGGTCCATCTTGACCCGGATGCTTCCATCTATAGTAAAATTATAATCGATGTTTTACAGTTCATTTACTTACCATATGCACATGCAAAAGAAAGTAAATAATTAGTAAGTAAAATATAATCGATGTTTTACAGTCCATTTACTTATAACATATACACATGCAAAAGAAAGTACATAATTAGTAAGTAAAATATACGTGCGGATAAAGTTTATCAGAACATCATCAGTTGAAATATCGAAAGAAATCAAGAACCCAATAAACGTTTACTAATATTCTTTACGTCTGGTTCACCGGCTGCTTTTATAGCAAGATACGTTTTTA
This sequence comes from Sepiola atlantica, assembly GCA_963556195.1. Classification (NCBI taxonomy): domain Eukaryota; kingdom Metazoa; phylum Mollusca; class Cephalopoda; order Sepiida; family Sepiolidae; genus Sepiola; species Sepiola atlantica. Next base: position 58,082,731 of record OY744535.1, on the reverse strand, counting down.
GTACCATTATGGCAACCTAGGGACTGCCTGGTTAATGAGTAGACCTTTATTTTGTCGGAATCTGACATTCTTTGTCTTGCGCACAGAAGGTACACTTTCTAACTCATTGCTTTATAAGGCATTGTTTTTCTTTTTAAACCATACAGACCATGCACTTCGATACATCAAATGTATTTTAATGGACACCAATTTCCCCATCACATATGCAATAAGAATTATGATGGATTACAAAACTAAATAGACGCAAACAAAGCCTGAACTTCGATGTGTGTTTCTTGAATATGTATAAATATTTCACAGACTGAGAAAAATTTCTGTTCTGGAATAAAACTAAAGGAATCAGTTGTTTAACGTGCATTAAAAAAGACAACGGTTTTATTTGATAATCGGTAGAGAGATTGCGAATGAACTGACGTGAACGTAAAGACAAAGAAGGAACACTGCATAAACTTGAAAATTCCAATTTATCTCAGCAATTTCATTTTCGTTACTTTTTTTTTATCATTTTAAGATTTTTGAGGACTGCTCGAAATATCAAAATAATTATTACACCTATTATTTTATATGCTTTCATGTTTTCCATGGTGCTATTCCTTATTTGTACAATCTGAAAAAATAATTATTTAAGCGAAGAAACGGAATATATATATATATATATATATATATATATATATATATATATATATATATATATATATATATATATATCGAAATATGAGGATACTAAATCTACTTGTTGATGCAAATATGGAGGCTTCGAAATCCGCCCACGTTATGTCCGTTTCACGGGGGGAATATTTCTCTGATAATTTTATTTAGTGTGAGTTTGGTGTGTTTTTGCCTTGCTGTTATTTCATTTTTCTTCTTCTTTCATCTTTTTTTCTTAACATCGCCAAGACTACATTTATCCTAACGTCTCTTTCTGCGCATATCGTGATTTGACTCCTCGGGGTTAACACCATCAAAACGAGGATGAAGAAAAGAAGAAAAAAACTATAAAACAGTCTCGCCTGACAAAGTTGTTCTACAACGAAAGCTTGCAAAATATTAAATAAATTAATTGTTCATTTAAATTGCACGATTGTTGATTTTCAAAATATTTCACTTAAATACATTCTCATGCGTGCTTCAAAGATGTTGTCATATTCCTTACTTTAAAAGCGCCAATCTGCGCATAACATCGCCAGAACTACACTTATCGTAACGTCTTTTAGAACTTGACATCTTTTTCTGCTCATATCGGTATTCGACCCCTCGGGGTTAATCTCATCAAAATGAGGATGAAAAAAAAAAACAAAAAACTATAAGATAGTCTCGCCTGAAAAAGTTGTTCTACAACGAAAGCGTGCAAACAAAAATTAAATAATGGAATTTTTCATTTAAATTACACGATTCTTGATTTTCGAAATATTTCACTTAAATACATTATTATGTGTGCTTCAAAGATGTTGTCAATTTCCTTACTTAAAAAATATATGTTTGTTTACGGTTTGTGAAACGTTCGTAATACAGAAAAAATATAAGCTCTAGATGAAATATGAAAATAAATAAGAAACTTATAATTGTGGACTGACGTTTTTTCTTTGGTCAGTGAAATGCAACAAATCATTATATATACTAGCAAATATATGCTCCCTCCGGTGGCATATTTTTGCTAGTTTGCCGCGTCAGAAATGAACGCTCACGCCTAAACCGATGGAGCGCCAGTCATATTTCTTGGGTGGTTAGACATTGATTTTGTTTATGACCAAGAATATTTTTAGTTAAAAATAAATTTTTAAAAAATTCGACCCATCCCCGATTTTTGTTTTACACTCGCTCATGAATAAAAATATTTTTAGTTTAAAAAGAAAAACATTTTTTTGGAACCCCCCAATTTTTTTATTTTACCCTCCCCCATGCATAGAAATATTATTGGTTAAGAAAAAATAAAAATAAATTTTTTGACCCCCCCCCCCGAATTTTTTTATCCCCCCATACATATAAATATTTTGAATTAAAAAGGAAAAAAAGGAAAAGCCTAACCCTAATTCTAAACCCCACTTTGACCTTGACCCTAACCCTAACGACGGTATCAAAGTTAGCGCCGGTCCTAAAGTGAAAAAGCACAAAAAAATCAAATACAGTGAACACGATTAGTTATGTAAATGCTCTCGGAATATAAGTTTACTTAAATTAAATTCATTAGAATGTGTGTGTGTGTGTTTATGTGTTTGTTTAATGACCTTTTTTAATTAAACAATTTGATTCTAAAAGCAGTTGTATAGTTTTCCAGTACAATGTGTCAGTTTTTTTTTGACAGAAAAGAATAAAAATCACATCTTTTATTTTAATAAATAAAACATGGAACAATAAAAATTATTTGTAAATAAAAGCTTAACAGCGTATTAGGTGAAATTGAAATCATAAATTACGTTGTGGTCGTGAAAAAATGATGATGTTGGATATGAAAGTATTAAAAAATCAGATACAGTAAACACGAATTGTTTTTTAATTCTCAAAAAGAAAAAAGTTTACCTAAACTAAATTCGTTATAATGTGTGTGTGTTTTTAAATAGTAATTTTTAAATCAATTATTATTTTAATTAAACAATTTGATTCAGTGAATGTGTGTTTTAAAACATGAGGGCTAATAAGATTAAGAAAATAAACAAACTCAGAACGTTTTAATAAAAAAAATCAGAGTAAAAGTAGCACGGTAAATGCCAGCGTTTTGTTTTCATTTTAAATAACGCGCCGTCTTGCGTCCATACTAAAAAATCGGAGGGAGGGAATCAATTCATTGGATTAACGCTGGCTGTTTAATCAGTTTCGTAATAGATATATTAACTACGCAACAATCGAAGGGAGGGAACCAATTCAATGGATTAACGCTGACTGTTTAATCAGTTTCGTAATAGATATATTAACTACGCAACAATCGAAGGGAGGAAACCAATTCAATGGATTAACGCTGACTGTTTAATCAGTTTCGTCATAGATATATTAACTACGTAACTCATTTCATGTATGTATATATATATATATTAATAATAAACGAAATAATTCTTATTCATAAGTAAGATTATTAGCGAGCAAAATATCGTAAATACATGTGGAAACTGAAGAAAATAATCATGGGTGTATATTTTCAATTACTGATTTATTATAAGTTTAAAAGCTATTAATTATGTAAATTAAGAAATGCGCATAGTGTTTACGGATGTTTTTGTAGTAGTATATAAGGAGGCTGGCGGACTAATTATATAGTAATATTACTCTGATGGAGTTTCGGTTTCAGACAGACAGACAGATACATAATCTCTATTATTAATATATATGTATATATATATATATATATTCATTTTAAATTAATAATAGTAAATTATTTTTACCTACATACGCTAGCGTTTCGAGTTTTCGCTCTCATCAATGCAGGGATGTTAATCTCAGACGGTCGCACGATCTGAACATCTGCTACAGAATCAACCTCAACTCCATATATATATATATATATATATATATATATATATATATATATATATATATATATATAGGTATACATTTTTATTCATACAAACATTTACCAATAATGTTTGTATAAATAAAAATTCATACTTAAGAACAGCTCTACTTATTATTAAGCACTTTTTATAAACACTGGAGTTTCAACGGATGTACATCTACAGAAACTAATACAATACGTGTACTATATATATATATATATATATATATATATATATATATATATATATATATATATATATAATCCTCTGGTGTATTTTGAAATAATAATAGAGACTCAAATGTTTTATGATGATAATAGAATCTTAGTTTTGAATAAGAAATAATGAGATTTGCACAAAATATTTGTACTGGAGCAAAGTAGTTAATTGTTAAAATTCCTCTATTGTTTTATAATCGATTCATATATAAAAGCAATCTGCTAATTGAAGAGTTACACAGAACATGTGTTTCGAATGTAAAATACAATTTTCTAAAAGTTCAAACAGGACAATCTACGTAGTGAAAAGTGACGACAGACGTCAGACCGCTAATGATATCTCATTATCAAGAAAGATATTTACATGAAAGAAGATGAAAATATGGTATGCTAACATTATTTCCACTCAGACACAGCATGCCAGATAAGTTTTAGCATTTTTATCTGAAGTGGCCCCAGCTACAAGTAAATAGGCAACACTTAACAAAATATTATATTCACCTTAAACCTCTCAAAGGAAAGCGAGATGACGAGTAATCTTCTGGGGAATCGGTTACATGTCTCGTATACAACTCGGATGACAGAGGTAGAGTAGAACGAGACATGCCGTTCTTAGATTAGTCATGGATACCTTTTTTATTCAAAAAGCAATCTGAAGCGGCTGTCAGTTATAATCTTTAGTGCTAAACACTCTGTCCATTGCGTCCAATGCGATGCGTAAAAGATAAAAGATAATGATTAAAACCTATATCTGTGTCGCTATTACTCACGTTTTCCTCCTAGCTCTCTCTCTCCCCTCTCTCTCCCTGCCCCCCTCTTTCTTTAACCTACACCTCTCCCTCTCTTTATTTTTATCCGACTCCCAACCCCAAACACGTATTCATTTCTTAAACAGATTTATTCATTGTTTTATTCACTCAATTTTATTGCATCTAATTCCAAGACAGCCACCTCTAAAAATGACACAATATCCCAGATGTCTATTAATACGTTCTTATCGCATTAAGACTGCACTTGACATGTTTATTCTGCTCCCCTGATAAAACTATCAACACATGCCCGTTACTTGAACGATTTCACAAAATCCTCGAACAGCTCAATAAAAATCTCTTTACTATACGCTTACCATAGTCTGGAAACTAAATAGAAAGATGCTAAAAGTCATGTTTTCAATTTGATTATAAAATATACATACAATTATTATCAGATGAAAAACTAATTTATTTTACAAATTAGACATTTTGTATCTTTAATTATACTTTAAGTTAAATAAAATTTGAATCACTTTACTTTATGATCACGTGGTTGTCTTACAACCCATGTGACGCTAGTGGCGACTATTTCAGAAGCATACATTTTTATATTAATGTGTCACAACTTACAAAAGCCAACAGACACTCGAAGATAAGTGTTAATTAAATTGTCAGTTATATGATGAACAATAGTATGAGAGGATTTGAAACGATGGGTGTAAGGAACATAATTACATTAATTAAAAGGGTAAGTATTTGTTGACATGTGACTTGAAGACGACCACGTTGCAATCAGAAGGGAAGCAGTCCCGTTGTATTGTGTTCGCCTGATTGCAAGTTCGAGGAAATAAACTCTGTCTATTGAAGTTACTTTTAATTGAACTGGTGTTTATTTTATGCTGTAAAACCGGATGTGCTTTCGAAGAGTAATTAATAGAAGCTTCTTGATGAATATTATTTTAGTAGTTAAAAAATCTACTCGGAAATAAGGGTTAATGAGTTGTTAAAGTAGTGACTAATTTGTCTAAGGATTAATTAGACGTCAAACGCAACCCGATAATAACACTTAAGAAGAGCGCCAGTTCAATGAGGAACAATATTATGAGAGGATTGGAAACACTTGGTGCAATGGACAGAATTTGTTTACTTAAGAGGTGAGCTCGACAAGTATTCGTTGACATTGGACTTCCCTTAAGTGCTTTATTGTTTCAAATACGACACATTCTAACAAAATGACTATTTCATATAATATTCAACGAAAATGTGTCAAACTGCAACTTGTTTAACATCTGCAAGTGTGAGTAGGTATTAGTATGATGTTGCATCCGCACACCCGATTAATAGGTAATTATTATCTTTGATTTCAAACCGATATAAAAAATAAATCATTTAAGGGTTAGAGCCTACCATGTTATAGTTAAGATGATTGTGGAAATTTCCTGGAAAAAATCTCTGTTAATGGAAGGTGTTTTCTTGAAAATGGTGTGTACGTTGTAAAAGAAAACGCTGTGCTTTTACGAAGGGTAATTCATGCCCTTGCTTCGAGCATCACTACTCATTTCAATTGTCAAATTCGCTTCAGGAGATGGTGCATGAAACACTAACCAAAACACGTGTTTTCATTGAACCGAATTAAAAAAGAAAAGGGTAAATGAACCCTTAATTGTGAAACAAGAGTAAAAGTCTCTCAGGGAAAAGTGGGAAGAGTATTTAAAGATGAATTTCCTGTTCGTGAAGAAAAATACATATAAGAAGAAGAAGGAAAAGGAAGCGAACAGTATTCTAATGAAGTGATGCAGTAAGCGAACATCTATCATAAATGTTGTATAGTCAAGCAGACGGATTAATGCCTGCTTCAAACCAATTTCCAATCTATCATAGCGCAACTATTAATTGTATGACACACAATCTGTGAAATATGAAGTACAGAGTCAAGAGGCAATTCAGGTTTTCACAACGACTGCGAATTGGATACAAACGTGGCGAATGGAGTAAAGAGATATGTTGTTTTTGCTCGAATCATAAACTGACACTCTTGCAAAACGCACATGATGGATGGCTTCTGTAAGATGCTAATACAACTCTCAGCTGAACTTTCTAATTCATATTAATTATAGTTATTTTTGCCAAAGTAGCACTGAATCATTCTAGATTGTGCTTGTCAAAGGTGAGTGCACTATTCTTAAATATGTGGGGCACTTTAGATATGAAGAAGAAAAAACATGGGATCGGCCCCTTAAATATAGTCAATACATAAAATAATAAATTAGTTGATTATGGATAGTGATCCATTTGTAAATTGTAAGTATGGTGGCAATAATAATTAACAAACAAGTTAGCATCTATTTTCATGAGATATGTGATCACCTGAAATAGAAACATCTTAACCCTTAAATTTATTATTATTTATATTGGTTTGGAAAACGTTCAAGGTAATAAATAAGATAGCATACAACTATTGGAATAGTCCATTATAAACAAATGGTTATATCACCACGGGTAGTAATACCACGTGGTTAGACCTAAAAGAGCAATATATATATATATATATATATATATATATATATATATATATATATATATATATATATATATCAAGGGAGGCGCGAGAGCGCTCTATCCCTTAATAGACTTCAAAAATGATCTATGCTGGAAATCTCATTTCTTTGATCAATAATAACTCAAAGACAATAAACTAAATTAGTTAAAACTTTACACAAAATTTTTATTTGATAGGTTCTATAAGTGTGTAGTATTTCAGCATCATTAGTCAAGGCAACCCAGAGATCCAGAAGGTTCAATCATGAACTCATGTTATCTGTGTATACGTACATACGTATGTGCCACCCTGTATCTCATCAACTATTTGATTGATTCAGTTGATTTTGGCAGAGATAGTGATTCCAGGGTCTAGTTAATGGCATTTTAATTTCAGTTTATCATATACCTGAGTTTTCCAGAAAATTTCAAAAAACCTTAAAAATGACCATTGTATTGAGGCATAGCCATTACGAAAGTAGTGACATTCCATGATAAATGCCAGTATACTGAAATCATATGCCCTTAATAGGGTTAAGATGAAAATTCATATACACTAAATGTACAAACGCAGAGAAATTCCCAAATTTTTACACTTTTATTGTCATTAATTAAAGGTATGACTACATATCAACCAAATCATTTCATTATCACATCACTACAGTATAAATTGCTGGTAGAATGTGATGATGAACGAACTATGTACACTGACCCTTAAGGGATGAAGTAATACCTGGTAGAATGGCGTCATTATAACAAAACAGCAGGAAAATCGTCTCTTCCAAATAAACAGAGAAAGAACAATAGAAAAGATAATATCCCTTTCCCCCCAAAAAAGGAGAAGGTAGTATCTGCGAATATGGTCTCATGACAACAGAACAGATACTACACCAACCCCCTAAAAGGAGGATGTAATAACTAGGAGGATTACCGTCGACCCCTTAAAACGTATTAGGTAATTCATGGGAGAACGGTATTATGATAACAGCACCGAATACAATGATAGATTAAATCAGTTTTTTTTATTTATTTAAAACTGCCTACTTAAACAATGTTATTTTTATATTTCCTTGGAATTTTGGCTAAGATGAAAGCGTAGTATCTGTTCTCGGCATTACAGCGACATTACACGTGAATTTTAATATAATACGGCGTCGTTAACGGAAAGGGGAAAGAAGGGAGCACAGATAGACAGCCAATCAGTAGCTCGCTTGCTAGCCAGCAACCCTCTTTTTCGTTTTCCGGTTAGTAATTCTTTCAAGCGATGTTAAAAATAGTCTTTTTTATGTTACCCATTTTTTATTAATTTATTACTGTTTATATCGACGAAGCTATATGACATAGGTAGATAAAATAGTACAATAAAATTAGAAATGAATAACATGTATTGTTAATTAATTTTTAAGTGTTTAAAAATATATATGCAATTCAGCCGATCTAGTGTATGTTATTTGATTGTTCGTCTCTACTATATATAGAGTATTTGACATGTCTATGTTGTATTATTGATTAAAATTACATTACTCCATTTTAATGGTTGTATAGTGGTGGTAAATGAAAACACTTTCGTATTTATTCATTTAGATTGTAGAACTACTGCCTAAATTAACAAAAAGAATAATAGACCAAGAATGATCAGAATTAATCTGTTGACGTATCGATAGCCCCTTTTGATTCAACTGAAGTAAGTAACTTAGAATGCCTTACCACCTTAGAAAACCTCACTAAAGAAATCGATGTAGGAACAGATAACAGCTTCTTAATCGCAAAACTTGAAATGGTTCTAAATTCGGAAAAACAAATAAGATCATTTTTAAAGAAATTAAAAGCTAAGGACTCAAATAAGAAGTGGCATCTAACACGAAACCGGTAACTTTTAGATGTAACATTAAACTAACAATAGACTAAGGACAATGCTAACCAAATCTGCGTCAACCCACTCTGACAACATCCAAAAACAATAATTAATTATATAGCGAAATCAATTGAAAGAAAGAATTTATAACAACTATTCTAATGAAGAAATGTTTAACGCACATAAGGGTTTATATAACAAGGCATTAAAAGATAATTGCTACAAAATACCCAAACCTACATCCCCTAATAATAGACCTAAAAAGTAAGAAATAAGAAGATTATTTGGTTTACACCTCTATTTAATCACACGGCTTAAACCAAACTAGTTAAAGGGTTCTCGAACTTAATCAACCTTCATTTTCGTCAATAAAATTATCTATTAAATTTTTAATAAAAGATAATACCCTTAAATTAAGTTACAGTTGTAGTGATAATTTAGAAAAAAGATTTTAGAAGCATAATAATAAAATATAAAATGGTAATATTAACCTAAATTCAAACAATACAGCTAAGGAGATAACAACCTATAACTGTATAAGTACAAACAAACTGCCCACTACAACTGTAATGTTTCTCAACCTCTATAGTTTTCTAAGTTACTATAACAGCACAAGATAAAATCAAACCCAAAACATATTCTATATAGGCATCACTGAATTTACCTTCAAATTAAGATTTACGAACCATAAATCCCCCTTTTATAATATTTATTATAAAGATAAAACCTTCATTTCCTGACAGATCTGGGACATAATCACACACAATAAAACAGTAATAGTCGAATAGAATATCATTAGAAAAACAACCACCTGTAGATCACTAAGCACACCATTTTACCTCTGCCCTCAGGAAAAGCTTTAGATAATTAGCTTTAGCAATAGGGGGAACGTCTTAATAAAAAAACAGTGAACTTCGATTAATTGTATCCATAGTTTGTCACACCTTCTTAGACACCTATATATAACCTCTTGATCCATAGTACTCATATATAAACTAGTTAATGATAGCTATACACGTTAATTCAATCTGTTAACCTATACAATGTATTACCTTCTAGCATGGATAACTCCATCTTTCACACACTAAACTCTTCCCCCCCCACATATTATATTCCATTATGTTTGTTATAAGTTATGTGTTACTTGTTTATTTATTAATACCTCTATTATATTGTGCAACAAACCAGTTGACAGTGGTCTTTTTTGCCAATCGATATTATATGTATATTATAATTTTATGGATTCTCTTGTCTTTATTGAATTACTATTATTATCATTGTCTTATTTTTATTATTATTATTATTATTATTATTATTATTATTATTATTATTATTATTATTATTATTATTATTATTATCATCATCATCATCAGCATCATCATTATTATTACTATTATTATTACTATTATATTTATCAATATTATTATCATAATTATTATTACTATCATTATGACCATTATTATAGCTATTATTATGACCATTATTATCACTATTTTATATTATCATTTTCGTTATTTTAAATTTTATTATTTTATCATCATTACTATATATATTATGACTATTATTATTATAATTATTATTTTATTGCTATTACTACTATTATTATTGATAGTATTAGTACTATTATAATTATTTTTCTTATTAGAATTGGTACTATTATTATTAATTGTAGAATTATCATCATTATTACTACTATCAGTAGTATGATTATTTGTATTAGTATTACTATTAGTAGTAGTATTATCACTATTACTATTAGTGTTAGTTTTACTAGTATTAGTAATATTACTATAAAGCTTGGTGTTATTATTAGTATCATATATTATTAATATTAGTATTATAAACATTATTGTTATTACTATTAGTGTTATTAGAATCTTTATTATGGGTGGTGTTATTATTATTATTATTTTTATTAATTATTATTATTATTATTATTACTATTATTAATTATTATCTAATTCAATTTTCGTTCATTTTATTCACATCTGTAACTTAAGAAAACTCATTGTAATTTGTCCATTGAGAATTGAGTAACCCCGCAGAAAATAAAATATTAGGCCACGCCAAGCTTTTGTGTGGTTGTATTCAATTAAGATATAGCTCATCCTCCTAAACCCCTTATTCTTTTACTCATACGACCTATAAATTATGACATCCGACTTTTCACACCTTTTAAACAGTCAATATAACTGTCCGAACACACTATAATTTAAAGGGTAAGAATTCAACATTAAAATAGGGTAGCCTCTAAATCTCCAATTGAAGATATACAACGGTTTATTTAAGATATTATTTGTAATTTGATCATGTGACCGTTTCAGTTTTGAGTTTTACATTTTGAATTTTTTGATTTTGAATTTTGAATTTGATTTGTTTCCTTCATTTCCTTCTTTTTTATTCCATATTAGCAACTAAACGACACACCTGTCTTTTTAGCCCAATCGTAGTTTAAATTGCTACCGATTGAAACATCGTCATAGAAGTGTAGCTTTTGTACATGTTTGTATAAGTAAATATATATATATATATATATATATATATATATATATATAAAGAGAGAGAGAGAGCGCGGAGGGAGAGCCACATTGTCACTTTTATCTTTTTATTCTTTTATATGTAACTGTCTTTTCAAACTCACTTTTCCCTCATTAAAACATATAATCCTAGCTGAATGAGTAACACAACGGGACACATTTTTGTACTGTTTCTAGATAAATATGGTTTATATTTTCATCACAAATCCTTGTATGTATTATGGATTATAAGTTTAACAATATGCGGGAAAGTTTTCTATTGACAATACTTTTACCATCATTTTCGGACGAGTCAGGAAGAACGAAGACAAAAAAGAAGATGACGTAACTTTTTGACACAACTGACGTCGTCACTATGAACGAATAAAACAGAAACAAATCACCGTCCTCTCTGGTGAGTCTTAATATTTATTTTTACCCCCGGAAAGCTGAACACGTTTTTATATAATGCCCAAATTCTTTCATCCGGGTGTTTTAATTAACTTCACGTGTGACCATGCAAATCGCATCACACTCACAACATCCTGGTCTTTCAAATGTATTCGTGCATTGACCTTTTGGCTAACATCAACGTGTAGTATCTGTTCCGATGGATACTACACCCCATAGACTGGTATTGTCTTGGCCTTCAATGCTTGATTTACGCCGGTCTATGGGTCGGTCATGTGCAGTTCTAGGAGGTCCACCCTCCCAGGCTTTGCCTCCACTTCTTGGGGAGGAGTAAGTTTATTGTTTACTGCCTGAGGCGCCCCTACCGGGGAATGCCGACGGGGCTGCCTAGGCAATTTTTTGGGTCACATCTTACTTTTGGGAGTAAGATAAAACTGATCTTGTGCCTACCTCCTGGAGAGGAGGTAAATAAATACTCGAGTAAACCAACCTTTGCTGGTAAATGCGAGGCCCAGGTTCTAATCGTAATGGAAATTGTTTATTTTCTATGAAGGATATATCAGAGAATTCTTTTTACGGCGAGCCAATTATACCTTCTTTCACACGGATGTTATGCATGCCAAATAAACACGAACTTTTTTAGGCACGAAGCCCCCCCCCCCATATCACCTCCGCTGCCAGACTTCGGCTCCGATTCGCTAATTTTAATAAAATTATATAGCAGATCATAAATGCATATTTTGAGCATGAAATTCAAGATGATTAAAACGCATATTATGAGCAATTTTCAATATGTAATTATTAGTTAATTATACTGAGTAACGTTAATACTCAGCTCCACATTACATTGGATCAATTTGGTTCTAGTAATCTTCAAAATAACATAGTCACTCACTCTAGACTTTAAGAGTATCCAGCCTATTTATTACCAGATGAACATTTAATGGAGCACCATTTTTCAATCTGGTAAATAAAAGATGTAAGTCGAAATATACTGCAATATTTCAGTTGAAACATTCAAAAGAGACGCTCTAAAAGAACTTGCAACCATCCTTATGCACTAATAGTATGTACACAAGTAGTGTGTCCAACAATTGATAGAAAAGGCAAATCATTTACACTTTCACATTTGAAGAGTTCGAATGCAAAACGCAATAAACGCCATTTTGAAAATCACGAAACTGTCCCTACAAAAAGTGTTACATTTCAACACTCGGCGACACCCCAAAACTATGTGTTACATAATATGATACAGAAATAATTTCTTTTTGATTTCAATTAAAATCAGCTTGTATTCACAGTCTAGATTTAATATATTCGTGTTTTTATTGTTTAAGGTCTCAATTTAAACGAATTGGATTTATCGCATTTTTGTTCGAACTTTTCATTTATTAATCCACAAAATAAAACGTTTCATTTGCCAATAATTGAATATTGCAGACAATTGCGCTTCTTGAATAAGAATATTTCAACTAACCCGCATTTGCAAACATCTTTCCTAATTGACTGTTTAAATGAAATATTAAGAAACTCAAAATTACTATAACATATTTTAACATTTAAAAGATAACATCTTATAATAATAGACAGGATTCGTTTAAGAAGTTTACCTTTTCAAGAATGACTTACAAAAGCAATGTTTTCTGGAAGAAAAAAATATCACTAATGGGGTTAGAATAAGAATCGTTAAATAAATGATTAACTAATATGAAAATGCATACCTAAAGATAAATTAATACTAAAAGGAGAAGCATCTGAGAATAAATTAAATACGACAAATATAAATATTTCAATAGATGTGTATCACGGTAGATATTTCATAAATTTGCTCCAAAGCCAAATTTCTAGCTCATCAAAGGAGCTATTCGCTATTTACTTAAGTATCCTAAACATATTCGTAATCGTATTAAACATGTTATCGCAAAGGTTGTTAAGACAAATTTAGTGCAATTCTAACCAATAAATTGATGCCATTCTCTCTTAACATTTTTCAAGCCTATAAGAGTTTTTGTTTTTAGTATCAACATCATCGAAATAACGTTCGTACTATTTACATTGTTACCGTCTCTGGTAATGAATGACCCGGTATCTTACAGATGCTTCATATCAGAAATATCGCAATTCAATTTACTAGTTTTGAAGCCTGTACGTGAGCGACAGTCGGACAGACAAGATTGCTCAAATATACTATAGACTATGCACTCCGGGCCTAGACACTTTGTCTACTAATATATATATATATATATATATATATATATATATATATATATATATATATATATATATATATAGTACTCGTATTGTATTAGTTTCTGTAGATGTAAATCCGTTGGAACTTCAGTGTTTATAAAAAGTGTTCAATAACAAGTAGAGCTGTTCTTAAGAATACATTTTTATTTATACAAACATTATTGGTAACATATGTTCATACATGTGTCGGTTGTACTCTTCACAGAGCGTCAACCTATTCAAACCAAAGAAGACAGAGACTTATCTGTCTCATTGGATCTGAAGAGCTCGATTCTCTGTGAAGAGTACAACCGAAACATCTATGCTCATATGTAACCAATAATGTTTGTATGAATAAAAATCTATACTTATATATATATATATACGGGCACAAATTGCAATATATATATGATATATTAGATACTTTTTTAAAGCCAATGCGTAGTTAAAGAAAAATATATTATTTTGGTCTATTAAAGGAATTTCCAACACTATAGATGATGTTTAACCATTCATTTATTCATTTTTATTATCGCTTATGTTTAGATTCAATGTCTTTAAACATGACTAAAATCATTAATCTATAACGTCACGCAAGAGTTCTAATTATTTTATTGAGGTAATGTTTTGAAGTCTAGTTATTAGAAAACCAAAATAGCTCAGTTTGTAGAATGTCAGATTGAATATCTAAAGGTTTCGGTTTTGATTTCTGGTCATGCCACCCGATTTATTAGTTAAGAATTTATTATTCAGTAATATTTAATGCAATATTTCATTTTCTAAAAAAAGTTAAGATATTTTTTGAAAAAATTGTGACTAACAAACAAACACGCACACAGAGAGAAAATACCCCATTATATTATGAGGGGTGCGTTCTGGTTACGCACGAAAAATTGAAACCCGCGTGTGCAATTGTTATCAAATAAAAAGGATTAAATAATGCTGTAATGTTGATGATGTTTTTGTTGATGATTGTGGTTGTTGTTAAACGAATCGGACTACAACACACTATAGGTTGTATAATAATAATAAAAAAATCGACCCAATTTTACTACAAATAACCTACACACAAGAATCTAGGATAAAGAACCTTCTATCGCATTGAATGACCTTACAGGATCGATATGCTATTAAAAACCAACTACCCTAATCAACCAACAACAGAGAGCCCACGGATTATCTTATCTGCATCAATATTTCCATCGTTAGTTTCAGCTATTTGTTAGATCAGCAAGATTGCAGGATTCTATCCCCATCACCGGGACCGACATGGCTTAGCGGTTGCATACGCAGTCATGGAAGGTTTTCTATACACACCGAGGAATGGTAGTTTCCCAACGTTATCAACTGCACTCTATCAATTTGTGGTTTCGGGACTGAAACGTATCTTTTTGTTACACGCAGACGCAGATACGACAAGAGGACGATAGATCTAGATCTCGACTCCTCCTGGATTTTAACCAGAGACCCGGAAATCGGGTTCCAGTCTTAATACCGCTGGATACCAGATCGTAACAGACTTGTCCGCTGTGAGTGGGTCTGTTAGGAACCGAGGTTTCAACGGCATAGCTCTGAGACTACAACGTCCCCACCGCTTCTACCATGGCGAAGGTGGACCTCCCAGAACTGCACAGGACAGACCAATTGACCGGCGTAAATCAAGACCCGAAGGCCAAGACAACACCAGTATGGAGTGCAGTATCCATCGGAACAGATACTACACTTTGATCTTAGCCAAAAGGCCAATAACCACTTCATATAAGAGTAGCCCTTTATGCTCAGCAGCTAATGGGTAAAACCAATTAAAAAAGGAAACGATTTGTTAACATATAAAGGTTATATTTATTCACAGTTTGTTGGCGTATATTAGAAACGCCGACTAGACATTAACCGTTTTTTTAGATAAATAAACATGCATTAAAGTACACAAAAATAACTAGGAACACTTGACCATACATAAGAAATACAATAATCCACGATAATACTAAAAATACACGAGTTTTAAAAAAGATATGATATAAGTGTGCGAATGAATGAAATGTAAAGTTACTTTGGCCTTTTGGCTAAGATCAAAGTGTAGTATCTGTTCCGATGAATACTGCACCCCATACTGGTGTTGTCTTGGCCTTCGGGTCTTGATTTACGCCTGTCAATGGGTCTGTCCTGTGCAGTTCTGGGAGGTCCACCTTCGCAGGCTTTGCCTCCCCTCTTTGGGGATGAGTAAGTTTATTGCTTACTGCCTGAGGCGCCCCTACAGGGGAATGCCGACGGGGCTGCCCAGGCAATTTTTAAACCTCACTTTCCCGACCCGACCTTGGGTCACATCTTACTTGTGGGAGTAAGATAAAAACTGGCCTTGTGCCTAACTCCTGGAGAGTAGTAAATCAATACTTACATAGTCTCAATGGTAGCAACGCGTCACTCAGAGAAATATACAAACAAAACCGTTTGGTTCCATCACAATAGTCGGTTATCTTGATCAGAAAATAACCCTGAAAGGCAATGGCAGTTGTAGTTTTAAAAAATATTCAGAAAAAGAGCAGTGTCATACAACGGTCGACCAGTTTGAAGTTCTCGTTAATAAGAGACAACGTCTAATCTTTGAATTTACGACACTCTTACATCTTCCGAGTGTACGCATTTAAGCGCTAGAACTAGTTATCCCATTTGAGCTAGCAATAATATTCATATTATGTTAAGGTTTTTACAATGACATCGTCGGGTATATGTTCCCATCGAACATCCATAAACTGCAAAGGAAACGTCTTACTTTATTTTATTTACTTTATTTATAGCTTGAATATTAAAAAAAACTTTTTTTTAATGAATATAAATGGGAATATGAGGTGCAGGTATATGAGCAAGGATACGAAAGGATGGTTATTCATTCCCGAGTAAGTCAGTCTGCTAGTATTACTTTACAAGAAATACCAACGTTCTTGTATAGTACATTTATTTGAATACAAATTATTGACTACTACCCAACACGTCGCGTTACTATTCTGTTCCCAAAATTACGTCATGATGTTTACATTTAATATACTTAAAACATTAAATTGGATCTAATTTTCTATTTACGGCATTACTCCGACCCCCATTTAAGAAAACAGCATGCATTAAGTCTCCGACTCTATTATCAGTACCGATTTCGGAAAGAAGATTACCAAAATGAAAAAGAAATGGTTAATAAATATGTTAAAATTGTAAGAGCAATGATTCCTAAAAGAAATTCTAATCAATTGGAGTAGTAAATAAAATTCACTTGTTCTCTTCGGAATAGTCTATACACATCTCCTTACTTCTTCTGATTGCATTAAATACAACGTCATTTTGGTCGAGTGGCGAATGTAATGTGATTATACAAGTAGTTACTATTCAAATATGCAATCTGTCAGAGTAAATGTTTCTTCTAGTTCAAGTTTCATTTTCTTTGCGTCTTGTCGCTTCATTTAAGCATTTCTTTCCTTCAAGTGCTTCGGCCCATTTGCACTTGATGACGTGTCTATGGCTTAGATACGAAATGGAAATGCAGAAAATATAGGACAAAAGTTGTTGACTTAAAGTCGACGACTAAAAGAAGAACTAACTATGAAGAAAGAAACATCTTTTAAAAATCTTTTCTTAGACTAATCAATGGCAAAGATAAGTATCTGTTCGGAAACTACACGTCATGCATTCTGTCCGGGGTAAATGAATGAGAAATCTTTCTAAACTGAGGAATTTAAAAACATTGCTCCTATTCAAAGTACCCCTTTTTGAAGGCTTTTGTGAATTTTTCCATCATTAAAAACTGACCTTGTGTCTAACTCGTCCCTTGTGGGGAGGTAAGTAAATAGGACCTTATAAACATGAAATTATTTTTTTAAAGCGTATTTGTTGTTAGAGCATTTACTAAAATTACATGTAAGATAAACATTACAATGAAGTGAGAAAGGCCCCTTTTTCAGTATATATAGACAATAAGCACCTCATGTAGAGTTTAGTGAAGTAAATGTTACGCAATCACCAGACGCACTGCTCCTGGGCTAATATTGCTTGTTGAGTCAAGTAGCAAGAAGTCTAGAACGACTGGAAATGGAACAAGTAGATATGCACTGATGATATTTCAGAGATTTTCGTCTTTAAGCTAAGTTGCACAAATAACACTTGAGAGTCTAATCTACCCTACGAATCAATCTATAGCGGAAGGGAAGATATATGAATTTATTTATTTCCAAATGGTATCAGTGAAAATGATTCAGTAACCCCGATAGAACTAGAGCCTGCAATGCCGAGCCCACGGTCTGTGCTTGCAACAACTACACCACGTAAATTATGAATAATGTTATCAATTAGCTTTTATCAAAGTAAGTCGGCTCAAAAGCATTTTACGTAAATTTCGATTGCATTTTAGAAGGCAACTTATAGTAATTATGTGTATGATAAATATATTCAAAATCTACCATCAGTAAATAAAAGAAATAACGCCGTTGTTTCTCGAAGTCTTTTCTTTCTATATAGTTCAATCATTCATATTACATGTTAAATTGTTCCTTAAGTTTTTAAATGCGCTATGTTAGACAAAAAAATCTATTTTGATGGCTTTAATTAGTCGTAATTTGCAGTTAACTCACCAAGTAACCCATCTTTTACTAAGATTCTACCCATCATCATAACCGTTTCTCACTGTACGTGTGGCCGGCTTTTATTTTATACAGTCTCTATAGCTTTAGAGTTTGTCTGTCTCTCTCTCTCACCCTATTTAGTAAAATTCGGGGATAATAAAGAAAGGAAAGAATATCAGTAGCAATAAAATTTACTCTATATACTGAGAGGTGTTATTATGTTTGCAAATGGCTGTATACAGATAATCGGTAGTATGTACTTATTTAAATACTTACTTTCATTTAAATTGAAACATCGTTTTACTTTTCTTCGTACAAAGCACTAATACATCAATACGAACTCCTAATTTAACCCATTTACTTATTTAACATACATTTCATAATAAAACGTAACTATTAAGACACAACAAAATTATATTTCTCAGAACGTGTCTGTGTAGGTGTGTATATTCTGATATACGTTAATTCATTCGGAAATAGCTTCACTTTCGTAGTTCATTATTTTCATACATTCTTTGTAATAGTTCAAATAAGTACACGTTCTTAAATTTTTTTTTACTATCACATCATTGGAATGACAACTTTGTACGTGCCCGTGTGTGTTTGTTAGCATTTTGTGTGCTAAAACATGTAGACATAGTTCCTTTTTACTAAGCTTAACATTATTGCAAGTGAACGTGTCAAGATTAACTAAAATTATACGACTTCATTAACTAGAATATTAAATAATTAATACAAGTGTGTGAATTCACGCGCGTGTGGTAAATAGAGATATGGCGTGCGCGCGAACGCTTATATGTGTGCGTGCATGTGGGGGTTATATTCTTATTTTTCATTTTACTTCAGAAGTTCTCAGAAATAAAGGGGCCTCTTTCTGGGGCAACACTTGGATTCTATATGAGATACAAAGACACCCGAGCGTGCAATCAAGGTTCTGTCTTACCTCTCAAATGTTGACTTAGTCAAGCAGTGAAGAACACTAATTGTCCTCTTCCCAAGTAACCACTTTAACCATGTTATAGTTTTTCTTCATTGTGGTCTTTTCTTGGCCTTGGACAAGAATTCATCTTGTCTGGTGGAATATCCAGCTAAGTACAGTTACTTGAGGTAACATCACTAGTAAAAGGTGCATCATTCCTCGTATGAGCCAGTGTATAGCCGTGTCGAGGGGATCTTACTTGGGCTTCGAATACTGTTATTTTGTATATTTCGTCAGGGTTTACTTGTAGACTGAAGTATCCTCATGTCAGGTTGTCCTGACAAACCACTGTACAGAGATACCGAAGACACTTTAAAGCAAAGAATATAATAAACTACGATTTAATCTATCAATTTTCAAAGACTTCTTCTCCTCAGAAAGATAAAATAAATAAAATTACTAATTATTGGTAAGCATTAATTTGAAAATTTGCAAAAAAAATGTGTAGTGTCTTCTATGATCCAAAAATACTTTCTATCTGAAAAAAGTTACAAAGTATTATTGAGAGCACATTAATTATTATATATGTTAAAATTAACCAGAAATATACTTGAAATTATGTGTTAAAATGAATTGAGGCAGACATTATTTTTCTAACGACTTCATATATATATATATATATATATATATATATATATATAAACAATAATATTTTTTTAAATAAATATTAAATATTTAAATACCTAGAGACATCGATGTTTCATGCTAACGCAATCCTCAGTCTAGGAACTAATTTATCAACGGTCGGTGGGCGCGAACCCCGAACACAAATCGCCACTGATTCGTAGTCGGTGATCTTAACCAAAGGGCCATCGTAAATTAATTAGTAAATGCAGAATAACTTTAACTGTAAATAGCGACACGTGGCCGTTATTTACCAGGCAGCTCAGAGTGACCTTCGAACCGGTGTTCGGATCTCGCATATAGCTATTAAGTACTGCTATATATATATATATATATATATGTGTATATATATATATATATATATATATATATATATATATATATATATATATATTATATATTTCATTAAATTCACACAAAGGTTTATATTATAGCTCTTCGTCATGTAACCGCTTAGTTGTTCAGAGAAACATTCTATATTTCATTCAAAACATTTTATTAACCAACAATTGTTTTTTGTCCATTTTTAAGAATATATATTTTCATGATATACAAAATATCACTGATATATAGTTAGAGGCGTTATCACTGCATACAAATTCCACAGTCAAGCTGAAAAATAAAATGCATCCAACATTCATTTAATTAATACATATTTGCTTTTCATTCAACATTCAGAACGCAACACACATTATATATTTGTATAACATGAAAAGATATATTTTTGAAATAGGGAGAAACAATTGTTTACAAATAAAATGTTTTAAAAGAAATGTTGAATGTTTCTTTGAATAACTAAGGGGGTCAATGTGATGTCTTCTTTTATCTGATTAAAAAATAGTTTCTTATTAAAAACAAGAATTCATTCAATACTCTATATTAATATTTTTCCTGCATATAAATAATTGTAGACTACTTAACAATAGATAGCACTTAAAGCCAATAGATAGTCCTTCTGTCTACATTAAAGAGGTCGGGTTGTCTTACGTAGTCAGAAATAACATCTTCTGGGTCTTAGTCGTTTCTCCTGCGAGTTAGATTCGAATTATATATATAGACAGTAGGGAAATAATAATAAAGAATATTAAACGAATACCTCTTTTTAATGAGAAACTAATTTTTTAATCATAAAAATCGAAGAAATAATATATATATATATATATATATATATATATATATATATATATATATATATATATATATATATATATACAGGGTGGGCAAAAATAAGGGTCCTATTTTTAAAAATTCATAACTTTTTTATTTATTGATTTAAAAAAAAAATTTTTTTAGAATAAGTAAAGGACCCCTTCCGAAGCAAGCATGAGCCGTATTAGCCCTAAGGAACGTACCCTCATTTAGAAAACATTATTTTTGCTTAAAAAACTCAAAACAGTGTAAAAAACAATACTTTAGTTTTTGTAAGTTTTAAGAAGTGTTTTTCGGCAAAAATTTGTTTTGTTTATTTCAAAAAATCTCGGAAGGGTCAGTCTACACACACATAAAGTTTGGTGAGTTTAACTTTTATTTTGTGGAAGTTATTCAAATTCAAGTTATTCAAATTTAAAGATAGGACCCTTATTTTGGCTTACCCTGTATATATATATGATGGTTATCAAAATTTAAATGACAAAAATTCAGTCTTTTCTCATATCATTTTTTTTGCAATTGCAGAATTGACGATGATCTTACATCTTTTTTCACAAAGTGCAATATGCTATAGTTCAACGCAATTACGCGCTTATCTTCAGAAATCACAATGAAAGCATATATAAAGATAACAAATCGTGCATAAAGTTTATGGAAAAGACAGAAAACAAACAACAGCTACGCGTGATTCCTACGATAATAAGATGATATAATTCCAATTAAGACGCCATCTCTCTCCCCCCTCCCTCTCTCTCTCTCTCTCTCTCTCTCTCTATATATATATATATATATATATATATATATAGATAGATAGATAGATAGATAGATAGATAGATATGAAATAATATATAACAGCAAATGAATACTATCATCATATGTGTTATTTGTTATAACAAGTATATTATTGTAATTATTATTAGGATCTCGTTATATTTTTATATTAAACATTTTCAAATAATGTGAGCATCCTGAAAACAACTTAAAATAGTGTGTAAAACATAGACACAGAAATCGAATGAGATCGGATGTTTATTTAAGATTTGTACAAGAAACCTTCTCGAGCACTAAACGTACTCAGCGAGTGTATTATTCTTTGACAGGTACATACCAGTCGAAAAAATGTCTAGTACTGGAGGTTTTTGATGAAGATTAGAATGCGCCTAATTAACAGTGAACAGGCCACAAAAACAAACCTAATACCCTGGCAAAATTCGTGTGACGCTCAGTCGTCTTAAAAATGTGATTTCACACGTTGTCAGTAATAAATACTATATTTTTTTAAACAGAAAGAAGAACTTAATAAAACTGATAAGGCATAAAAAGAAGAGAAAAAAAACAAAAAACAACGAGATCATAGAAAATTCACTTGGGGAGGACAACAAATATTCATTGTTACAATATATGAAATATTAAAAGCCAAGAAAATGTTCACACCTTGTAAGTAATAAAGACTATATTTGTTAAAGAGAAAGAAAACATGAAATAAAATTCGGCCAGACATAGCAAGAAGAAGACAAAGAGAAATAAAGAGGGGAATACTAGAAAATTCACCCGAAGAGGGTAAAAATAATCGTTCTGAAAATATATTAAATTATACAGACAAAGAAAAATTCGATAAAACTATTTTTATTATTAATAAATATAAAAACGGTTAGCCGGGGCAAGACTCCATGATTTAAACAGTATTAAGGTTCAATTTAAGACAAAGAAGCTGACAGATTTTAGCAGAAGTTTTAAGAAAAGTACAAACATGAAATATAATAAAATATATGGATTAATACAGCCTTGACTGAAACAAAACGAAAATCTGCGTTTTTAAAATAAGACAAAAGTTCAGACTTTTTAAATAAAAAGATAAAAATGAATATTGCAAATCAAAATGAAAATAGTAAAGCGATCAACATAATCAATTGATTCGAGTAAAAAAGAGAGAACATTTGAAAATAGGTATATTAATGGTAATCTTAACTTTACTATGAACGCAACAGAACTAAAATTATTAGCTAACAAATATAAAAAATGTATTAAAAAATAAATTTTGTTAGCTGAAAGTTTAGAGAATGAGAAATAGAAATAGTAGGCAAGGAAATAGGAATGTAATATTATGATTTGAAGGCACACCAGGAATAATGAGAACATAAATAAAAAAGAATAAAACCAATATAGGGAGTGATTGAAAAATACGATTGACTACTTTACCAGAGAGAATAATGAGAGGAGATGTAATTGAATGTTCATAAAAAATATTTAATGGCATTTCTAACAATGTGTAAATTTAAAAAAAAAACATTTAATTTAACTTCTAATAATGTGGAAATTTAACAAATATTTAATGGCATTTCTAACGATGTAAGAATTTTACCAATATTTAATGGCATTTCTAACAATGTGTACATTTAAAAAATATTTAATGACATTTTCAACAATGTGCAAATTAAAAAAACATTTAATGGAACTTCTAACAATGTGGAAATCTAAAAAAACATTTACTGGTATTTCTAACAATGTGGAAATTTAGAAAAAACATTTAATGGAACTTCTAACAATGTGGAAATTTAAAAAAATAATGGCATTTCTAACAATGTGGAAATTTAACAAACACATTTAATGGAACTTCTAACAATATGGAAATTTAAAAAAATGTAATGGCATTTCTAACAATGTGGAAATTTAGAAAAAACATTTAATGAAACTTCTAACAATGTGGAAATTAAAAAAAATATTTAATGGCATTTCTAACAATGTGGGAATTAAAAAAAACATTTAATGGAACTTCTAACAATGTGGAAATTAAAAAGAAAATTAATGGCATTTCTAACAATGTGGAAATTTAACAAAAACATTTAATGGAACTTTTAATAATGTGGAAATTAAACAAAAATATTTAATGGCATTTCTAACAATGTGCAAATTTAAAAAAACATTTAATGGAACTTCTAACAATGTGGAAATTTAAAAAAAATATTAATGCTATTTCTAACAATATGGGAATTTAACAAAAAATATTTAATTGCATTTCCAACAATGTGGAAATTAAAAAAATATTTCTACTCGATCTATAAAGTTATTGTGGAGACAGATTTCAAAAACTAAATTTATTAAGCCATTTATTTTTTCCTGATACTGTAATATATTTTGAGAACAAGTTGCCAGATCAGATTACTAAATGTAAAACATTTTAGCGTTAGTTAGATACATTCAGGAATCTTATATCAATAGATATTTTGTCTGTCTATCCGTCAGTCACAATTTATTTCAAAACATAAGAAATACATTGTGGAATTTGTCTCATTTCGAAATAGCAGTGATCTCACCTATAAGTAATAGAAAATATTACATTAATACTAAATAACAAATTCCCAACAAATAAAGCGGGTGCTATGACCGGATATCGAAATCGAAACCTTTAGAGCTTCATCCTGATATTCTAGCAACTGAGCTATTAAGACTTTCTCATAAAAACTAAAGACATAATCGTGACAAAATAATGATAGTTTGATGTTAGGTCAGAGATTGAAAATTATTTTAATAGTTAAAAAGTAAATTTGGCTTGAACTACGTATTGCATATAGTTCTTTCACAATTATTTAATTATCATAGCCTAGCGAAAATATGGGACAGGGGGAACATATATTTGCTAGTAAATATAAACAAGATTTATGGAAATTATTTAGAATCATCGGATGTGATATTTAAAAGTGTTTGATATGTATACTTACATTTTATTAATAGTGTAAATGTTTGGTGCATCATTTAAAAGGTGTTGTTAAGAAGATAATTAACACATGATATTCAGCTTTAATGGTAGGACAATAAAACTAAATGATAAATTATCGTTAATTTTCTAAACGACTCTTTGTTGTCTAACCATCTTATATCTATTGAAGTCTCTCATCTCCAACCTATATTGTTAGATTAGTAGGGAGTTCCTGTTCGACAAGGACGCATTGTTTAAATATAAGTTTAGTATGGTTTTATAATTTCGAATTATTTTGATACACCATTTCGATTTTTTTCGTGGAAACGCCTTAAGCCTGCTCTCGGCCTGCCAAGGCCACATGCCATCCGACGAAACTTCCTGATACTTGCATATTGGTTTAGAAAAAGGAGGTTTTATCAGTTAACTATTATTTGTTTTTACATCCCTTAAATATTATTGACATTGGACATTTTCCACTTTTATTAGCTATAAATACAATTATTATTATCGATATTATTATTTACTCATTAGGAGTTCTCACACGGGTCCTCAGTGATTGTTCACCGACAACCGGTGGTATTCTCTGGAGTCTGAGTGACAACAAGTCTCCCCAGATTTCCAGTATTTTCCACCTCTTTTCGATAGCAACCGCAAATAAACTTGCAGTATCACAACAGCCATTGATTTCTCGTTGGTAAGGACCATTAGTCTTCTCTGGGATTTGGGTGGTAATAAGCCTCCCCAAGGTCCCAGCAGTCTCTGCACTTCAAGTAGAGGTATGGTTTATGCTGCCCCTCCTCGGTCTTCTCACACTCCTTGACCCTATGCAAACATTTTGTGTGGTGTCAGCCTAGGCTAGTACCATTTTTTTTTTTTTTTTTTTTAAATTTTTTTTTTTTTTTTTAATTTATTTAATTCATTTTTGGGGGGGTCGGGGAGCTGATGGTGTTTCTTGCTATTTCTGTTCATTGGGTCATTTTTGTGTCGTGTCAGTTGAGGCCGGTGTAATTTATTGGGTGGGGGAGCTTATGAAGTGATGTTTCTTGCATTCTTTGTTTCTTTTCTTGTGATGTGTTCTTTCTGTGGTTTTGTTTTCTTTCTGTAGTAGATTCCGTGTGACCCTTAATAGCTTATGCGTGTTGGTTTCCGCATTCACTGATTTTTCTTAAGATTGTAACTATTTTGATCATTGTCGTCCTTTGTATAGTTCCAATGATCCCTTTGATTCCAATTTCTCCCAGTCTTTTTTCCAAGGTTTTTGGGATTGTTCCTAGTGCTCCTACGATTATTGGTATTATACTACCTTTCTTCATGCTCCATATTTCTTTCAGTTCTCTGTGTATTTGCTTCGTTTTTTCCGTTTCTTTGATTTTCACTCTGTGTCTGCTAGAACGGCGAAGTCTACGATTTGGCAATATTTTTCCTTCTTGTTGATTATTATAACATCCGGGATCCTTGCTTGTATAAGTTTGTCTGTTTGTATATCCATATCCCAGATGAGTTTGTGTTTTTCGTTTTACAGTACTGTTTTTGGTTTATGTTTGTACCATTTGTCTGCGTATTCGAAATTCAATTGTTTGCACAGTTCCTGGTGTACTGCTTTCCCCACACAGTCATGTCTGTTCTTGTAGTCTGTTTGGGCTAGTTTTCTACATTAACTCTTATATGATTTACTGTTTTGTCCGTTTGTCCACACTGTCTGCATTTACTGTTTTCCTGGGTTTTATCTATTTTAGCTTTAATG
This sequence comes from Sepiola atlantica, assembly GCA_963556195.1. Taxonomy (NCBI): domain Eukaryota; kingdom Metazoa; phylum Mollusca; class Cephalopoda; order Sepiida; family Sepiolidae; genus Sepiola; species Sepiola atlantica. The sequence goes on along the minus strand of OY744535.1, from coordinate 58,055,927 downwards.
TAGTTTGCCCTATTTGCATTGTTCTGTGCAGCCACAAATAAAGATTCCGTTTCTCTGTTCAAGTGTCCTTCTCTTTGCCATGCCCAGATATTTTCGTTTGTTTCTTATCTTGTCAGTCTTCTGAAGCGTCAATGTAGTTGTTTTTTTCTCACTTTTCTATTATTATTATTATTATTATTATTATTATTATTATTATTATTATTATTATTATTATTATTATTATTATTATTATTAATAATCATCTTCTAATTTTTACTTTTATTTTTATTGGTAGTAGTGGTGTTGTTATTATTATTATTATTGTCATTATTATTATTATTTTAATTATTATTTCTATTAATGGTGCTGCAAAAACATTCTTACATCACGTTAGTAAACTTTAGTAATGTTTAAATTATGTTGGTTATTTGATGTATTCCAATTATTATGATTATCTTAATTCTTATATCCCTAGATATTGACTCAAAAGTTACTAAAACAAAAAAATAATAAAATGAGTGAATTAATAACCAAAAGTAAATTCCAGAAATAAAAAAAATAAAACAGTGGAGCAAAGAAAAAATAAAATTAAAAATTATAAAATATAACCTAACAGGAAAAAATGTAAAAACCCAAACATAAACGTTCACCTGACACATATTTGAAATATGTCTGCCTGTAGACATAGATATCAACCTGACATTTTGACACGTCTAGACTTTAGTTAAAATGATTTCCCTTTTCTCCCCCTCCTTTTCCACTTTCCTTTCTTTTTCTCCTCTCCTCAAAGAGTATAATTTATTTTAACGGTCTCAAGTCTGAACACGTGACTTTCCACATTTTAAATTTATCTTCTTCTTTTCCTTCTTTCTATTTCTCCCCCATTTCATTATTCCCAAATACCATCTAAAGGTAGACCAAATTCTGATTCAACCTGATGAGATCTCAACTTTTAACTACTGTAAATCTATTACTTCGACATGCAAGTGTCGCACATTTTCTACATGAATAAAAACAATGATATACATAACGCTTTATGATACATAACACTTTTTATGAGCTCGGTTGAAATTCTTTGGATTCCTATCCGTGGATATTTATTTTTCTTGATTACTATATATATATATAGTGTGTGTTTGGTTCAGGTTATATTGAAAATAAATCAATAAACTGCTCGATAGCAAAGGAGTGAATGCTAATATAATTTATTTGAAAACTATATCTTACATATTTCAGAAACGTACCACGGTTTCATCAAGATGGGCTGACTTATTAGATAAAGCCAACAAAATTTAGAAATAGATAAACCCAACACGAATGCATATGATAATTGTAGTTAAACATTAATTACCCTAGATGAACCTTTTCACTGACAAAATATATCCTCCATCAATGTCCACCAATTACATAACAATTAATCCACACCTTATATATATATATATATATATATATATATATATATATATATATATATATAATTAATAAAAATAAACCTTGTCAAAATACTAAACTATAAACAATAAACAAACAAAAATAATAAATAAATAAAAATCTTAATAAATCCCATCAATAGCCTAATCAATAAATCATGCCACTCAGTTATCCCTAAATATAAACACACTTTTGAAGCAGTAAAACAGACAACACCCATCATAAATAATTAAATCAATTTAATATAACTTAATGAAGACCCATATATTATTTTAACCCTAACCCATTACTTATTTTAAAAGGGACACGTCAACAACGCACTGTTTTTAACGGTATATTCCGACGCCATCTCTTTTTATTTTCTGTTTGTTAGAAACAATTTTTAAAACTACGAAACATGTAAATAAAACACCAAACAAACTAAAACCTTTAAAACACAAAAATAAAAAATAAAATAAATCATATATCCGATACATAAATTTAAACCCAGTATCACCATCACAAAAAGACTTGAATATTACACTTTTTAAACGACATATTCAAACGCCCACCCCCTTTGTATTTTCACTTTTCATGATACCAGTAATCTCCTACGATCTACAAACACCTTAACTAAAAATAAAAATAATGAGCTACAAGTAAAAAAAATAAATAAAATATTTAGTAAAATTTAATAGAAACTTACATAAGTCAAAAAAACAATAAATAATAAATAAAATAAAACTCAATTAATTTAAAACCAATAAATTTGTCAGAGAAACTGTCCAGGAATGTACCGTTTTTTATCGTTAGAACGCCATTTCTCATCGTGATTTGACTCATTCAGAACACTGACGATTCCACTGGACATAGCATTTAAAAAATGTAAAAAGTTAGCCCATCTGGATGAAACCGCGGTACGTTTCTGATATATGTAAAATGTAGTTTTCAAATAAATGATATATATATATATATATATATATATATATATATATATATATATATATATATATATATATATATATATATATATATATATATATTAAAAACCTACACTTATATATATATGTATTCAAACATTGTTGAAATACAGAATTCGTCTGTTTACTTATCCCTTTTTTATTTTTTTATTTTTCTGATGTTTTTTTTGTATTAAGATGCAATAAAATTAATAAATGTCCCATAGGTTTCACGAATGTTTTCGATTCTTCGTCGAATCATCCTCAGATGTCAAAAGCAAATGTACAAAACAGCTCGCGAAAGAATATAATTTTAAAAGACGGTGGAGAAACGCGCAGAGACCATTTTTTGCATTGTTCTAGGAAGTCGTTGGAGATTTTAAATTCAGCAACGCTGGATGGCATCACAGAACAAAGTCGCATTACGTTAAGCATTTAGAAAATGTACAACTGTTTTCATATTTTATGTTATCAAGTTTAGGTTGTTGTGGGTTTATGTAGATAGCTTCCAATATATTTAATTATTTTAAATTGGTTTCGGAATGTATAATTTGAGGGTTGTATACTAGAATTTGTCTTAAATCAGAGGGATGGCAGTTATGTTTTTTTTTGTAAATGTTGGTAAATTAAGCTAGAGTTTACAAAATGCATGGTGAGGCGGCGGGATGTAGCTATTAGCTTTATTCTTATTATGAGGGTGACATTCTTCCAAAAGATATATATATATATATATATATATATATATATATATATATATATATATATATATATATATATATATATATATTAAGGCATGTTTTATTAAAGACGACAGAAATCTTCTGTTTAGTGATTCCTTTTTTTATTTTTTCCATTCGTCGAATGATCTTTTTGACGTGTAGATGGAATGAATTGATGAAGGATCCATGTGTTTGACTAACGTTTTCGATTCTCTCCGGAATCATCTTCAGGTCTTTTATGCAAAAATGAATAAAAAGCGAGTGAAAGAATGGAATTTCTTAAAAAAAAAAAGATCATTCGACGAATGGAAAAAATAAAAAAAGGAATCACAAAACAGAAGATTTCTGTCGTCTTTAATAAAACATGCCTTAATGAAAAAATGCTGCCTAAATACGCACAATACATATATATATATATATATATATACATATATATATATATATACATATATATATATATATATATATATATATATATATATATATATATATATATATATATATATATATTAATTAAAATTACATACACACAATTACAGTCTACGGACATCAACCAGTGTTTCCATGTTACTACATCTATGTACACACTAAATAAAAATGAAAAGTGAAAAAATTGAGAAAAACTCGCATTGAAATCGTCGCCAGAAAAAAACCCCAACAAAAACAAATGTTAAAAAAAGGAGAAACAGGAAAAGACAAACACGATGAAAGGCTATGTTAGTCAGATATCAAACTTTCATTAATGAACCTGTCACTCCCCTGTATATTAAAGAACGCCACACCCCTTTCTCGATATAACTATCATTTTGATATACCCTTAACAGAACAGACCAGAGAAAGAATTAAGTAAATGCATAAATAAATGAAAAAACACAAACTAAATAGACTCAAAACTAATTCATATCTAGGACTACAAAATACATTTTATCTAAATATTAGAATAAAACTAAAACCTATAATGCTTAAGGTCATTAAATCATTTTGATCAGAATATTTAAATGTATATTAAATAATATGTATAAATATTGTTAAATCATAATAATTGTTATTTATCTATTACTAGCAATCTAAGTGAGGTACTCCACGTAATTATTATTATTATTATTATTATTATTATTATTATTATTATTATTATTACCATAAATATCCTCCTTATTTTTGTTATTACTACCACTATTATTATTTCTACTATTACTACTGTTAATAGTACTATTGTTACATTATGAATAACTATTTTTTCTATCAATAGTAATATACGTTACACTTATTAAGTATTATCGTTCAGACTAGCAAAATCTTGAGGTCAACGCTTCTCGCAACAAATACGAAAGTCGAAATAATACGAAAACGCATCGGCAGCCCCGGCCAAGCTTATCTCATACAATCGATTTAAAGTTCTTAATATCTTTCACAGATGCATGAATAATTATCAGTTTTTAACAACGTCTCAGGATTTTCCACTTTCATAATCGTTCTTTACCTTTTTCTCGTAATTATATAATTGTATATAACCTTTATACTTTTCTCTGTTAATTCTTTAAATTACATCAAACACTTTTCTTTTTAAAACATTTTAATTTTTTAAATATTTCTTTTTAATACATGGTACACTTTTTCTTTCTATTTTAACCGTCACAGATTTTCTTTTCACTTTATCAAATTAGGACCCGAAAATGTACAATTGTACACACAAAGTTATCTTATCGTTTTTTCTTCGTCTACTGGTCGTCGTCGCTATCTGTGCCGTGGGTTTCATTACGTCTCTGGCCGTGATCGGTGCTAGTCGATTTTGTTCTATAGACAAACTTTGTGTTCATGCAGGAGACAAAACTCGGAAACAGGTTTTTCTCAGAGAGAGATTCAATTCTTTTATTCATCTGTCTTGTGCTGTGGAGGGATTTCCATCCAGTCGTCCAATTCGATTCTTCTCTCATTCATACCTTGTGTTGTGGGGTACGACGAATGCATAGGGATATATGTCGGATCTCATTCGAGATCCAGACCATAACTTTTACCCCATATTCTCATGAGTCCGCTTGCTTACAGAACGAGCGGCTACATTGTTGGTCTTCTGGGGTTGTGCAGTGTAGGTGTCGAATACTTTTTTAAAAGCTTCATTTTGTTACAGGAATTATATCATTATCTTGTATAAATATTATGTGCTTGGATACTTAAGTGAGTATTTTATTATAATCTGAGTTATTAAAAGGAAAATTGTGGTTATTGCATCTAGCCTGAAAGTCAGTACGTGTACCCCTTATGCAAAATATTTTAAAATAAGCATCGTTTACTGAGAACACAGTTCTTAAATAAACTATATTTTTGATTTAACACTTATTGTAACAGACCTTCATTCTGATTTTTACGACTACATTCATTATTTTTTTATTATTTTATAAGTTAATTATTCTATTGTTATCATCACTTTTTAAATATATGTCTATTGTGACTCTCAATTATTTTCCAAGTTATTTGTACAACTATAATTAAGCTTAATCGTGGTTTTATTAAATATTATATGCAGTAGGTTATTTATTGGAAAATGTCGATAAAAAGATTAAAGAGCAAGTATCCAATTTTAGATTTAACTAGTACCTTTAATGGTGTCTTATACCAAATTATTTTTCGATTTTTTTCTTTGATATATACACGTAATTGTAAATGTAGTCTTGGCAGTATTATTGTGTTCGCCGAGGTTGCTGCCCTAACACCATTGTCATAATATTGCAAAATATTCGGGCCCAAATGGTTTCCATACTTGATATTTACTCTCCGTCTGTTATGATATGAGATGCAGATCTATTAAAAATGTATTTATTGATCATTCATGACCTCTAGGCTTGATGAAACAATATATGACTATAGTATAGTCTGTATGTATGCTAAGTCTGGTTGGATTCCAGTCTATATCGAATAGACAGATGAAAGGAGACACATACATTTCGTTTTGTTTCTATAGATTCAATTAATTTAATCAAATAATTTCCTTATCTGATTATACACGTGTTTACTGCAACTGATCACTTGGATTGTTTACCGGTTTTCCTTGGCTTAAAATTAATTACAGAGAATAAACATTCTTTATATATCCAATAAACAAATAAATTCCTCGTTTATCTTACCAAATTGGGGTTTGATAAATTCAATTAATTCAGATCAATGATATGAAAGTCCTGGAATTCTAAAAAGGTTTCCAGAAGTTTGATACAAACTCAAGTAATATGACATCCTGATATTACTATCTAAGAAAAATGTTACATTTCTTTCGGCTTCTCCTATTTTGTTTTACATATGTCACTCCATCACCTCAAAGCAATGAAGATATTCGTTTCTATTATATACACCTAAATATATAGTTATATTTAGAAAAGTAATTCGGATTTTATAAATCAGACTTTAATAGAAGTGCATCTCAGAAATCGATATTTGTATCATACTAGCCTAAGATGTACGAACATTGTTTATTTGTACTCTATATTAAAAATGACATTGCTGTTGATTTTAAATTATATCCGATCCTATAATTCGTTTAGTAACCTACACTATGAAAAAAGTCATCTTTTATTTTAATTGGGTCATCAACATGTTATTATTATAATATGAATAGTAAATGAAACCGCAGTATTTGTAAAAAATGTATGTTAGAAATGGCGTGCCAAATTATTTATCTGAGTGAGTACAAAACCGATTCTTTTACATTTTTTATTCGTTTTTCGGTGCTTTGTTCATTCACGAGAGATAATGAGACATATAGAAACAGATAGAGAGTCAAACAAAAGTAATATAGAAAACTACACAATTTTGGCTATTTTATGACAAGTTCGCTTCACCATTTTATAATTCTACGTATTGTAGTCGTTTTCTATACTTTTCTTTACATTATCAGATGAGTTAGCAAGTCCTATCACTATGCTAAAACCACTTAAGCTATATTTATTAACCCCTGAGATGTGAACGCATTGTTGAAAATAAGAAGAAAAGAAGCCGAAATTATTCATATAATAGAGGGAATTAAGAATTAAAATCGCCACTTACCCTTTATTACATAAGAGATGGTGCAAGTATCTCTCTACTCTAATGTTACTGGCATAGCAGGTGATCGACTGAGCTCTATTTTTTGATATCACCTTATCAGACATTCAGAGCAAGAATGTGTTTTCTACCACATCTGAACATCGCATTTTTCTAATCCATGTGACTAGCGTCAGGCGGAATTTCTTTGTCAGAGCTCCCCATCTGTGGAACGCATTACTACAGGACTTCTTCCTTGCTGATTACAGCTTAGTCGTCTTCAAATGTAAACTCTTGTGAAAAAACACTTCATAAATATTAATCTGTTAATACAATTGATCAATGTTAGTACTTTCATATGTTCCATATCTTTCGGATAGTATTTCTGGCTCATTAACCCTTATCCTCGAGTGGATTTTTGCATTGATAAGTTGTGACTCAAAAAGAAAGAATATTCCGAAATTACATCTGTTTGTATAGCTTGTTTCGGTATTACTGAAATTGTCACCGGACTCAATTACCGATGGCGGTTCAGAAAATATGAGGTTTGATTTTGGGCAACCATTGGTTCGCTAACTACTATGTGTACAGACACCCTACAAGGGTTATCCATTGTTTTTTTTAGATCGAACGGAAACCATTTTATTCAAGGTGGTATCTTATTTTTAGCTTTTTTCATGACATATTAGTTACCTCTTTGCCAGGATGTTAAACTCAAGTTCCGGTGTGGTATTGGGAAGCAAGCGCACTAAAATAAATGCACTCTGGCCCACAAACGATTTATGACTAGCCCCATTGGCATTCCTCAGTAGTGGCGCCTCAGCAATAAACCAACCCCATCCCAGAGAGAAGGTAAAACTCGTGAGGGTGGACCCCCTATGACTGAACAGAAACTAAGACTGAGAGAACATAGCCACTCTCCGACTGATTTGTATCATAATTATTTCATGCCATCAGAAAGGTAAAGTCGGAAATGTCATCTAAGATACATGTTGCATTATATAAACAGAGATATACAAATATAAATTAAACCACTTGACATATGTCAGATTTGAGAGTCTGCCAAAGTTGGGGAAGCTAATTAAAGAGGGTGTATTATATATCCAGTTAAGAATAACAAATGTATACTACGAATTTCTAATAGACTATTTTAATTAATGTATTTCGTATGGTTCGGGGAACATTTTCTTTAGTTAAATTCAACCCAAACTAGGCACATTTACACTGAGACGTACTGTTAAGGGCCATACCTACAGGGCATCCTGAGTGGGGAAATGAGCAACGAGATGCTTGTTCACATTACATTGAAATTTCTGCATGGTAGTACGGTCAGAGAAACAGGGAGCAAGGTTGGAATTCTATATGCTAGCAGTTTGAGGAAAAGAGCTATTTGAATAGATAATGTTCCGGCATTTTGGGACCTCTACAGAAAAGGGACGAACTTTTACTGGTTGTAACGTCAAAAGGGGGATTGCGTAGCAAGTACATCGGGGCGCCTTCCATGATCTACTTGTAAACCAAGAAGAGGGGTGCAATATTGCAGCGATTCGACAGGGGTTTATCTTGGAAGATAGTGTGGGACCTATTAGATTAGAAGCTATTGTTTGACTCTCTCTCAGAGGAAGAGAAAAGGTGTTGATGCGCCAGCCTCGATGTGACAACAGTACTCCATGCATGGGCGAATAGTGGTATTGTAAAGATATGGCATACTGGCATGTGATAGAAGTTTTCTAGCACGGTAGAGGGAGCCAACCTTTCTGGCAGCAGCCTTGGCAATGTATTCTATGTATTGGTTCCACGAGTTTGAATGGTGGACTCTCAGCTTGTTGAAAGGGTTTCTTATAATTGTTAAAAGAAAAAAGTGATTTTGTTTAGTAGCATTTAGTTATCATCCATGTTCATCCCTATTCACTTACAGGCTGGAGGCCATTTTCTAAGAATTTAGTCGTTGCTTTGGGAGAATATTCACTGGTAATATTGTCCATGAAAATCTATCAGAATTATATGCTCAGAAAATTGCCACAAACGGCACCATTTTATGAAAGCCTATTGTTTGTATTTTATTAGTTTATACCCGCTTTTGTAAGCGGTGTTTGTAAAATTCTTGAGTAGATCAATTTCAATCTTTGCCACCCCTCTACAGCTTTATAGGTAATACAAATAAAGGTATTTGTAAAATTCCGTGAAAAAATACACTACTAAGTATTTGGATGAGAGAGTAAGTAACTGCGATGAAGTTCTATATTAATTCAAATTTATTTACGTATTGTTTTATTGACAAAAAAATAGAAATTATGTTTTAAAGAAAAAATAATTCGTTTTAAACTAATGTCAAATACACTTTATGCCTACTTCTTTAGGTGATTATGAAAAAAAGAGTTAGTTTGAAAATATTAATCTAATACTTTTACTGTTAATTTGTTAATTTATAAAAGGCCTACCCAGTTAAAAAAGCGTTATGTGAGATTAAACTAGGTAAGTGTAAAAAAACTGAAAATCAACTCTATCGATTCCTTTTTTGTCGACTAATCACATGTATTAACAAACTGCCCAAACACCATCATTTTTAAATGGCATATATATTTGTGAAAATATTTAGTAAGATTGAATTTAAAAAAGGTGAACGTATAGAAATAGACTGATTTACATTTTAGATGCACGTTTTAACTATATATTTTAAATGATGAACGACACTATTTACATATACCTTTCAAACTTACGTAGTTACTAGAGCTTTGAAATAGTTACACGACGTTTTAACACACACACACACATATATATATTTATATATATATATATACATATATATATATATAAAGTGAGGTTGTCTATCGTAATGACAGTCACATTTTATAAAAAATGTTATGAGACCATCCTCCTAAGCATTACCTCTTCCTTTCTTTCGGGATAGTGTAGTATCCGCTCTGTTGTCATGAGACCATCCTCGCAGGCATTACCTATTATTTTAAGGGTAGCGTACGTTAATGCTACTGACTATATCGATTTCTTCTAGGCATCATGTATAGAGGAGCCTATGACGAAGGACGAGCAGACTTTCTGTGGCATCGATTATGTACTTCTTTAAATACACACTTATAGATATACCACCGTGTTGTCTTATTTATTCTCGGCTCTTAAATGTCACAAGAATAAACAATACATTATCACACTCGGTTATTATTTAGCATGCATACTAGCAAGAATATGCGACTGGGGAGATAATTTTTTGCTCGTAAATTTAATTAAACTATATAGCAATTCAATTGGAATTGTATAATTGCTAGAATTTTTTCTTTAGAAAACTAGTAATGTTTCTAATATTTCAAATTATCCCTACTTAATTCAGTTTGGAAGTATCTAATTTATATCTAGACATAGTTAAAATCTGGTATGTTTGCATTTAGGGGGATTGTTTTAGAGAGTCAGGCGTGTAGAGGTTTTTTTTCTTCGTCGGCGGGGTGTTCATTCATGTGGTGTGCTGTACCCGCTTTCCTCTTGAAATGTAAATAAGAGACACATTAAGTTGATTGCCTATTAAATTATGATAATGGTTCACCACAGCAGGAGCTTTTGCACTCTTCAAGAACAGCTCAAGTGGCCTGATAGCAGAAGACATAATTAATCCAGAAGTGCCAATTTTCGGGGAGAAGGGTGATGTTTTTTATCTGCCACAGTTACGAAGAGAAGGTTGGACTTTTTTTTCTCTTTTTACAAAAGCCGACAACTCGTATGAAGTTAGTGAAATGTTTCCGGCGCTTCTTTGGCGTAATGCTAGTGAAATCGTAGAAGCGCTATGTAAATGTTGTCGTCCATACATGTATAAGAGTAAGATACGTCCAATGACGAAGTACGGCTGACACATCTGGGGAGGTGTCGTCCACAGCACGGTTTATTGTCGTTTCAGAGTGCAAAATCTATTCTGAAATCCAGTGGGATGATCTCTTCACTTTCGCATAACCTCTTTCTCACAGAGAAATATGTTGCTTGTCTTTCTCTACTTTATCATTATAGTATCACCTCGCTATAGTAAACTTCCTCTATAGTGAAAACTCCTTCATAGAAGACTACATCGCTAGTGAAAACTCTTCTATAGTGGACTTAAAACAAAATTCTAACAACTATGTTCGTTCCAATAAAAAGAACAAAAACATTCCTTTCTATAGTATTGTACATCTAAAAACAAGAATAGTATTAAGGTTCGCAAAATGTATACTAGAATCTTTTGCAAGGATCCGTGGCGTAACGGATAAAGTATTAAGTAAAATTGCGTTCTAAATAACATACTTCTACAATTGCGAATTACTTAGGACTTATGCCCGGTCACGGCTGACGGAACGAAAGTGTGTTACCTATGTGGATTTACTAAAGAAGTTCGTTCGAAGTTCCGTGCGAGTTCCCGGGTTGAATGGAGGGACTTCTGAGTTCTACAGTATACACCTGAGGAGAGTCGGGGGTTGCATCGACCGGGTAGTTGTGAAAATAACACTCAAGATAAGAACATTATTCTGAATGATCCAAACCATTCTAGGAGTAAATTGTTTAAATTCTTCTCCTCTATAGTAGACTGTGGTCCTCGATTGTGACCTAAGTATGTGTCACTATACGTTTCTAGCAATCTCTGGTTTCACGCTGTAAAACATTCACACTAAGAACCTGTCTTCTAACTATCGCGACGAAGAACTTTCTTTTCTTCCTTCATGCAATAGAGCCAAACGAGAGTTCTCCGAACAAAGTCCTTTCCAAGAACTTATTATTTGTGGGACACATTACCCCAGAACTGCTTAGTTGCGTACTACAAAATTGTCGTTTTAGAGTTTAACATCAACAAATGGTTGTCGATCCGTCTTCATAAGTAATCAAACTTTTGCCATCTGTTCATCCCTTTCTAATCCATCATAGCTATGATGATCATCAAAGTAACCTCGATTGGATTTTAGACTTGCTAAGTAGCCATTCATTCGTGTAGTTAGTTACCTCTTCTGCTAGAGGTTAAACATACGGTCAGGTGTGGTTTTAAAAAGCTAACACACTAGTTGAAGTGCACTCTTCTAAACAAAAATTCCTGAGCAACCCCATCGACATTCCCCGAAGTATTCATTGAAAATATCTCTCAAATATAGAGATCATATTTTAATTTCTTAAATAATCTTACCAATATAAAATGATTTCACCTTTAGATTATTTCTGATTATTTACAAATATTTTTTATATTCAATAATATTTTCTAAGAAAATATCACACTTCAAAAAGACAATTGCATTTTAAACGCGTTTTGTTTAATTGCCTGATTAACGCTGTGAGTTGTTTGGATTAAGAACTTTTTTCGTTCACGATGCTGCTTCCCTTCAGACTACAACATAGTCGCCTTTAAGTAAAATGGTAACACACATCTGTTATAACCCCTATAAGTAATCAAACATGTTTGTTCCATTGGTTATTTTTAATCATCTCATATTCTTATTTATCATTAAACCGACAATCTATCCATCTACTCAAGTCTTATCCTCGAGTAATTATTTTTGCTTTGAAATAATTGTGACTCATTAGAAAAAGAAAAAAAACATCTGCTTGGTGTCAATCTGTCAAATAATTTCTGAAAAGTCAAACTGCAACAATGTCTTCTTAATAAAGATGTACGCCTGTCTCTACGTGTGTGTCTGAAGTATATGGGCACCAAACCGCTCGACATAGAAAACTGTACTTTGGTAGAAATTATCTCATTTTACATATATTGTTTTCAAAGAGTTAATGGGTTTGTTTGGACACCATAATCCATTTGAAAAATTAGACTCGGCCATCTGTTTTTTCGACTATTTTTAAGTAATGCACTAGTCATTTCATCTACCGGTATTTTTAAATAATGCACTGGTCATTTCATCTACCGGTATTTTTAAATAATGCACTGGTCATTTCATCTACCGGTATTTTTAAATAATGCACTGGTCATTTCATCTACCGGTATTTTTAAATAATGCACTGGTCATTTCATCTACCGGTATTTTTAAATAATGCACTGGTCATTTCATCTACCGGTATTTTTAAATAATGCACTGGTCATTTCATCTACCGGTATTTTTAAATAATGCACTGGTCATTTCATCTACCGGTATTTTTAAATAATGCACTGGTCATTTCATCTACCGGTATTTTTAAATAATGCACTGGTCATTTCATCTACCGGTATTTTCAAATAATGCACTGATCATTTCATCTACCGGTATTTTTAAATAATGCACTGGTCATTTCATCTACCGGTATTTTTAAGTAATGCACTGGTCATTTCATCTACCGGTATTTTTAAATAATGCACTGGTCATTTCATCTACCGGTATTTTTAAGTAATGCACTGGTCATTTCATCTACCGGTATTTTTAAATAATGCACTGGTCATTTCATCTACCGGTATTTTTAAATAATGCACTGGTCATTTCATCTACCGGTATTTTTAAGTAATGCACTGGTCATTTCATCTACCGGTATTTTTAAGTAATGCACTGGTCATTTCATCTACCGGTATTTTTAAGTAATGCACTGGTCATTTCATCTACCGG
>OY744535.1:57967298-58032298 GCA_963556195.1 Sepiola atlantica | reverse complement strand
GTTCGATCATTGTCTAGGTTTTTCTTTCGAATTTCATCTCCAGAAAGAGTGACAGACATAATGAACTTAGTATACATGTGTAAAGATGCTCCTACCGAGACTGAAAACAGAAAATAAAGATTGTACGTTCTAATTTTTCAGCTTGGCTAATGTTCATTCATCGGAAACACATTAATTTCTTCAGATTAGCTATATTAATTGTTGAAACATTGAAAATTTATTTACGAGTGTACAAAGTCCTTCAAAGAATTACCGAAGAAAAATATGGTTCACCAGTGTTCACACTCATATTCATATACATATAACTTAACGTCTCAATCGGTGAAGTTAAAGAAAAGAAAAAAGAAACAAAACATTTTAGACTGTTTATGAAAAAAAGAAAGTAAAACCTATCAATCGGTATAGAATGAAGAATGAAATAAACAAAAGTCTCATTATGGAAACAGAGTAGTGAATTTATTTCCGAATACATTTCTAGACGGCGGGGTGGTGTAACTTGCTGTTTGATCTCTCTTTCATCATTAACACTTGAAATAGTTTCTTTCGACAATTTTTTACTCGCTAACATTTCCATGACAGCATGGATATTCATATATGCCTGACTTCCGTTCAGTTTTGAGAGAATGGATGCCCCCTGTAAGGATAGCTGAGCATGCAATTATGAAACATGTGTTGGGCAATCTCTAACCCCCACCTCTTGATTCGGTACGGCTTGATTCAAGTAGCAAGGATCAGTGCCAGACGACTGAAAACAATGCCGAGATAAGCGGAGAGCACATACAGTACCTGGTATTCCTAACTGGTCATCCATTTTAGTACTGGCCACTTTCACCATCGCGTATCTTCGGTGATATAACGGGAGTATGCAGTCTTATATATATATATATATATATATATATATATATATATATATATATATATATATATATAATTCACTTGTTACAAATATCCAGGGGGAATAAATCCGAAGGAAGTTGAAACCGGGTTTATGAGAGTGCTCAATGAAAATTCAGAGCAAAATATATTTTTTTGTTGGTGATTTTATTATTCCATTATTGCGACAAAATATATGTGGTTTCGTTAGCGTTCATAATGAAAGCCAACTCTTCAAGCGTCAACGGAATCACTGCCTACAATTTTTAATTCAACCTCAACCGGAAATTGAAGATGCATAAGAGGGAGGGGGGACGACGATGGGGCTCAGCCTATAGCGAGGACAGGAAAGGAGGAGGGGGACCCCAATAGGTGATATTTCAGAAAGTTGAGTGGGGTGATATCTAGTGTCTGGGCCATCGTGACCTCAATTCCAACCGGGGCAGAGGGCCGGGTGGGTTTAATTTAATAATGAGAATAAAATTATAAAGTTATAACTGTCATTTCTGTTGTAATAGGTGATTATCGTGTAGATAAAAATGTTTGATAATTTTAATTTAGGGTATTAATTGCTACTTTTGCATTCTATTTCACTATAATTATTTATGGATTTTACAATGAGCTCAGTAACGGTAGTGAATTTTGATGTGATAATATTTGTTAATTGTAATTATATTATACTAAAATTAATACTAGTGAAATTACTATGTGAAAAAGTTTAATGGTGTTACTATCTAATTAAAATTATCAAACATTTTTATCTACACGATAATCACCTATTACAACAGAAATGACAGTTATAATTTTATAATTTTATTCTCATTATTAAATTAAACCCACCCGGCCCTCTGCCCCGGTTGGAATTGAGGTCACGATGACCCAGACACTAGATATCACCCCACTACACTTTCTGAAATATCACCTGTTGGTGTCTCCCCCTCCTCCTTTCCTGTCCTCGCTATAGGCTGAGCCCCATCTTCGTCCCCCTCCCTCTTATGCATCTTCAATTTACGGTTGAGGTTGAATTAAAAATTTTAGGCAGTGATTCTGTTGACGCTTGAAGAGTTGGCTTTCATGATGAACGCTAACGAAACAACATATATTTTGTCGCAATAAGGGAATAATAAAATCACCAACAATATATATATATATATATATATATATATATATATATATATATATATATATATATATATATATATATATATATATATATATATATATATATACATATATATATATATATATATATATATACAAATTAATACATATTGGCTATTATATTATAGAGTGGAGGATATGTCATTGTCATTATCAGCAGCAAAATCATCACCATCATCATCAGCATCACATATCATCACCATCATCACCAGCATCAAAGATCATCAGCATTAGCATCTGTCGTAGCTTTTCATCATTCATATGCGTCTCCATTAATTTTTTTCAACCTCAGAAAGAACTATTCACAGTTGATTAACTGTTCTAGGCCATGCAGAGTCTTTAATTCTGTCATAATTTTGGTATTCGAATTTTTTTTCAAATAGCCATCTCTCTTCTTGTTGATTGATCTCTAAGATCCAATTACAATTACTATCACCGTTGTTTTTTGCTCTTGGAGACTGAATAATTCTATTTTGAGTTCAGATTTCTTTTCATTTCTTTTCAAATTTCTTCTTATTCACATCGTAATCACTCGCAATCGCGATATCGATCATTTTAGGCGCACAGTCTTGTTCGTCTACGACAATGGTATAAGACAGCCTGTGCTCAATGATTATATCAGTATGCACATTAAACTCTCTCTCGGACTTATGGCGGAATCACTTCCTGACTACTTTAAGCGACGAACTTGTAGAAAGTAGCGTATGGGACGGAAGAGCGGTAAGTTCACTTCCGCTTCCTGTAACACTGTTTCTACTTCTATATTCTGTCTGTAGCGGACTTGTCTTTACGTTCAGAGGTCACGTCGTCCTGCCCAGCTTAATCAGTGTGTGTGTGTGGGGGGGGGGGGCTATTGGGGTATTTTAAGCATTCACTGTTCCCTACTTTCGTTTTCCAGTAATACTATAAACATGTGAACCGAATAGAATGTGTCGTGGTTTATTGTTAAACTCCGATGCGTTCCTAATCCAACATTGCTAGCTGAAACAAGCACACAACTACTGAGTGGAGTATACGAGAGTCAAATCAAAGCATGATGTGAATTCGCACTGGCTATCCTCAACTATGCTACACAAGAATGACACAGTCTCCACGTAGTCTCTTTAAGGTTTACAATTGCCTGTATCAATTTGATAGTATATTTCTTTATGGTTGTGTTCGTGTTCCGTGCTCTTAATAGTATTGGTATTACTATTACGTTCTTTATGTTCCATATTCCCTTTCAAGCACCATGTATTTGTTAATTTTTCTGTGAAATGCTAAAACAGCGAAATCTATCATTTGGCAAGTTCTTGTTTTGTTTTGTTTTTGTCGTGTTTGAGAGAATTGTTCTGTCTCATATGATTTTATTTCATTCATTTTGTAAAATTTCTTCGGTTTGTGCTGATACCACTTGTTTGGATGTTTGCATAGTAATCACTAGAAATCCACCTAAACCAATTATGTCTGTTTTTGTATTCCTTTTCTGTCGGTTTGCTGCATTCGTTTATGTGGTTTCTTGTTCCGTCTCTTTGTGCAGCATTTTGTTCCTCGGTGTTGTCTACCTTGCGTGTTATGTACTTCGTTCTGATCGCGTTGTTTTTGCGGCTGTCAGTACTGATTGTCATGCCTATATCTTTTCGTACACAATTTATGTGGTCAGTCTGATAAATCTTCCAGGGAACTGTTGTCTTTTGCGTTTCCCATTTGTTTTGTTTTTGTTTCAATTTTCTACGGATTGTTTAACTTTGCAGTATTTTTGGCAGTAATCAGCCTCTGCTTTTTACACATTTTATATTTTCGTTCACGCAGGCGTCAATACTTACCAGCACTATTCCTTTTTTTCTTTTTTATAGTTAGTCATTACTAGCCGTTCTGTGTAATGATCATTAATTTCTAGTTTTATTTTGATGCCGAGTTATATTGCCCAGTTTATGAATGGTCCAGACTATGATAGTAGAAATACTGTTCAATTATTTATAATATAGAACAAATGACTTCTTTTATGAGAAATTTTACTTTATTCATCAACATAGTTATTTGTTAAAGTTATACACTGATTCCAGTGTTTCTATAACAATTAATGACTTTTTGGACAATGATTTGTCTTTTGGCTCAAAATACGTCTCACTTTCCGATATCCCTTACTTCATTAGTGTCCAATCTATTTCCCTTGGAGCCAGATCTAAAGAATAGCGCGCGCGCGGATGCAATTCGATTGGCAATTTATAAAGTTTTGCCATCGTTACGATTGACTTGTGACACAGCGTATTGCATTGGTGAAAAGATTTATTACAAAGGAATATTCAGATCTATGCAACTATAATCTAGCAAATTCCGATCTGAACATTCGATTTTTTTTACTTATTTCTTTTTTATCCTCCACTACTATATCTGAGCTGTCTGCCTTAATTTCTTCATCAGTTTGGACCGGAATCTACTAGATTATAGTTGCATGGATTGTTTTTTCATAATATTCCTCTGTGATAAATTATGTTATAATGCTTACAGCTGGTTAAGTGGAAGTTGTGCATTTGTATGCATTCTGACTTTGGCGAATGCTGAACACCCATAAAGTAGATGATCTATTAAATGTGTGTTTTATATTGCATGGCCTACACATTTAGTTGTTGCCACCATTCCCGATCTCGTTATGTAATAATCGGTGTTGATGCACCGAGCGTGAGCAATCATAATAAACATCCGATAATCGCAGAATTTCCGCCAGCTGTTCTTAGCAATTATCTCATTGTTATTAATCAACATTTTTATCTTTGCTTCTTTCCGGATATTTCCCATATGGAGTTTCATTATTCCATTCTCTAGCAAGCACACCCAATGTGGGCCAGAAACGAATAAGGACTCCTGGTTCATTCCTTATCCCCATATTATAATTTTCATTTTTATTCTTTAATTTTATTAATTTTCATGGTTGGTTGATTGTTTTTTTTTACGGCATATCAACCTTTTTCAGATTAGTTAATGCTGAATAGTATCATTTTGGCAAATGTTCTTATGCGTCACATTTTTTATGTCTTCAAATATTTATTTAAAGTGTTTGATTTGGTTGTTTTCAGAGGAAAATGTTTTTGTTTTGTTTAAGCTTTGCAGAACATGATGTAGCTTAGCAAAGGGAGAGGGGAAAAACAATAACATACATTTTTTATGCATTCTGTAATATTTACATTTCAAGTTATTAATACAATATAATAAAGCATAAAGTACATTTGCTGTTTATGAAAACAACAAGAAGCAAATTCGTACGAATCGGTTTTATACGACTTTTCCATCGGCTTCATTCTCTTGTCGACATTGCTTTCCCAATTCTCCATATATCTAGGTACTTATAAGAAGGACAATATGACGGTTGCAAATATCCGTAGTAAAAGTGGAGATATGGAACCAACAGGATGCGAACTTGGCACGCCCAGGTCGTCAGTATACGTACGTATCCACTTCACCACGACAATCCCATTCCTGTTTATGAATGTTTGGTAAGAACGAACACTGAAACAATATTGATGTAATATCAATTAATACCACCATTCGATTCCTCATGATATTTTACTGAATATTTTTTCTAATTTTAATTGCATCTCTGACAGATATACAAATACACCACAAATATAATATAGATATCACCGTTTTAACTACAGAGGTATTTAGATATGTTCTGAATTGGTTGGTTTTATATCTACTTATGATGTTTTATCCGTTCTCTCATGGTCTCTTTAGCAATCAAAAGCAGAGTCCTCGTTTTCTTATTCGAGTACGTGTTAAGATCAATGGAAGTAGATTTTGGAATAAGATTACTGTAATATAATGCTGGCGACCCGGCTTCATAGAATGAAAGCAAGTACATGGCGAGGTGAGAACAGCATTTAACTGGCTTGTGTTCTCTCTGCGAGACTGAGCAACGTATTTCCGAGATCTTCTCTCCATCTACGTGAGATAGACTTGACGGAGGACAATGTTTTTACTGTATAGTGTAAAGAAAAATAAGCTGAACAATAAAGCTTTACTTAGAAAACATTACTGAGACCCAAAGCAAAGTTGTCTGCTTTTGTTATTCTGTCAACCCATGTGTGACAACTATTGCAACTCCTGTTACAAAAAAAGATAATGAAAGACAAACGCAACTTCACAGTAGCTACAACGAAAAAAGAGATAAAGAGAGACAGACAACTTTACAGTAAATACTACTATTACTTCGGAGAAGACACATGACAAAGATAAAGACAGCTGAACACACATGCGTGGGTCAGTTGTTTACTTGACGAATAACTGTCTCAGCTCTGCTACATTAATTGACAGTAATATACTTCTAAATGTAAGTGCATATATTATTTGCAGGCTAATAGTTATTATTGATAAGGGGTGTGTGGGGGAGTCAACTTAAATATCGTATGACGATATATAGCTGATTGCTTATGAAGATCCTGGACAATGCGAGGAAATTATTCACAAAAAAAAAGTTATCGGAAGTAGAAATGAGTAAAAAAAACGAGGGGTCGGGCGAAATTTTTTAAACTCTCGATACAGGATGACGCCTCACAGGTGGTGATGAATTTTCGTTTATACAGAGCTGATTGCGGTATTTTTTCGGAAGTTTTTGCGGCTCCAGGAGGTGTGCAGATCGGAGCAGATGATGAGATAAGCTGACGAAATGTTATGGCCACGACAGAAAAATTATCTCAGTTGGGTCTTAGCAAGGCCAGGGACTTAACTGAGATATGGACGCTAGCGTTTTGGGGGTTCCTTTCTGCGACGGTGTCACATACACACACACACACACACACACACACGCACACACACACACACACACACACACACACACACACACAGAAAAGCTGATTTATACAAAATGTATCGGAGTTTGTGTTTTTTTTGTAAGTCTGCGTTGTTTTATTTTTGTACCCAACTTGTAAACTAGTGCTTGCGCCGTCGGTTATCGCATTGCGAGAGACGACGAGCCGGCCATGACAGAAGATGTAGTAGATAAAACCACGACACACAACCGTTGTGGTTAGCGATTGTCAAAGAGACGGGAATATAATTTTACAAGCATGGTCACGTTATATAGGATATATTTGAAGTTGAACTTCAATTGTTTTAGTGAAGCGTGATTTTCATGTACGATATAAAGAAATAAGGATTGGTAGATGCCTTGTTTCTCTTTTAAGATTTTACAGAAGCAACTTATAGAAAAGGAAATAGATATACATTCAAATAAATCAAATATATTTTAGTTAATAACGTCTTTCAAAACATGCAATCATACCGAGAAAAGTATCAAGAGAACAGTTTCAGCCCGGCCCACGTAAAACGGGCAATATCTATAGAAATTTATCAAGGATATAGAATGTGTACACCCCCCATTTGATGGTTTTGGGTGGGTCTAATCTACTGACATCTGCCATGAGGTTGCACATTTCTTATTTTGGTGTCTAGTTTCTTTAATTCTTCGGTTCATGATGTTTACGCTGTCGTTGCCGATTGGAACTGCAAGGGTATTTATTGCGTCGATTCTGATTTAAGCATCAGTCGTATTCGTCGGTTGGGATTCCGTTTTCTTTTCATCTTTGGAGTTTTAATTTATTTACCTTATTCATTTATTGATACTTATGCAGTTTACGGACCACGTTATCGTTAGCATATTGCGGCAGGTTACGTAAATCGTCGGAAGGTGCCGAACGAAAACTTCGTGTTTGAAAACGCTGGCTGATCAATAATAATTAAGGTAAACATCATAAAAGTGGACCATAATAATCGTATGGTAATTTCAACGAAATAATATTTTTGTTACGAAAGAAAATACAATAAAATATTAATGGAAAATATGTAATTTTGTAAGAATGTTTAAAAATGGTAAGTTTCATGAATAAATATTTATTTTTAGCGAAGAAAATATAGTGCAACAAACTGATAGCAAGCAGTTATTTTTTAATTATTTTTAATTTTTATTTTCTTTCTTGACAGTACTTTGTCGGCTGCTGCAATTTCATTTGTTAACTGTTCCGGCGGTTTACGTAACATTCCGGATGCATTTTTGTATTTGTGTTTAAAGAATTCAGGAAAACGTTTTATATACAGTTCTTTTAAATAATATTTGGTTGGTCAAAAAGTTCGTTTGTAATTTTGCAATGTCATCTTTCCAGACTGCTAAAGATTGTTTTATATTCCTATTCTATGTATACGATTTGCTAAGAGAATAACACAGAATATGATTGGTTAACTTGCTAGACTAAACACCACGTGTATATATAAAAACACCCGACAACACAAACTCCATGAATTTTAGCCTGACAATTCCCTACGGGGATGAAACGCGGGAGCCTCTGTGTAGCTTTTATATATATATATATATATATATGAGGAGAGTTTCAATTACCTACGAAAAACCATCCTTGAGTGTCTTCGGTCCTTCTGTATAGGGATTTATCAGGACAAATTAACATGAGGATACTCCCCCCATACATGTAAACCCTTACCAAATATTCAAAATGGCATAGTATTCGAAGCCCAAATAAGATCCCTTCGACACAGCTATAAACTGGCTTATGCGACGAATTGTGAACCTTCTCCGAGTAATGTTATCTGAAGTAACAACACTTTGCTGGATACTCCATCAAACTTGATGAATGCTTGTCATGGATTCCGGTAAGAAACCACAAGACAGATATGCTATAACCTAGTTAATTGGTCAATTTTGGAAGGGAAAATTTATGGTCTTTACTTCTGTACTAACTGTAATAGAATATTCGAGTATCTCTGTATCTGACATAGAGATCAAGTGTTAGACTCAGGAATGCCCCCTGATTTCTGGGAGCTTTAATCTATGATGAATCCAGAAATGGTCAGTCACCGGTGAAAAAACAAACTGCTTAGTACCAAACAATATAGAGTTCGTCCTGCAAGATTAGCTGCTGACATGCTGACGTAAATTCCGTGTAGGAGCTTTGTTTCTAAGACAATAGCTGTCGACATATCACATATTGCTTAACAGACTTACTAGCTATGGGATTTTTGAAAATCATTTGACAACCATCAAATCTTTTCTCTCTGGTAGGTATATCAAGTAGGTGTTGATAGAAACAAGCCTTAACTTTCATTAATGATCTTCAAAATCATATTCTGAGAACATTTTTGACATCAGTTTAAATGACACAATTGTCTATGGCAGTATTTTGAAGAGCATTGTTGATGAAAAGATTGTTGATTCTCTTCTGGGCACGTAGTCGAATAGGTAAAAAGTAGTTCGTTGGTTTTAACACCTAAAACGAAGATTTCCCTCTTTTCACCACCAACGCTCAGTACAAATAAATGGGTCCCTCCCCGAGGAAGCCTCTTGTTTTGATACTCTCCGAGAACTGCGTTTCACTCCGGATCTAAGATGAAATACTTATATTCCATCTCTTGCTAAAGTTGCCGGACAAATACCGCAACAGAAGGTTCCTGACGCCTTATGTAATCTTGTATCTATATGAAAGTTAGATGCGGCCCACGGTGAAGTACTGCTACTATATCTGGTGAAGTACCTCTAAGAGCACTGTTTCCTGTCTTAGCAAAGTACAATTTTCGAGATGATTATGAGAGGCAGGGACATGCATTATTAAAAATATACGACACGTCAAAAAGAACAACGATAGACAAATAGGTGAAGAGTCGAAAATGGATGGATAAAAGATGAAGAAAGCTCAGATCCTCATTTTGCCTCTATTGAAATCAATGGTTTTCTCCTGTAGGAATCTGCTTGTTTTTAGAAAGGAATGCCTTTTACTCAGGAAATGAAATGGGAGACGTACATGAAATCTTCTGCTAAGATTGCCAGAAAGTGGTTGGATCATTCTACTGCTCCAGAAAGTACCTGGCTCCTGATGCAATTATCTCCCTATATAAGAATCAGATACGTCTAAAGGTGAAGTACAGCGGCCATATCAGATATCCTATGTGATATATGGGTGTCTAAGTTGTCAAAAGAAGGAAAGCAACTTTTATCACTGGACTCTCTCTATGTATATTTTTTCGTTATCCATCTATTTCAGTTTCTATGACTCTTTCTATTTCCACACGAGGCGTCTTGATCTTCACCAGTCTGGCAAAACCCACACCCTTTATACTTTCTTATTATCGGCTAAGAAACGTGAATTCCGTGCTTGAATCAGCCTTATTTCGTGTAATGGCGCATGTGCCGTGTCATTCCATTACAGATTTGTGGACGTTCGCCTTGAAAGTTTGCGAAGTCCACATATACAGACAATTCGCCCTCTCTTGGTTCGGTGAGGTAAGCCTCCCCCACAGGGTAAAATCAGTGGATTGTATCATCATCAAGTATGATCCGTGTGGATTATATAAATATACTCTACTCATACTACAACCATTGCATTTTGATTATGCTTTAGTTTACACTTCTTTTTCTTCACCACCACAATGCACCTGCGCACGAAAGCTTGAACATCCGCTATTTTTAAACCGACAAGAATTGCGTTGTACTGTAAAAAAGCCTCATTCACCTAACGGTGTTTCAGGTACCTTTTTCTCTTTCCCAAACTAATAGGGGATAACCAAAGAGGACAGTTTTGACGTCCTAGAACACATCAAAAAGGGTCTTAAAGACGGGACTACCCTGTATACCGTCAGAATCCTTTCATAGAAACATGACATTTATCGATGTATAAATGCATTAGACTTGTGTGAATTAGGAGATTGTCAGAGTGATTATCAATGTTGCAGATCGTATCCAGGTGTTATGAATATAACTCTGAAATGCTTCTCTCTTGACACCGCCCTGATTTTAGTTGTGATGGTCATCTTAAATTCAAATAAAATTCCGTAGGGATTGTTTTTCGTAGACAATATATTTGAAATAACGTCACAGATAAAATTCAAGATGTTATGGTCCGGTGCGTGTGAGGCCTATTCAGGATATCGCCTCTTACTGATAAAACAATCGATAGAGTGTTCTTGTATATTCTTAAACAACGAACAAATTAAGACTGTTAAGCATTCCTGACTGAAACATGACGGACAATTCGGGCATACACTAAAGTTTATTAGTAAAAAAATGTGGGAACACTTTACTAACATTTTGGCTGTGGTGGCGTTCTTCAGTTCAGGAATAGTCTAGGTATTGTTTTAATAGGCATTATCTTTGAGATAACCACATATTTAAACATCTAGAATGTTTTAGGTTTGGTGACTATGAAGCCCATTTCGTCGCATATAATTGAATGATTATTAAACAAAGACTGTTAAACGTTCATTACTGAAACTTGATGGACAAGTCGGACATAGACTGAAGTTTATTTTTAACAAATATGATTGGATTACAGAAAAGTTAGTGAATTTTATTTACGATTCCATGGGTGGTATTTATCTGATGGTCAGCCTATATTTGAAATGTCTCTACGTGGGAACGCATCCACTCATTTATTAATCTAGCTGCGTCCAAGCATCGTAATAATAGACGCTTTAAATAATGCTTTCTTCGCTAAACGCGTAGATTGAATGGACGCATTTTAAGAATAACCGTTCTTGTTTGTGAGAAAAAATGGTGGTTCTCGCCTAATAATATAGCGTATGAATAATATAACCTATAAATAAAGTAGTTAGGAAAACTAGACAACAACGCCTTCCTTGTGCCACTAGTTGCTTCTTCTGCAGTTTACGGACCGTGCTGAAATAATAACAATTTTATTTAGAAACCCATTCATAATATAAGGAGAGTGAGCTTTGTTAACTATTCTGTGCTTTCACCTAAAAAGTTAATAACAAAGAGATACCGTAAAAAATCAACTTCAAAATTCCATTTAAAAAATCGCAGGGTCCGTAAACTGCAGAAGTACCCACTAGTTTATGACAAGGATAACTTTAAATAAAACCTGGCTTTCTTTTGCGCATGCATGCTTACATGGGATATCCATTGTAATTTTAGGCGGAAAGGATGCCGTTTCATATACATCCATTATATATTATTTATTTAGATGCGTCCAAGTATCGTAATAATAATCCCTGTCCGTCGGTCTGTCAAGCTTTAGGCTGAAATACAAGTTTCCACAATAAACGCGCAGATTGAAAGGACGCATATCAGATCATATGTGGACGATAAATTCCCGTTTCTTTCCTAAAAATAATGCCCATATCTCTATTGATTCTTTAGCCAAATTAAGTGCATTGTTTTACAGAAAACCGTTTCTGCTTTTAAAAATAACCACCAAAGCGAAATAGAGAGAAGTTTATTTTACACGAATGTTAATCTCGCGAGATTTGGGGAAGTTGTAAATAATTATTTGCTTACACGAAATTGTAGGGCAAGTGACAGGCGCATTGATTGTTATTCTAAATCCTTCTCATCGGAGTTATTCATCATCGGATCTAAAAGGCCAGGCGCGCCTCTATTCACCTGTGGGACTCTCTTTCGTTCCATCAATCATTGGACGACTCGAAGCCGACGGACAAATATTCCATTCTCTTACAGTTTCCCATTATTTAGAGAAACCTTCTTTTATTTATGTTGCGCTTGAATATTATTCATATCTTAAATAGAGATTTGAGTTTGCGATCAATAACCGAAACTGCAAATCCTTCCTTTTATCACCGTTCATTTCTTTTGTATGTTTTGATAGCATTTGCAAACTCAATCATTTCTCATTTTCTTAATGAAACTTGCGTGTCGGCAAAATTGTTAAAACTAATTTGTCAAGAATAATAAATAAGTAAAATTAATAAAAATTAAATTCGTGAGAAATTAAAAATATTACGAAATTTAAATCCTAAATGAATTTATATAAAATCAAATAATATGAATATGTGTTCGACTTTCTAATTCATTAATTTGGTTAAGGAGTGGGGGTATTCTTATCCGTTGTGTTTGTTTTATTGTGCGTCTGTTTGTATGGTTGCTTCATGTTTGGCAACAGAGTAACACACACAAACAAAAGCACAGAACAAACTTTCAAAGAGTTTGGCGGGACAGTAATTCAGGAGTAAAAATAAAGAAAGGGGCAAAATTGATATCAGCGCGGACAAACAACACGAGTCACTTGCCTTTCCGCGGGGGCAGAGTTAAACACAATGTCGGGTTTTAATGTGGAGGAAAATCCAGTTCCATAGAAAGGGGCACACTGGCTTGGGACAAAAATAAAAAATTCTTCGATATTGAAGGATATCTCCTTAACTGACCGACGATAGAAAAGATGAAGTGTAGTATCAGAACAGATATTACAGTTTGCTCCTCACGCCCCGAGGCATGTCTCCATTTACTTGCCTTCACACAGGGCAGAGTTAAACATAATTTCGGGTTTTAACGTAGTGAAAATCAAGCTCCCCAGAAATGGGTACACTGGATTGGGACACAAATAAAAAAAATCTTTAATGTAGAAAGATGTCTTGTTCACTGACCTAGAGATAAAAAAATAAAGTGTAGTTTCAGAACAGATACTATACTTTGCTCCTAACGAGCAGAGTCATGTCTCGATTTACATGTCTCTCCACAAGAGTAGAGTTAGACACAAGGTTGGTTTTTTATATAAAACTCCAGCTCTCCGAAAATTCTATTCTGCATTGAGACAAAAATTTAAATTGCCTCAGTCTAGAAATAATTCTCTTTCACTGGCTTAAGATAGAATAGATACCACACTTTTATCCCAGCCCGAACCCGAGTCATATCGAATCTATAGCGCTAAGAATGTTGGCAAACCTTCACATTGTCACTGTTGTGGGCACCTGCGTCTCAAAGATCTAGGAAGACGATAAATGACCAAGATGATTGTAAAGTTATCTTTAGATGCCGAGTTCAATCCTGAATACAGACAGAAAAACAGTTTAACAAGTTAATAGCAAGCCTCAAGAATGGAATAGAAACAGTATACCCAAATGTCTTTAATAAAGGGTTGGGTAAAAAATTCTATGATTGTTCCGGAGTTTGACATAAGGAAACAAGAGAAGACTGAAAGTTAAAACCATCGAACATTTGTAATAAGAATAAAAAGATGAAGAAGCCAGTGCGACAAATTCAATTTACATATGCCAATATCCTATATCTCTATCAAGCCACCATTCGCCCGTACACGGAGTATTATTACTAAATCTGGGTTAGTGCATCACCCACTAGATTCTTCCTTTTGGAAAGGCTGGTGCAAAAAATAATTTCTAACCTGATAAGTCCCGCACTATCTACCAAGTTCTAGTCATTGTCGCATCGTCGACGTGTTTCATGTCTGTGTTTGTTTTAAAAGTACTTCCACGGAATGTGCTCCGATGAACTTATGGTTCTTGTATCCCTTAGACAAAAATACCCCTAGCCCATCCAACTAACAGTAGAATCACTATAAAGGTCTCTAGGTGCCGGATGATTTATACGCGGATAGCTTCTCTCAAGGACCATTGGTCTTCTGAATTTTCTCCCTGCTCCCTATGTTTGTTAGCGAAGGGAGTGCCGAGGGGAGGGCAACCTAAACGGTGGGAGATGCCTAAAAGCGGAAATCTAGAATTCACCTGACTTCCGCGACACTTGAACTGAGCGGTGAGAGAAACGTCGTTATCTTGGCCACCCTCGGCATCGGGGCGGGGACGGTGGCGTACATATCGCTAAAAGTCACCCTGCTTGTATATGTTATTGATATGTCTCCCTCCAATTCTCGGTTCCTTTCTCTCTCTTTCTATCTCTCTCTCTCTCTTTCTCGCTCTCTCGCTTTCTCTCTCTCTCTCTCTCTCGTACACACACATTTCAATTTTCTGTCTTTGTTCTATTTAATTAAAACTTTAAAAACAAAACCAGCGGCAACGTGGTTTTAAATCAACAGCCGTTGAGCAGTCGAATTTCGCAACGTGAATAGATGTGTGATGTCATACACTCGACGGTAAGCAGTATCCTGCACCTATTTCCTCAACCGTACGAACATGAAGAAATTTGAATGTTGTGTGACCAAACATCTTGCTGTCCAACTTCCCAGCCACCCCTATAAAGGTGCCCATTATCATAGTAGCTCTTTACTCTTCAGTGTCAATTACTTTTGTTAGAGTCGAATAAAAATAAAAATAAAATCATTTCAGTAGATGTTTATTTTCTGAATTGTATTTTTTATTATTTATGAATCACTTCAGTTTTGTCATTTTTACCATTAAGCCGTTGCGGAAGTATTCTCTCTACTGAGTGCAACTCTCAGTTACACATATTTGCGTAATTAAAGTCCAAAGAAACTGTTTACACGATGGCTTATATTTCATTTTGTAGAAATATAAACTATACTTATTTTTTATTCAGACAGTTGTCAAATATCTGCACATTTTGGCATATTTCTCCTTCTTTTCCGTTTTCGGGTTGTATCACGCCCTTGTCTCAAAGTCCTAAAATTAAGGGGAGCGAGTTCAGAAACAAAAACCGGCGCCATTATATACATACCAAATATATTTCAATTAAAATATCTGATGTTTCAAGTGACGTTTTTGTATTTTAATTCACGGAATCGAATAAAATAGCTTTTATTGCCTCATAAAAGCGATAAAACCTTATTCTGTGGTAGTCACAATCAAAATAATGAGAAAAGCTCACACTAATCGCAATAATTTATATTTCATTCAATATATACGTACATACGCACGGACGTATATATATATATATATATATATATATATATATATATATATATATAGTAAGTTATGAAAATATATTAAGCTACACAGTAGCTTCAGAATCGTAAGGCTAAAATTCATTTTAGCCTGACAATTCCCTACGGTTATGAAGTGTGGAAGCCTCCGTAAAGCTTAATTACCATGAATATATTCTCATAACTTTCTATATAGCTTTAATCATGTATTGAGCATAATATATCATATGTTTTTATAACATTTTATGTCGATACACGAAATAGTATATATATATATATATATATATATATATATATATATATTTATATATATATATATATATATATATATATATATATATATATATATATATATTTATATATATATATATATATATATATATATATATATATTTATATATATATATACATATATGTATCAACTCTGCTGGGAAGCCATGAAATTAAATACTGTCTTGTTTTTAAATTCCCGAAACAGTTTTTCATGGTAAACAACTGATGATCCCTTTAAATAGTGTTAGAAATAAACTAATATAATAACTGTAAAAAATAAATTGACTTACATGAGTGATTTTCCACTGGAAGACTTGGGACTATAAGTTTTTTATTTTTTTATTTTTTAAGTTTTTTTTTTTAAGTTTTTTTTTTAATATAGTTTATAATGGTTGAGAAACTTCCGAGACTATATATATATATATATATATATATATATATATATATAAATACTAGACTGTCCGTAACTGGTTGAGTTAACGATGGGGTGTTATCAATTAGTTTATAGTTTAGTGCCTGAGTCGCAAAAAGAAACGTGGTCACCTAATAGCAGAACATGTTTTTTTTATTTTATTTACCAAAAAAAGAAAAGGGCGTGACGCGTAATAATCTGGCGTTAAAGTACATTTAATGAACTTTAGACGGTTAAATATTGCCGATATTGTTTATTCTACTATACTGCGATACTAAATCAATCAAAACAAATATTAATGGAATGCGAAGTTTGTTGTAATAGAAATATAAACCGTTCTTTTCATTGTTTCGAAGTGTGTATCTGTATGCATGTCTGTATGTATGTCTCTCTCTCTCTCTCTCTCTCTCTCTCTCCACGTCTGTATGTTTCATTTAAATTATTGGTGTTTTTATTTAATAGTTACTTTTTTATCTTTTTCCACGTGTGGATAAATGGTAAGAGTGTTCGATAATGCGCCAGGAGACCAGAGTTCAATCCTTGGTCGAGTCATACCCAATGCTCAAAAATGCTGCTTGATACCTCCTTGCTGAACATTAATATAAGGTGAGGATCAAAGTTAAGCAAAGTAATACTGAGAAAGAAGTGACGCTCTCTCCTACACTTCGGTGTCCTAGCTAATGAATAGTGAGCCTTTGGATCGCTCTTGACTATGGGCGAAACCCATTCTTTTCCTGTTTACCAAGTGTACATCTTTCTTTCTCTCTCTCTCTCTTTCTCTCTCTCTCTCTCTATCTATCTATCTATCTATCTCTGTACGTGCCATTTAAATTGATTTTTTTTTATTTTGCAATTACTGTACAGATGAAAGACCATTTTTTAAATTTTTTTCACGTGTGTACATCGGCGTATTTGACATAGAGTTCAATCCGCGGTGGAGTTATACTAAAGACTAAAAATATACTACTAGATGGCCCCTTGCTAAACATTCATTATGAGGTAAGAATCTAGGTTAAGTAGAGTAATACTGGGAAAGGAGTGGCGCCCTCCCCTACACCTCTGTGTAAACCTCGTATAAAAAGAAAAAATAATGATTTATTTTGGTGTGAATTCATGTGAAAGTACAGCAAAAATTGTCGACCATAGTCGACTGAGACTTGAAGGCTCCCATTTTATATAAAAAAAAGAGCCTACAGGTCACCCTCGACTATTGTCGACAAAAGTAGCCTACGGGTCGCCTTCGACTATGGTAGACAACTTTACTTTACCTACACATGAACTCATACCAGAATGAATCATTATTTCTTTTCTTTTTACAAAATATTTCAGTTTTCTTCTTTATGTATTATTATTAACTAATTGTAACTTCACGACGTTGTTCGGATGTATTATTATGTTCATGTTCGTCTCGCTCCAATCTCCCTATTTTTTAATAAGACCAGATTTTTGTAACAATTTTTAAAAAAATAACATTGAAACACCTTTTTTCATTTATCACTTGACATTTTGTACTCATAGAATGTAAGACATGAATAGCAATAATCTATATGTGGTTCAGGATTAGAATCAAGTCTTCGTTCTATTTATATTTTTCCGGACAACACCTTGACACTGGTCTGTAAGTTTACAAGAAATAAAATACTACTTCATCCGCTATTTCCCCTCCCCTCTCTCTCTCTTTTCCTCTACTCTCTCTTTCTCGCGAAAAGCGATTATTTTTATGTTGTGTCACCACTTAGACCAAGTTCCACTCGAGGATAATCTATCTATATACTACTAAAAGTCTATGGGTCTTGTATGTTTGCAATCAGCTTTCAGCTTTCCGGTTTTCAACATCCGGTTGCGCATGCGTAAATAGCATCGTCTTTCAATCTGTTAATCCAATTCCGTTGAACTCTTATTATTAACGAACGCATGAAATTTTTCATTCTGGAAATGTTTATATCGCTTTAAATATAAAACAATTACATTTAATTTCATCAAATAGTTTTTTTGTTTTCTCCACGGCTAAAAACATTCAACGGCAGGACTTTGTAAAGTCTGTCGCAGTTTCAAAAAAGCTCCACCCTTTTAAAAAACAAAAACAAACAAACAAAACAACAACAATCATTATTAATATCAATAGCGGCGGTGACGAAACCACCTCCCACTTTTCCTCTCACAGATTTCACCACTCCTACTCCCTCTGTTTTCGTTACGTACGCGAGACAGCCGGTTGTACCCCCTTCCTTTCTCACCTGTTCAGTGCATATTTACCTATAAGTATGGCCAACCACTTATAATTCAGTAACTATAATTAAAAAAACAAACAATTATAATAAACAGAACGACGCATAGAAATCTATCTATTCTTTTTTCAACAATTACATTTAATTTCATCAAATAGTTTTTTTGTTTTCTCCATGTTATATTACTGTAAGCGTATGGTGACAAGCAAATATGAACGAACAACACAGGATTAAAATTGGGAAAATATTATGGTTTATTTTCCAGAACAATTCAACGGGAAGAAATTTCCGATAAGGGATTTCGGAATTGGAGTGGATGTCGCAACAGTCGAGAAGCCTTGGTGGGTAGTAGTAAATTGTTGACAATGTCCTGTAGGCGAGCAGTGGTAGAAGCAGTAATAGTTGCGTTATACGATGTCGGCGTCGGATGACGCGGTGTAGCAGTAGCGCCAATAGTTGTGTTGTTGTTGTTCAGCGTCGCTGATTCAATGGCGTTTGGCCGACGAAATTGTCGTGATACGTTGTTGAATTGTTTAATTTTTGTACTTGAAGTTGCTGGTTTTTTTTGTCGTTGTTTGAGGAGGACCGAACGTCGCTATTCTTGTGTTCTTGGCTGATTCCAGATTTCTTTCCTGTCGTCTGCTTGGGCCAGCTGGTTTTATGGAAAAGCCTGCGGACGTAGGTGTAGACATACGACCGATAACACGGAGATGAAAATCTGACGGCCGGCGTCAACAAACTGTGTTTGTTTGAATTTCTATTTTCGCCACAATAATCCCGATACATGATCAGTCAGCCCGTAATTTCGTGGTAGTAAACATGATTATGTTTACCGACTTTTGTGCCACTGTGGCGATCACAGAACGCCTCCCAGTGCCTGGGATTCCACTTTTGAGCAGTCGGGAATCGCCCAAACAAGACACATCGAGGTGGCGGTCGCCATGACAACAACACTCCAGCTGGCATGACAAGCGTCGTCAAATCAAAACGAGATCTAAAAATCATAACATCCACAAGTGTCACGCACATACATGAATTCCATAGCTAATATAACAAACTGACCCAACGGGTCACGGGTGGTCTAGTATAATACTAAAAGTCTATTGATCTTGTATGTTTGCAATCAGCTTTCAGCTTTCCGGTTTTCAACATCCGGTTGCGCATGCGTAAATAGCATCGTCTTCAATCTGTTATTCCAATTCCGTTATTCTCTATTATGATTAACGAACGCATGAAATTTTTCATTCTGGAAATCTTTATATCGCTTTTAATATAAACAATTTCATTTAATTTCATCAAATAGTTTTTTTGTTTTCTTCACGGCTAAAAACATTCAACGGGAGGACTTCGTAAAGTCTGTCGCAGTTTCAAAAAAAATCCTCCCTTTTAAAAAACAAAAACAAACAAACAAAAAAACAACACTCATTATTAATATCAGCCATACTAGCGGTCGGTGAACGAAACCACCTCCCACTTTCCCTCTCATAGATTTCACCACTCCTACTCCCTCTGTTTTCGTTACGTACGCGAGAAAGCCTGCTGTACCCCCTTCCTTTCTCAAATCGCCCTGGCCACCGCTACAGTTTGAAGGAGAAATCGTTTTAATTCCAAGATTGAAAATGGTTTTATCTGACGGTGACAATATTCCGTTTACCAGAGTCCAGTTTCCTATACAATTAGCATTTGCTATGACTATTCATAAGTCTCAAGGACAGACCTTACATAAAGTTTTAGTTTATCTAGACAAACCTGTCTTTCAACATGGTCAACTATATGTTGCACCCAGTAGAGTTAAGCGAAAGGAAAACATAAAAGTTTTTTTAAAACACTCAAATTGTACAAAAAATGTTGTAAATAGAAAAGTATTGTCTTAGTTTTAGTGACCTTATTATTAGCATATGAATACAATATTTATTTGCTGTACAATAAGTGCTTAAGCACCCGTGCTTTTCAGCGATACATATTCAATAAAATAAATGGATTAATATAAATAATCTGGATATAAGAGAGTTAGAACCTGATAAGAAGTCTCAATTAAGCGAAAGGATAACAAAATTTTTCTATAAAAAACTTTAATTGTACAAAAAATGTAAATAGAAAAGAATTGTCTTAATTTTATTGACCTTATTATTAACATACAAATTAAATATTTTACACAATGGGTACTGAATGTTTGCTTAAATTAAATGAAAAAAGTTACATTTTATTTTCATTTTCTATTTAAAAAGCCATTATTAACATGTGGAGAGTGTTTTTTTTATTATTCTGTACTTTCAACTAACAATTTCATTTAAAAGATGATATATCAAAATTTGAATTTAACTATAATAAGTATTATGGTACCTGTTCAGTGCATATTTACCTATAAGTATGGCCAACCACTTATAATTCAGTAACTGTAATTAAAAAAAAAACAATTATAATAAACAGAACGACTCATAGAAATCTATATATATTCTGTTTTCATATTAATATACTTTCATAGAAATGCTTCTGTTATGTAAAAAAAAACCTATTTTCTTTATGCCACAAGTGTCACGCTCATACATGAATTCCATAGCTAATATAACAAACTGACCCAACGGGTTACGGGTGGTCTAGTGATTAATAAGAAGGAAATGATTGCCAGCTGAAAGAGGAAAAACACAATCGGATTACTAACATAGATCAACGGTAGTAACTGCATTTGATTCCTTATGCGACGATTAATAAAAGGTCGATGTTTACATTGGATTTCAAGACCACCAAGTTCTAATCAACATGGAAGTAGCCCCGCTGTAATGTGTTCCATGGATTTGAAGTCCTTACAAAAAAGCTCTGCCAAAGAAAAATTCCGTTTAACGCTAAGCACGCGGGGGAAGAAAGGAAATTCTTTTTTTTCGTTGTGGAAGCAAACGATTGATTGCTGTGAATGTTTTGCATTAAGGAACTAAATATTGGATACAAATATATATATATATATATATATATATATATATATATATATATATATATATTACAGAAGATCATTACAATATCGGTACCATTGATTTCAAATCCTAAATGTTGTTTGTATCCTCTGTAATTATATATAAATAAACATTACGCTGCTATTTTTTAATATTCTTAATAATCGAGCATCCTGCTGAAGTTCTCTCCAACTAACCTTTCATTATATATATATATATATATATATATATATATATATATATATATATATATATATATGTGTGTGTGTGTGTGTTGGTGTGTGTATGTGTGTGTAAATTCGCACTATTGATTTTGTTTATTATTTTACTTCGTTGTAAAGTCTCATTAATCAAGGGGACCTTTCCTGAGGCTTACAATTAATCTCTATATGAGATACATAGATATCCGGGTGTAAACCTAAAGTTCTCTTTTACCTCTTTCGAGTTAGTAAAGAAGAAAAGAACATCAATGTTTGTCTCCCCAGTCGACCAGTTAACTATCGTAACTATCTTTCTTTTAGTCTCTTGGTCTTACCAGATTCCAGGACTAGAATTCATCTAGTCTGGTAGAGTATCTTGCTGTTCCTTGAGATAACCTTACTACAAGAAGTTGCACCATTCCTCGTATGAGCCAATGTATAGCCGTGTAACTTTGATCATATTTGGACTTCGAATACTGTGTTATTTTGAATATTTGGTCAGCATTTACTTGTAGGGTCAAATATCCTCATGTCAGGTTGTCCTGACAACCCCTTGTGCAGAGAGAGTGAAGACACTTGAGGATTGTATCTAGAAGGAAATTAATATTCTCTAATAGACAATTAAAACTCTACGGTAGGTAATTCAACCTCTTCTAGGTAGTGGCTTTTTGTACAGTAAATACATTTTCAATTCACAGAATACTAAAACGGAATAATATATAAGTAAGTAAAACAAACTGTTTCAATATTTATTGCAAATTTATCTTTTGATCTTTCCCGACCAAAGCACGTCTTGAAAAAGTGTCACGTATAAATAATATATTCAGAAGAAACTGCGTTCCCTCCTATTACACCGCCACTCGTACTTACACATAACTTTAACTATTCTCTGAAACACGTTAACTAAATGTTATAATAATACGTTCACTAACCAAATACTAGTATTGCAATAGCAGAGTAGGCATAACAGAAGTGTGTGTTTTATTTAATTTACCTAGATAATAATTCTGCTTGTCCCCCTCCCTTAATTAATAAGCACGACGGTTTACTATGAATACGCATGTGCTTAATTATAGGAAAGTAATTCATTAAAACTCAATGTAGTTGTGATAGTATTAATACATATTTCTTTGTATATGTATCCAATAAGCAGAGGAAAACTGTTTTTTGCAGGTTTTCTGATAACACACGATTTAGCTAATAAAGCGGTTACAAGTAGATCAGAAAATGATAAAACATTAGCAAGAAAAGACATGATTTAGCAAAAGAAGTAATAATATTAACCTAATAAAGTGACAAGATTTAGCTAATAAAGTAATAAACTGTAGCTAATGAAGTAGTAAGAAAGCTATGAAGTCTTAGAAAGCTAAAAGTCTCATAATTTAGCTAAGAAAGTGATAAGATTGAGTTAAAAAAGTGATAAAAATTAGCTATAAACAGTTAAGATTTAGCTAAAAACTGATAAGAATAAGCTAAGAAAGTGATGAGATTTAGTTAAGAAAGATTGTCGAAGAAAAATGTGGAACAACAGCAATAGAACAGTTTTGCAAATTTAAAAAATGTTATTTTTATTAAGTGGAATACTTTGTATTGACAACAATACAGTTAAAATAATTTCATCTATTTTATAAAAGGCAGCTGTCTGTGTGTCCACCTATAAGTAGAAAAAACGACACAAGACGCACCTACAAAGCGGATGTATTCTTTCAGCATCGCATCGGAAAGAGTATGGGCCAGTTTATTTTAAATATTCATTCATTTGGAGGTCAGCAGGAACAAAATTATTCAAGAATTTTCGACATTAGAACTGGAACTAAATTACACTTACTTCGCCTTTGGACTAAGATAACAGTATAGTATTTGTGCTGTCATCGGTCAGAGTAGGGATAATTATTCTTGACTAGAGATGGGGGAGAGGAAATGCAGGGGATGGGGATAGAAATAGCAAGCAAGCAAGCATGATAGATAGATAGATAGATAGATAGATAGATAGATAGATAGATAGATAGATAGATAGATAGATAGATAGATAGATAGTGGTGTTAGAGAAAGGAGGACAGATGGAAAGAAGTCTTAAAATAAATTTTACACATTTGTTCTATTTTGCTCCCTAATCGCCTGAGGCGCTCCTACCGGGGAATGTCGATGGGGCTACTCAGGCATATTGTAGGCGATAGCGCGCTAATCCTAGTACACTGGCTAACATCATCTGACCTTGTGTCTAGCCCCCTGGAAAGGAGGTAAATAAAAATAATTTGACCTTGAGTGGGGGGGGGGTAAATAACTTGACCTTTTGCTAAAATGAAAATGTAGTATCTGTTCTCCGCATATCAGCGACAAAAGAACTTGCACTATTCGCATAAATATTGCGTATACCATAAGAAAAAAATGACAATGCAAATTACAAATGTATATTAGAGAATATTAATTTATCAGCAGCTGTTAATGAAATAAATATGCAAATTAAGAATCCCAAAGCTAACTGTTGGTTTTTCATATTACTATATATACGGTATATCAAAGTCTTATGTTGTACCACAAAATTAAATCAGGATAGACCGTTTTGATGTTAATACACTTAGGATAGGTAGAACAAACATTTTCATTTATGTAAGGAAATTGACATCTTTGAAGCACGGATTAGAATGTATTAAAGTGAAATATTTTAAAAATCAACAATCGTGCAATTTAAATGAAAAATTAATTTATTTAATTTTTTTTTGCAAGCTTTCGTTGTATAAAACGTTATTATTATTATTATTATTATTATTATTATTATTATTATTATTATTATTATTATTATTATTATTATTAAAACCAACAGTTTATCGATCACCATAACATAACGTAAAAAAAACAAACTTTAATTTACATTTCTGCGAGCCTGGTTTTCGCTGCTGTTCTGCTTTGGCAGCCATTTTATTTTGTCAGATTCTCTGCATAGTCGGGGATTTCTTCTGGTATTGATTATTTTTGACAAAGGGAAGTTTCTTTTCCCGAAATATTAAATAATGATTTTTTAATCATCCGGGCATCACACAAACAGCTAACAACACTCTTGCTGTTATGTAAGATTTTAGGAAAAATAAATACTAAGTCATATTTCGTATTCGATTCATTGTTTTTGTTCCTTACAACTTGCATCTTACCCGGAATTTGCATTGCCCACAGTCTTTAAAAACATACTACTACTATACCCAGCAATGCTTCAAGCAAACTACTATTCTCTACTAATATATATATATATATATATTATGGTACGTAATTTCCTTTCTTTAAAATTAAACTGATCAATATAGTTTAAAATATAGTAGTAATAGTTGAATAGGTGTGTATGCATGCGCGCAATTGTGCAACGGCTTTTAGCCTTGAAATATTTTTTTAAATTACAAAAAATAACCCAAGATGTTACAAAAATACCGCAGGCGAAGTAAAATAATTATCTACTTTCATCTTTAAAATATCTATATATTTATTTAATATAAAATTATATCTAATTATAATTATATGATTGTGTTATATGTTTAATGATAATTCTAACATATAAGAGTGTGCTGTGTTTCGATAGAGTGTGACTTAACTGTAAACATAGGTAAGTAAAAACTGAATTCCATGAAGAAATAAAAACTCGGCATGTCAAAAGTGATTAAGATAAAAATGGTGCCAGTGTCTTTGTCTGACAGATGCTATTAGTGTTTTGTAGTCATGATGTTGCTGGTTTAAAAACAAAACGAATGAGAGAGAAAAGAAAGCATCGACAAAATGGATAAAGGAGACATGGCTTCCGGTTTGGTTCGACAGGAAATGACGAAATTCCTCGGCTCATGCGACAAAGGAGAGGATGGCCAGTTGCAAAGCAATTACAAACTTGAAAATATGTTTTACTGAAAGAATATTAACATGAATCCGATAAATGTTGAACTTCCTATGATCTGTTATGTTATTTTTTGACGATTTCATGAAAGAAATTACATTTTAAAAGCAGCCATATGTAATGTGAAAATGTCGATAGAGAAATGTCGGCTTCGTGTTGACATAAGAAGTTGGCCTTTTGGCAAGAAGCAAAGTGTATTATCTGTTCTGATAATACAGTTCACCATTTCTGTCCTCAGTCAGCGAGGGAAAACTCATTCTAGACTGAGGCAATTTTGATTTTTATTCTAATCCAGAGATCCCCTTTTGAGGAAGCTGTATTTCCCCACATAAAAAAAACTTGTGTCTAACTCTGCCTTCGTGGGGATGCAAGTAAATAAAAACAATTCATACTTACATTAGTCTTTCAGCTAAGAGCAAAGTGTTGTATCTGTTCTGCACTTCATCTTTTCTGCCCTCTGTCAGTGAAGAAATCCTTCTAAACTGTAGTACTTTTTTAATGTTTGTTCCAATACAGACTGTCTCTTTTGGGGAGCTGGATTACCGCTTATATAAAGCCGACATTGTGTACAACTTTGCCCTCTTTGAGGAGGAAAGTAAGTAGGAACAATTCATTGACTTGTTATTGTGTAAACAACTAAGATTCCATGTTTTCGTAAAAACAGTTGTTTGATTTCTATTTCGGATTTTCAAACTTTTTTAACTTTCGAAGCGAAGTAGTCTCCATTTTGATAATTAATCGGCAAGGGCGCATAACTCGGGGTACGATTAATAAGGATTTTCTATTTACCACGAGAATAATTTGCTGATAATGATGACGAAAGATAGATAACATCAACACTAACCTTCAATCATAAATGGTGGTTGACACCATAAATACGTTTTCACCTCAAACTTCAAGTAACGGTTGAAACTCCTATTAATTCAAGTGGCGGTTAAGACATTTCCGCGGTTTTGCCTCACATACATTTCATAACACACTCAAAATGGTAGTCATTATCTAATTCATTTCCAAAAGATGAGAACATTTGAAATCATGAATGAAAAAAATGACTAATTTGCTTTCAATCAGACTTGGAATACACAATAATCAGTTTGAGATAAAAGTAGAATCTTATTTACATATTTTTATGATGATTATGTCAAAGAAGAATAAATTAATATTCTTCTTCTTCTTTTTATTCTTCTTCTATTCATTATTATTATTTGTTAAACCTCTCGTTATTGTTTTATTTAATATTTAAAAACATTGCACAAGACGTTTACACTGCAAATACCATATATATATAAATATAACATTATGTTAAATACTTCATCCGTTAGTTGTCAGAAATGGCTTTTTAATACTTTTTTACAATTATTTTTTAATTCATTCATTTCCATCATACAATTGATTACGCCGTTGCTGCTCATAATCTGATCTAGCTAATTTTTCCAAAATATATTATTCCATTAGTAAAAATCAATGAGTTAATCGATATAGTCGTTTACAATAACCTCCCAGAAAAAGGAATTTTAAAAAGAAAGTATGTCGGCTCGTGTTGTTTAAGCGTCTCCGTAAAATAAAAGAAACAATTTTAAAAATACATTTTAATTTAAACGTTAAATAGGATTGGTAATATAAAGATTATAACTTTTAATTGACAGGATATATAATGATTATGGGCCGCATGGTCTTGAGAGATGATAAAGGATGAGTTGAGACTACAGTGGCCTTATCGGTTAGCAATTCTTGGGATATGGTATGGATATCCTGGGTAACTTCATATTTGCCGTGCTGACGTGGTTAAAGAGAATGTTTTGAATTACTTTTCATGCATTAAATTTACTTTCGACCATTTTCTTTATGTTGTCAGGTCAATTTTACGTTACTCTATTGAGTGGTAGGGTATGCGGTGGTGTAAGTATATTCGCACCATATAAAGATGAAATTGAAAGAAGTTATTTCGTAGTAACTAATCTCTATCTATATAAAGTTAGGCATGTGTATATGTTTATATAATTCTATATATAAGATTCACTTTTATACTAATTAGCCGAAGATTATGAATTTTTGAGAACAGTTGCTAAGAGGAAGGCTTGGTAATGTGAGCTATATTTAGTTTAATTTAATTTTATGAAAGCGAGCAAAGAAATTAATCTACCTCTGACTTTTGTGAAATTTTAACAAACAAAATAGACATTAATTAATATATATTGTCAACATTTCAGAGTCTTTGGAGTATTTTAAAGGGTTTACGGCTATACTATGTGTAAAACCTTACATTTCAAAATTCGAATATTATAAATTTGCATTACGTTTGATCCATAGTCATTACACACTAATTAAACAAGTGTCGATAAATTTAAATTTATTAAGCGTAAGTCTTATATCTTACACATTGTATAAAATCAAAATCATGTAATGGATTCTGACCAAAATAGAAATAATGATTCAAAACATAAGGTTCAGTATCTTTATATCTTGATTTTAATTTACGTAAAAGGACATAAAATGGTACATAACTGTTCTGTTCAGGAAAATAATTATTCCCGTACTGGAACGAATATAGCTTTATGTTGAAAACCATTGTAAAGAGTTCGCCACGGTATGGATTCGAATAAAGATGGGAAATATTTGTGAAATATGTCCAACGTGAAATATTTGGCACGTGGTTGTAACATCGGAAACCAAATAGCCTATTATAGTTTTCGTAATTTTAAAAGTAAGTACTTTTTTATTGGAAACTGTTTTGCTGAAAAAGTAGAAAACTGAACCATACTAATTAAAAACTAAAAAAAAACATTTATATTGTGACAGAGACAGAGACGGCAGTTCTGTGAGTGATTTTCGTGAAGCTTATCTTATAGACATAAAAATACTGAAGGAATTGAACCAGATCAGGCTGATCCGAATGTCAAATGTTTCAGAGAAAATGTATTCAGTTTAGAAATACAGAGTTTTCTCATATAGATAAATAGCACGACAGAGGATATATACTAAAAAAAATGTGGACGAGTAACATAATAAAAGATTTCGAATCACGCTAGGCGTAGGTTTCTTGTTTGTAAAAATATGAGGATGAAGACCACACGACGAGAAACAGCCCGGACGCAAAAAGCAAGACAATTCATCCAGTTTAATCAGCCTCTTATACTAACCTCTTTTTCACAGTTTTTAAGCGACCTTAAAGTGGAGACGTCTAGCTACGAAATGCTTCAAGATATACGAAGCAATTTTTGTTTATTGCCGTGCAAAAATAAGTCATAATGTAAGACTTATATTTGTGCAATAAAGTTGTGTTGTTTCACATCTTTCGTTAGGGTAAACCCGGACATAAGACACATTATCTGAATATAT
Organism: Sepiola atlantica; assembly: GCA_963556195.1. Classification (NCBI taxonomy): domain Eukaryota; kingdom Metazoa; phylum Mollusca; class Cephalopoda; order Sepiida; family Sepiolidae; genus Sepiola; species Sepiola atlantica. The sequence continues at coordinate 58,003,404 of OY744535.1, read as the reverse complement.
CCTTATATTCTTTTATACTGAGTTTATTTTCGTCTGTGCCAGCTCGAATATAGGGCAAATCAATGGTTCTACTCAAAGTCATATGGCTACTTAAAGGTTAGCGAGAGTATCTTCCTAATGAAACCAAGCCATACGGACATCTTCATAACATGGTAAAATAATTAGCCAGCTCATCCTGCCAATCATTAGGAAATGATCTATGTGCACCGAGTGACCCGTAATTAGTGGGCTGTGCCAAAATTAAACCATGCCAGATGAACGAACACAAAGTAGCGTAACAAGTAAAGGGTGAAAAACCGATCTGAAATGCCCGTTGCATGCAGATCGAAAAAAGTGTTAAGAGAAGTAGAGTGCTATAAAAGGAGGCTCTCTTCTAAATTGGATGAAAACGTTTGTCAAAGAAATGATTCCCATCTAACAAAGTAACTGATTCGCCGACGTGTGTGCAGGCAACCGTTTCTCACTAAGATTAAAGATAAGTAATACTTTTTAATCTTTGATTTCACCGGTCTTGTTTATGAGCGTGTATCTGTAACTGTAGAATATAAACAGTCTACATATCGGATTTCAGATGTTTCTAAGTAGAATTTTCGTTAGATGTTTCGTCGTCTCTACGACTCAGCTGTTTCACTAGACGTAACGAGATTCGAAACTGGGATCACTGCGGATGGCTTCCAGTGGCCTACAGACTGAGAAAAGAAAACAGTGGGTGAAGTTATAACGTATCTAAACGAACCAATTCATCTACTTTTTTTCACGATACTGATCACCGAAAATATTACATTTTCGAACAGAATAGTATTGATTCATCTCTCTGTCTGCCTGTCTCTGTCAGTATGTCTCTCTCTCTGTCTGTCTGTCTGTCTATATGTCTGTCTGTTTGTCTGTCTATCTGTATGTCTGTCTGTCTGTCTCTGTCTGTCTCTCTCTCTCTCTCTCTCTCTCTCTATATATATATATATATATATATATATATATATATATTAGCAAAAAACTACCCGCCGTCCGGGCAGCTATTAATCTAACTGTAGCTTTATCTACAGAATAACAATGAAACAATTTTCGTTTCACATTTTGGTAATTTGAAGAAAAACAACAAAAATATGATCGTCATGGTGTTATTTGATTTATTCCAATGTTGAGATTTGATTTTGTATAAGCATAAAAATGAATTACCCATAATGTAAGGAATACACGAAAAATCGGGGCGATTGTTAAGAATAACCAACAGAAAATAAGGATGCGTAAAAAAACAAATAATGAACAAATAACTATTACCAAAGGCAATAAAGTTACTTTTCTACCTACCTGCCTATATTTTGTGTGTTTTAAATGATTTATAAGCGTTTTTATAGCATTTTAATAATTCGTCTCAATCCGATCGCATTAAAGTTCTATTTCCAGTATGGTGTAAGCGTACATTCCCGACGTTTGTTTAATGAGTTTTTCGACTATTGAGTGAATAAAAAAAACAATACTAAATAAATAAATGTCCCAAACGTTAAACAATTTACTTTCTATCTAATTGAAAGCAGACAAGTACAAAAATGATCATCAGACTTCGTAGACAGTTTGCGATCGACTGTCAGACATCTTTCTTTTTCAGTCTAACGTAATATATTTTACTGAACTTTTAATTGAAATTAAAATAAAAATCTGTAAAATACTTTAAAACCAAAAAATAGGCAGGTAGGTAAAAAAGTAAGTTGTATTGATAATAATTATTTGTTGGCAATTTATTTTTTGCGTCCCTTTTCTTTCTGTTGATTATTCTGTACAATCACCAAAAACGGAACGTCAATTGGTCAAATAAAAAAAAAAAATATTCTTGAGTAATTAAAAACAGTTACTTCGTGTGTTTCGCTTTTATTTTTAAAGACAGAAAAATAAAATGAAAAACTTAATCACTATTTTTTTAAAAATATGAATCTTGTTTTTTTTTCTAATATAAAATTAAACAACAAACTTTGTTAAATTTGTACATTAACACCCTCAGCTAAATTAGCTATCGCTTTAAAACAGGAGATTCTATTATTTAGGGTCATTCTAACTTATCAGGTCAGTCAACTAATATATTTTAAACGCTAACTCCGACTGTCAAGGTCGTACAACAACACGTAATCGCCTAAAAAGTAGACCCCCCCCACATAATGCACAACATTTATCTCCAATAGGAAGAAAATGGTTACAGATCACTATCGCTTCGCAAAGTAAGTAAGGATTAAGCCATAGAGTGAATGTGGTATTTTAGTGAGAGTGTCTAGCGTAGAGTAAACTATGGGTGTTTGAGAGAAAAGATATGACTATCGACCCCACAAACAAAGATTCGTTGTCAAAATTGTTTGACCCCCTTTTCCTTAAAAAGCGATTAGGGTTTAATGGCTAAGTTTATTAGGTGTAGAGGTGCATAGATGAAGGAATATTTTGTAATCTAATATGTTCTGTCCCCGAATCACTTTCCTTTGGAATCCCCTCCCTACTTCCTGTTTCCCCGACCGTACCAACATGCAGAAATTTAAATGTTTCTGAATAAACATATGTCTGTCTAACTCTCCACCCAGATTGCCACACTTTTAAATCTGGCCTCTATCAAAGTAGCCCATTACGGTTTAGTGGCCATATGCCTTGTTTCGGTAAAACAAAAGTAGGAAAAAATGCTAAAAGTATTAAAATGAGAACAATAAAATCTTTGAAGATTTTGATGTGACACGGTTTTGCTCAAGGAGGCGACCGAGACAATAAAAATTGGCTTTTTGTTCGACTCGTCTTTCAAGCAATTGAAACATTGCATTCAGGCTGCAAACAAAGCAAGGTGAATTCTATTTCTCATTCGACGTTCTTTCTGCAAACTCACTCCTGAAATATTTCTCTAACTTTATGTCTCCCGCGTCAGACCACTATTAGAGTATTGTGTCCAACGTCTGCTCCATATATAATACGTGATATCCAGCATTTTGGAGAGAGAGTTCAACGACGGGCTATTTGAATGGTGTAGGGTCTACAAGGTCTTCCCTATGAAAGCCGACTCAAGAAACTTTTTTCCCTTGAGCGCCTACGATTACGCGGTTATCTCATTTTGACCTGCGAGGTTATCTCATTTTGACCTCAATGGTCATTACTATATAACTTTTTTTAAATTAAAGGTCACCGTTTATCAAGACCCAAGGGCCACTGAAGGATAAGGATTAAAGTGGGTGACACCAGGATAGGGGTTAAAGAGGTTGACTAATGGATTGTGAGACAACATCGCGTTCACCGGCACGATGGTTAAAGCAGGGCATAACTTGATTATTTACGGAGACGGTTCAACAAAAACTTGTTTACATTGGACTTGAAGACGACCATATTGTAGTCCCTAGAGTAGTTGGCTCACTGCACCTATTCCACAGACGGGCAGTTCTAGTGAAAGAAGCTCTGCCCATGGAAGTTTCGTTTCGTCTTGGGCACGCGAAAGGAGAAAGGGAAATCATTGACAGTGGTAGTAGCTAGGCAGATTCTTATTGTGAATGTTTTACAAGGGGGGGGAGGCATAGACTTGAGCTCAGTCGAGCACCTAGCATAAAAAACGGTAGGGCAAAGAAACACTAGCAACATCTCTTCTGTAAGAGAGTGGCCATAGGGAAGAGGACACCCCCACTAGATTTCGAAGTCGGTTTTGGACTTTGTCATGGCAGGAAAGGACGCTCTGGGTGGCACCTCCCCATATGTGGCAGCAGTACTCCATCTTAGGACGTATTTAACTCTTGTACAGGTAGAGGATGGTGTCTGGCGTTATATACCTTCTAGAGCAGTAGAATAATCCAACCATTTTTCCAGCCGTCTTAGCAATAGATTTGATGTAAGTCTTCCATTTCAAGTCTGAAGAGAAGGTCAGTCCCATGAGCTTATCAAAGCGGTGGGCTACCTCAAGCGGAGAGCCGTTCATTTCAACTGGGACAAAGTGGGTACTGGAACGTTGGTATTTAAAGGGGAGGAACTTAGTCTTTGACGCATTAAAAGTAACCAGCCACCTTTTCACCTAATGCACCACTGTCCACAGGTCGGAAGAGAGAGAGACAGAGAGAGACAGAAAGAAACAGAGAGAGACAGAGTGAGACAGAGAGACAGAGAGACAGAGACACAGAAACAGAGACAGAGACAGAGACAGAGACAGAGACAGAGACAGAGACAGAATAACTTGATCATTAATGTTCTTCGATGTGTTTCCATAGATGGTAGTGTAATCAGCATAAATGTCGGCGAATTATCTTAGGAAGAATTTTTATAAAGTTCAGGAAGAGGGTTGGGTCCAGAATAGAACCCTGGGGCATGCCGGCATATATACTGTGTTCCTCAGATGTCTGTTCATCAGCTACTACTTTTATAAATCTATCAAAGAGAAACGGTTTGATGGTTGAGAGTATATTTTCAGATATTCTATAAGCTTGCAAGCTTGTGAAGTAAACCTTTTCATGATGAGTAACTTAGTAATGCAACTGTTGCGGGCGGTTTGTCCATGCATAATTGATACATGAAAGTAGGTGAAATTGTAACAAGTAAAACTCTCATTTATTTGGTTTAATGTGTGACGCGAGACCTCTATTTTACCAATAGCTAGAATATAAAACTGTATGTCCATACGGCTCTCAACGTTATTGGAGCGTAAATGAACAGAATAAGTCGTGTAGGACTTTAATTTTACATGGAAAATTCATTAATTCACAACCCGCACCTCTATACTTATTTGGAGTGTGCATATCCCGGAAATATGTTCGCTATACCGGAAGACTGTAAGCTAGTGAAGGCTTAATACACCAAAGGTTATGATTGATGGATAATATCACGTGTTTAAATAGAACTAAAGGTTATGCTCTGTTGATCACGTGTTCGAGATAATGAAGGGAGTAGGATTAAATATATTAACGGTTATGATTGGTCGAGAAAGATCATAATTTGTTGAGTGAGATCCCTTTTTGGAAGAGAGAATTGCATTTTAAATTGGTCAGTACTTAACCAGAAGTCTAATTTTGTGTGCACGCACAATGATTTTTTTACGGCATATCCATGTCATTTTGTTAAAAGTTTTTGTGCTTGAAGTTGTTAATAATCTTCAAATATTTATTCATGGTTTTTGGTTTGGCACATTGTTGTTTTTTTTTTTTCGGCTTTGCAGACAATGATTGAGTTTTGGAAAATGAAACGTAAAAAACAATAACACAAATGTTTGGTGGATTGTCGGCCAGTAATACGGTATCTTCAGACAGCTTGATCTGGTGGCAGCAAGTCACACAAAATGAGTCTCATAGTCAAGCCTGGAATGTACCGATAAGAGTAATACCAGGCAAGGTTCGTCTTTACATAATCCTGGTAACATAGAAACTGACGCGAACTATCATACCCATCGTTGTCGAAATGATATAGTGTTGAGCTCAATCATATTTGTTGGATCCTTCTGGGATTTACCCCTTCTTTTGAGAGTCGGGATTGATGTATTGGTGATAGACTGGGGCGTGCCAAGGGGTCCATCACGGTTAATTTTGTACCTGACCAGTGTGTACCCTCGGGGGAACTGGTTTGGCCCCACCTTCCAGTCTCGTGCCACATCTTGTGAGGCGAAAAGCAATTTAACATCGAGGTGCAATTCGTGTAGATGGCCTTGTGTCAGACCGTCGAGTTAATGAGAATATACATACAATGAGTCTTTCAATGACCATAGACAAGCCGCTATTACTGTAACGTGGTATATATATATATATATATATATATATATATATATATATATATATATATATATATATATATATATATTGATATGTCTTTTCACGGTATGAAGCTTTTTGTTGGATATTATTTTCTCGTGATTGTGTTAGTGACCTTACCTGGACATGCGACATCGCAATCTTGGTGTTGATTGGTTAGGATCGACGACTACGAATGCTTATTTTAAAATAGTAATCATACAACTCAATTCAGCAAAGAAGTGCCGGCCGGTTTGTTACATCATTCGTTCATAAGAACATCAAAAAACTATTTACTGACGAGTGTATACTTTCTGTCAAAAATACAGAAAATAATTATGCTTCGCTAATGTTCATAGTAATATTAATACAAACTCCTAGAATTATGTCAGCAATTTAATTTTTCATATAAAAATTATTATTATAATTTCTGATGACTTAAGGAACAATACATCTACCGTTGCTTTTTAAATTTAGACTGGAGGAATTTTTTACCGAATTCATTAATGGCGGCGAGCTTGTCTGAACTGATATTTGCGTTCTCCTTTCCGCTTACCACTGTAAATGGTTTCGTCCGAGGTCTAAATAGGTTAAATTATTTTATTCACTAACCTATGTGTGACGGAACGGATTCATATAAATTTATATACAAATAAATACGCATTGGTATTTATTATACAGTTGAGGTTTCACATACCATAGAAAAGTGTGTCACGCTCGAAACATGTATGCTAGCTTCTTTCGCCCCCAAATTTCAACGTATTTACAATTCTCTTCTTCAAATCTACCTTAGTAACTGTTTGATCAATTTCAGCTTGATCAATCTGAGTAAAACCTCTTCTTGGTCGGAATGTGTTTTCGATGTGATGGCTTTTGGAACAGTAATCTGAATTCTGCGGAAACACTTCAATTCATAAGTTTCTGGTCATAGCATTTTAATTTCTCGTCTAAGGCTTGTTTGTGACATAACCTTTTTATGTAACATAATGTAATTTAGAAAGAAATTGTTAATTTTGCAGAAAAGAATATTTATTTTCACCTAAGCCACTTTCTGCAAAACAAGAATTCCTGTTTGCATTTTTTTTCTTGTTTCAGTTTATATATTTCCGAAGTTGTATAATGTTCCTTTTAATGTGAACATTAAGAGAGTTAAACATGCGTCAGGAATATGCATGAAGAAATGAATATATATATATATATATATATATATATATATATAACTTTACCCATGCATTTATCTACAAGGAATATCTTTTCACATTTTCACACGCTGAAAAAACTGCGCAAATCTTATCCATTCTATTAACTCCCAGAAGATTAGTTCGCAATTCGGTTGAATATTTAGCTAACGTTGCAAAACAAATTATAAAGTTAAAAAATAATGTTAATATTAGAAATTCTGCTTATCAAAGCGAAATAGATATTATACGTGCAAAAAAAGCGACAAAATTAGATTTTTCGAAATGAATAAATGCGAAAGATTTTTCATTTATCCATCCTATATATTACCATCAGAACGGATTACTGTTATTTAAATCAGTTTTATAATACATTTCGAAATACCGTATATATGGAATAAAGGAAAGACACAAGTCAATCTATTTGAATGCCTTATTTGCATAGCTATTTTTAAACAGTTTGTAATAAATTAATGTTTAGTATTATTCTTTTTAATATTTTATTGTCCTATCTTTCACATATATATGCAATAGTTTTGCTGATGTTTACAGTAATTAGTTAATGTGATTTAATAAAAATATAAATTACTAAAACCTTTCTTAAAATATTTGTGAGCCAATTTACATTTAATAAATTTAACTAATTGGAATAAAAAATATACCGACCCGGCATTAATAACGTTCAGAAAATGGAGAGAGTAACTGACCGCTTTATCTTCACTCCTAATTCCTCCCGTTAGCGACGCATACTCTCAGTGTTTGTTGATTTTAATTCAGGGAAAAAATTGTAAGTTATAAAAAAAACTCTACACACACATCTTCGCCTATTGATTTCTTCTTTTTTTTCATTTCTTTATGGTCTTATTTAGAAGATAAATAAAGTAAGGTACTTTGCAAAGCGATAGCGAATGAGAAATACCGAATGGGATGACGTACAATTAAATAATGTCACCATAGAATGGTGAGGAGGAATGTAGCAATGGAGTCGAATGTTTTAAGAGTAGACTGCGATATTTATAGACTACCAATGACCTGTTTTATTACGCCTATGAAAATCTAATCAGTCGTGGGTTCACAAACTTATACTGAGATATGTATATCTCAAGATCGACGGACTGTTTCAGTTAATAGTAAACTTAATTTTTTTCGGAAGATATGCCACAAAATACACATATAAAAGAGCTACTGGGTCAATTTGCATAACCGTTAGGCTAGTATTTGATCAGTCGAGTTAAACGAGACTAAATAAATAATAATTGATACTTCTGCCTGACGCAATTATCATTATAGGTAAGTATAAGTGTAAATACAGTAATCCAGGGAAGGGAGTGAAGGTCTTCACTACATCTAAGTGTTGTAGCAAACACATAATCCAGTCGATCCCTTTAATATTTTTATACTCTTTATTCAAAGGTGTATGCATTTGAAAACTCAACGTTTAAACTATTTTTGTTCACTGGTGTTGTTGTAAGACAGTGTCAGTATCACAAGAAACTATTATTTGACAGTTTGCAGGTGCCCTGCAGATAAGATAATTCGGCTTCAATATACATAATTAGTATCTAATTAACTTATGGCTTATCTACATTAGGTAGTATTAGTCAGATAAGGCACTGAATTACATACAGATTTTTCCTAAACGATAGATTTCATTTTAAAAGTACATTGATTATAATCCTGCATTTTGGTAAAACGTTAAATGGAAAAAAATCAAAATAAAACAGATAGCGATAATAACAGGTAATTTTTTTTGTATATATAAAACTAGAATTATCGTTAATACAAGTCCAAAACTAAAGTATATATTAACTATTAAATATTAAATTGTGTTTAACGTTAATACTTAGTTAAAGCAAAATAAATTGTTTTCAACTGTTACAATTATTTTCAACGCCATTGATAATGTTTACATATGCATTTATGTATTTTTTACATAAGAAAATGACTCAAAGAAACTTGTAACTGACCGATGGACACACTCTCTAGAGATATGATTTCAAATCATCTAGATCTATCGTGATCTAAACTAAATGACAAGATTTAACCAACATCTTGAACAAAAAAGAACTAGAACTAAAGGTAATAATTGTTTACATGTTAGTGTATGTAGAATTAAATATAGTTATTCATAAGTATAATTCACAGTGAAGTGAGTCCGTGTGTGTATGTGCTACTGTTAATTGTCTTTCATATTATCTGTGTCTTTAAGTAATATTAAATATATGTAATATATGTGGTATGTGGTTTTAACGATGTCTAGTCGATGGAAGTGTGTATGTTAGTCTAAGCTTTCCATGCTTGCTGTTGTGCCAATTCCTATGTGCATGAATATATGTCATGTATGTGTGTTAGTATGTATGCGAGATCTCTATGTTTTAAGAAATGGATGTGCTGATTCGCGAGTGTGTTCTGACTTGTATGCATTTAAATATATTATGTTTACGCATGTATGCGATTGATGCGTATCGTTCACCAATGTGTAAATGTATAGGGGAGGGGCGACTTTAATTACGCTAGTCTGTGACAATGTGACAAGCTTACAAATTCATCACCCCCAACACCCGAAGTTATAACCTCATGAAGAACGCCGTCGTCGATCAGCTGGTCCTGATCTCATCTGACGACGTGTCGAAACCAATTCATTCTTCTTTTCTTGATAACTTCAATGATGTCATTCTGAAATACAATAGTTTCTTTTGTTTGGGTTATCTTGTAGCGATTGAGCCGTTTATTTTTCTGACCATGGTTCTTAGACAGACATTTTTAAATGCAGAGAACCTTCATTCATCTTCTGCTTTTTACGTCCAACTCCCAGACACACACGTAGTTACTGAAGCCACAAGTTTAATTTAGAGTCTAAGTTTCAAAGGATACGACACATGTAGTGTTCTTTGCTTTTTGGTTAGGATCAAGGTGTAGTATATGTTCTGATACTACGCTTCATCTGATCTGTACTTGGTCAATGGGAGAAGAGAGATCCTTCTAGACTGCGGCAATTTTCTTTCTTCTCCCAATCCAGTTTGCCCGTTTCTGGGGAGATTAATTTTTCGCCCATTAAAAACTGACCTTGTGGCTAACTCTGCCTTCGTGGTAAATAGGGATAACGCTTTTCAGCTCGAGATAGTTTTCTTTAGTCTGCTTAATGATTCGAGAAAAGGCGAAACCATCAACTAATAGTCAAATAATTATCAGCAATGACATTTAAACGGGAAATAAATCAGCGTTACTGAAATATAAACCTGAAGAAGGCCGGATGGCAAATCAGTTGAAATGTAGTAGAAATATAAATGTCAGCTTTGGTTTAGGATAGTAGCCCGAGAAAGAATTAAATAAAGTCTGGTTATAATTTGATGCAGCAGGAGCAAAATCACTTCCGACAGTATGAACGAAAGCTAGTTTAGGACTGCCCATACCAACTCTATCTACTTTCGTTTGTTTGTTCTTGTTTCCCAAAATAAAATTTCGTATCCATGGTAAAATACATGAGGACATCAAGGGCATTCTACAATAGAACGATACATCATGACATTTGGAAAGGAAATTAGGAAAATGCTTCGTTCATTTCTTGTTATATTTATTCTTTTTTGCATGAAACATTTTCAGTCGTGCTCATCTTTTAACACACGCACGCACTTTTTCTTGAAAGAGAAAGAAATAAGCAGCTGTGAAAGATTAAGAGGGCAGTAATGCCTATCGTTGTGGGAGCAATGCCTGACATTTTTGCCAAAAGGCTAGAAGGACTGAATAACCGAAGTATTGATTGGTATTTCCGTCACTTTACATCCAATGTCAGTTATTATTACTACTGGTGTCACACCTAAACGGATAGATATAATAATACGAAGTGGACAAGAGTAATTCATTTTTGTTTTATATATACACTAGCTGATATAGTTGTCTATATATACACTAGCTGATATAGTTGTCTTTCTTTCTAAAAATTTAAAACCCATGCCATGAAAGACCTCCGATAAATAATGGCAGATTTTGTAAATATAAAATATTAAAAAAAAACATAAAATATAAATGATGATTTATATTATTTGGATTTTGAGAATAACGTCCAAAATGAAAACAATAGTCCGAATTGCTACTGTTTTCATCCTAGACGTTATTCTCACAACGTTTCGGCCGATGTAATCTGCGATCAACTTGAGATGCGTCTAGTTGTACCCGAGAATATGAACGGAATTTTAAATTAGATCTTTTACATAATCTACGGAGGTAGCTTGTTCTTGTCTTGTCAATCATGACCAGTTAGAAGACTTAAGTAAGAAACAATCGTATTAGGTTATTTAAAAAATAATGGCCGATTTTAGAAACATATATTTATTCATGAAAAATGGTTCACCTTTCCAATAGGATGTAAATGACGTGAAACTGTTGCAATGCTGACAGCTTTTGTCTGAGACATTTCTTTGACACTTAGACGTAAATTTTGCTCAACAAGTGAGTGAAATTGTTCATTCTTAAAATTACACGGCCGTCCTCTACGTTCTCAATCTTTAAGGCTCTCATCTCTACTACGGAATACATGGAACCACTTTCCTACTGTCAAATCTCTGGCGAATTAATCTCCCCATGCGCTATTGATATTAGCAAAAGTTTCGAAGGCATTATGTCCAAGTTTGAACTCATGCAATATACGAAAGCGAAGATCATGTTTTAGGGATCGTCTATGCTTACAAAATACATTCTATTTTAGACAAAATTACAAATTATTATTGAGAACACATTAATTATCATATATATTAAAATTTACCAAAAATAAACTACCAATTAGGTGTTACAATGAGTTTTTAAAAACACCAGCGCTTCAGGAGGGGCATTATTTTTGTAACAGCTTTAATATTTTAGTATCGCCTGTAGAGAAGATTGCATCTTCAACCTCCAGAAGATTTTTATGTAGAACTGACTAGAACTTTATCCAGTGTGTACATACGTCTGTAGGTAGAAACATTGTTAAGATAACATTCAGTGGTCTGAACAATCCGAATCCAAATCAGCAATTCCGAAACATGAATTCGTGATGAACAAATTCACTGTGAATAGGTAGCAACTGGTCATGGCTAGGGTTATGACAAGATATGTTTCTTAAACATGCTTTAAATATATTTATTAGATCAGTGTTTTATACGATTAACTCAGAAATATGCAATAAAGTAGAACTCTAAATGATAAGCCAGGTTATGAAAAACTATCACTTTAACTGTTGATGTTAGCTACCTTAATGTGGTACCTTATTATTTTAATAATAACCAGATTCAGAAAAACAAAAATACTTTAAACTAATACGGACATAATGACCAAACTAGTGAAAAACATCGTAATTGATTCGTGCAAAAAAAAAAAAAAAATATTTGTAATATTTAGAAAACAATAACTATTTTGCATACTTGTGTGATATACATAAAACAATATATATATATATATATATATATATATATATATATATATATATATATATATATATATATATATATATTGTGATATATATGAGAAAAAACAAGCGTCCGGTAAAATACGTTGATTAAATCAGCTTACATATATATATATATATATATACATATATATATATATATATATATATATATATATATATATATATATATATATATATATATATATATTCTTTTATGTACGTAAAAATTAATGAATAAATATATGTGAACAATCAGAAATTGATGACAAATCCGATTACGGTCGACAGAATGTAGTACTCTGTATCTATTAACCGCTTAGAGAGCGGATAAATACTAAAAAGCACACTGAAATTCTATCGCCAGTAAAAACAATAACAGAGCTTCGTATATATATATATATATATATATATATATATATATATATGTATATATATATATATATATATATATATATATATATAATTTATACGTTTCTTAAAACTAATATAAAAATAGTTATGATATATTTGTTTTATTTACGCAACTAATTTTACGCTCAGATAGTATTATCATTTAAATGCGACTGCAGCTTCACAAGCCAAACAAATGTTATATATATATATATATATATATATATATATACAGTTGTGAACGCAGATTAGAAAAACTGTAAGTGAACAAGGAAGATTAATATTTATTTGAGGTTGACGACAACGGGGAGATGGACAACAAAGGAGGACGAGGGAGAGAAGGAGAAACTAAAATTATATATATATATATATATACATATTTATTTATTTATTTATTTTTTATTTTTTGATGTGTTGATGTTTTTTATATTTATAATATAAAACTAAAAATAATACATTAATCACTTAAATAATAGTGTCATGGATTCGTCCTAACACTTTAAAATGCAGCAACATTTTTGTAAGTAACGGATAAATTTGATTAGACAGACGAACAGCACAGGTAAAGACAATTTTTCTTTTTTTTTTCTTTGTGTCTTAAATAACTAATATAAGTTAGCAAAACATTTATATGGAACAAAACGTAGATTTAGTATAAGGAACGTTTATGTTTTGTCTTTTAAGGGAAGTGGGGTCTGATCAACTCTGCTGGAAGCCATGAAATTAAATACTGTCTTGTTTTTAAATTCCCGAAACAGTTTTTCATGGTAAACAACTGATGATCCCTTAAAATAGTGTTAGAAATAAACTAATATAATAACTGTAAAAAATAAATTGACTTATATGAGTGATTTTCCACTGGAAGACTTGGGACTATAAGTTTTTTTGTTTTTTTTCGTTTTTTTTTAAATATAGTTTTAATGGTTGAGAAACTTCCGAGACTATATATATATATATTTCTTTATAGTTAAAAAGTATACTAGGAGGGACTAATTTCTAGTCTTCTTTACGGCAGACATCTAGGAGGAGGAAAGCTCCGATATAAAATCTGCGGTTGAAGTGATAACTGGTCTTCATAGTCTTTGTCTGTCACCGGGTTCATAATTTTCTATATTAAGAGGATGGTGGTCGTGTCGCACAAGCGTGGTCACTATAATACTGTTGCTGTTCTGGTACTTTTAAAATATGTGATTTTTATTTAAATACAAACTATGTGTGAAGCTTGCTACATGATACACCTCCATGATAAACCTACTGCGGTGTGGAGGGTATTTACAGCTAACGTACTAAGCTTGCAATCTGATAACCATGTCATGTGCAGGATCAGTGAATCTTTAACAACTGCATGTGCCGCAGCATCAAACATAGGCAAGTAGTGGCTTTAATTATGGCATTCAATATTACCATCACAACATTTGTCACATCTGTGATATTGACGGTAAAAGTCTAGCAAGCACAACGGTTATATCCACGCCTCTTACTGGAATGTTTTTCATTGGTGTCACATTGATACGCAAAAAGTGACCATACTTGTATATGAGTAAACAGCCAATATATATATATATATATATATATATATATATATATATATATATATATATATATATATATATATAATGTGTGTTTGTGTGTGTGGTTGTGTGTGTGTTTGTGTAGATAGATAGATAGCTAGATAGATAGACAGATAGATAGGTAGATAGATAGTAATAAACCGGCTATAAGAAAAAAAGGTCACAATGGAGCAATCAAAACAGAATGTCTGTTCCTCAAATACTGAAATAAATCTTACTAAATCTATGACAGTAACACTTTTCGTGTGCCAACTGTCTGCTTTCCACCGTCCTTAAATTAAGTCATTTACTCTCCAGATATGCTAACCAGTTTCAATTATACATATCTACCATTGTAAATAAAAGCTTTTTTACTCTGGATGATGAGGACGCACGACATGAAAAACATCTCATTCGTTTTTCAGCTGATAAGTTTTCGTTTCTATTTCTACGCTCCCTCTGATCGTATAATCACACAAGTGACAGCGGTTGGTCGGTTGTTTTTCAATAATACTTTCCTTGTTGTGGGACAATTATTTATTCCTCTTTGACCGAACCATCAGATGATCCAGGCTTTAAATTGGTAGTTGAATGAAGCAGCTTAACCAAAGAAGATCTGTCTATTTTTCACCGAAATAGCTTGTAAAATACTGACTGTAAGAAAGCGGGTCTAAATTGCAATCCGAACTTCAAACAGAATTCCTTTTCATCATGACTCTTACTAAATCTTCATCACAAATACTTCTCTCCGCCGACTCCTGCTTTTAATCGATCTTTTATTTCATCCTTTGGTCTTCAGGCATGCAAGTTAATTTATTCACGTCTGCCAATCCATCCCATCTATAAAAAGCTACCATTGTGAATATAAGCGTTTTCTTTTTTCCTCTGCTTGATGGACACGCACGACATGCAAACCACCCTATTCGTTTTTCAGCTTGTAAGTTTTCGTTTATATTCTCATTTGTATGTATGTATATATATATATGAAGTAAATCCAACAAAAGATATAAGAGGCAACTGATATATTTTAATTAGTGAAACATCCGGATAAAGACCGAAGCTAAATATACTGGATAGAGCATTAATAGCATGATATAAATGAAATAATAAAATAAGGTGCGAATCAAATTTTATTAGAATTCAAAATTCAGGCAAAGTATCTCAGCGTCCTTAACTCATCAGTTTTCAAGGATAATTCTTCTCCTCCGAGGACCATTACCGCAGTGACGTTACTGCATGTGATAAAATTACACTCTGAAAATATATAAAAATATTTACAAAAATACATAAAAGTACATAACACATCAAATATATCAAGCCAAAAACATACTTATTTGTTAAAGTTATAAAATCCATCCAAGTCATACAAATTAAAACATATTCAGGTAAGATATCCAAAAGGTGGATTGAAGATAGATCCAGGTATTGAGAGACAGTCCAAAAGCGAAAGAATTGAAAGAACTAAATTCTAGTAAAATTTGATTCCCACCTTATTTTATTATTTCATTTTATATATATATATATATATATATATATATATATATATATATATATATATATATATATATACGTATATATATATATATACATATCAGAATACAAACAAAAACTATTGTTCTGATTCTTTCGTTGAGTGCTATCGAATGTTTAGATGTCTATGCCCACCGATTTCAGCGCTAACATTACTTAATTTCCCCGTTATCACGTGACTAACTCTCGTGGCCTAATGGGATAAGGCGAACGAATACAGATTCAAGGTGTATTTGTTAAGCGGGTTCGCGCCCTATCACCGTCTGAAATTGTTATTTCCCTGCGCTGATAAGAGCCATAAGCCCGAAACGACGTCGTACATAGGTAAAATATTTAAAATAATGTAATATTTCTCTCTCTCTCTATATATATATAGAGAGAGATGGATATAGTAATTTCTTTCTACCGTTAAAGAAATCTGTATTTTTCACTTTCCAGCATAAAACAGAATGCTATTAACTAATTTCGTCATGTCTGTTCAAATTTTTATCGTAAGCGAGGTTAGAATATGTATTCTGTTTTTGCTTTATACCAAGCATTCGTTATGTTTTAATAGGCATTTACTTTTACTTAAACAAGCTGTTTAAAATTTTCTTACGTTTCAACCGTTAATCGCAATTTTCTTCTAGGATACTTACCGTCTTATCGTAAACGTAATTTATAATAAAAACTATTTTAACCGAGAGACTGCACATTAGATAACACTGGGATTTGGCTAAGAGTTTCGTTAGATTCCATGTAATATGATATGAAGAGTCTAAGTAAATATGCAGACCCGCTTCCTAATGCAAGTTGAAGTTTTATACAAAATCAACAACTGACAGTGTTTTTAACAACCGAACATAAACATTTACATTAGGGGTTTTTATGGTGATGAAATGCATAAAACATGTTTCTTTATAATTGTATGTCCAAAATAATCCAGGGAGATGTATGAACTTAAACGATATGTAGATAGATATGCATTCATTTTTACATAAACTGTAAAGTAAACGTATATTGATTCTTTTATACATACATATCTTATCATAGGAAAACCAGGACGGTTTTAAACCAAATTCATGTCCCCACAAGAAGATTAAAATCAAGATATAATGATACAAAAACTTATGTATAGAATCTTTATTCCAATTTTGATCAAAATCTATTGCATGATTTTGATTCTAGAAAATGTCTACTACAGGGTGGGCAAAAATAAGGGTCCTATTTTTAAAAATTCATAACTTTTTTATTTATTGATTTTTTTGATTTTTTTTTTTTAGAATAAGTAAAGGACCCCTTCCGAAGCAAGCATGAGCCGTATTAGCCCTAAGGAACGTACCCTCATTTAGAAAACATTATTTTTGCTTAAAAAACTCAAAACAGTGTAAAAAACAATACTTTAGTTTTTGTAAGTTTTAAGAAGTGTTTTTCGGCTAAAATTTGTTTTGTTCATTTCAAAAAATCTCGGAAGGTTCAGTCTACACACACATAAAGTTTGGTGAGTTTAACTTTTATTTTGTGGAAGTTATTCAAATTCAAGTTATTCAAATTTAAAGATAGGACCCTTATTTTGGCCCACCCTGTATATAAGTCTTAAAGGGTCTTCAGAACAAGTTAAAATTTAAAAGAATATTGTTTAACTTGTGTTTAATGATTACGGATCAAATTCAATGCAAATTTGAATTTTCAAATAGAATGAATGCCATTATTATGTTTCTTAAAACCCTTTAAAATACTCCAAATAAACTGAAATTTGCAGAATAGTTATTGATTGATGTCTTATAACTATTGTTAACATTTCACAAAAATCGTAGGTATCTGAATTTTCATTAAGAGCTTTTGAATTAAAATAAATTAAAGTAAATATAGATCACATTATCCACCGTTACACTTATTAGCTGTGTTCTAAAATTCATGATGATCGATTAATTAGTTTAGGATTGAGTTGTATACATAGGGATATTTTGTCATCTTCACATACCTTACTGTATATGACTAGAAATGTGTGAAATTATTTGAAATTAAATTTCACGGAAAAGTTTTACGGTATTTGTAGATGATCTGTCGACATTTTCTTAATTTAATTTTCTAAGTTTTTAACAAATACAGATTTATTTTATTGTTTGTCACGTCTCTTTGTAGATCTCCTTTTGTAATTATCTTTTTGAACAAATATTTTGATAATTAATACAGTATAAGTATACGAATAAAATTCAATTAAATATTTCAACCGAATATTCTCAGTTACCATTTGTTTACCATTGTTTCTGAATTAATCAAATTCCACTCAAAATGTTGTACGCTATTGCTGCTCGTAGTCTGATCTGGTAAAATATATTTGATCATTAGAAAAGCATGATGTGATTTGTTATTCAAGTTAGTCTTTGAAGTATGTTCCGATAACAACTTGTCAGATGTGTGCTATCATGTCGCCATTTTGTGTTAATAAATATATTGCATTTTTTACTAAAAATTTTTTTTTTCTTTTTAGATTTTCAAAACGTTGTAACTTTTGGATTTGAGTTCGTACGGCAGCAATTTTTACTGCTTTAGAATTTAAGGTCGATACTGACACCTCTGAATTATGAACAATATATATATATATATATATATATATATATATATATATATATATATATATATTAAATTTTTTATATGGTAAGACACCTGTATATGTGTAACAAATGAATTACTAAGTGGCTACAATAATATAAAAGTACCGCTTTTATTTAATTAATGCGTTGTAGCATAACTAGTAAAAATATATGTTACTTAAACAGTAATACGTACCACGTGTGAAAATAAAACTAAAGAAAACATGAACTACTTGATGCGAAAAAAAACGTGTTTTTTGTAATTTTTAAGCAGTTGCTGAAATGTTCCTAATTACCAATATCCCACGAGGACAAAGTTAGACACATAGTCGGTTTTCATGTGGTGGATATCAAGCATTCCAAACAGAGGCACTCTGGATGGCCCGAAAATAAAATTTAGTCCACTCAAGAAGGATCATTTCCTTTGTTCGAGGACAAACCAGATACTAGACTTTGATTTTAGGTCGAAAGCTAAAACATTAACGTAATAATTTAAGTCGACGTGACGTCATATCTTTCCATTGGAATTCGAAATATTATATTTTAGAACTAGTTAGTCCGTTTTGTAAAAAATAAGGGCATACTTTTTTAATTTGTTACAAAATTAACTGAAACTTTAATGATTAAAATCACTATTAAAAATAGTTGTCCTCTTGTTTAATTACACGAGCTGTCTTCAAGTTATCTTTTCCTTATACTTGTGGATATGGCCACCAGATAGATACAAATAGCAAAATATGAAAAATGCCACTAAATATTAAGATACATATTGAAGTCGATAATTTACACTATTTTTTAAAATAAAACATATTTTTATGAACATTGTCAAGCAAAACCTAACTCTACGAATATTAACTCATCTAAATTCTTTTATAATTGCATTCACCTGATTAATACTTTAGTTAGCTACTGCTGATTCTTACGTTCACATAAATATATAGAAACGGTAGGACATAATGTGTCGATTTTGGAGAATGTTGAAAGAAAAAAAAACATTTTTATATTAATATTTATGAAAAGCAAGTGTTTTGGGGAGTAAATGTGTTACACATGTATAATGAGTACATTTTAGGCTTGCTTTCTGAAATCTTATCAGCTTTGTGCAAATATATGATGCGTTCTTGTCAACAGTATAAAAATTAGTAAAAATGTTTAGATGGTATGGCATAATCGGTCACCATTGTTTCTCTTCAATAAAATACAACATTATTTAAAAACAAAAGGTGATGAGCACTTCTAACATGAAACATAACAGCAATAGGTACTTGAAGAGCTTTATATTTAAAGCTGCCACTACAATAACAAGACTCTTAACAAGAAAAATACAAAACACTCCCATAAACTTATAGTTCGGCGAAGTATAGAATAGCACACAAATGTCAGAAAAACAAGCTTTCTCAAGACACGTGTATTTTCACCTGGACATTCCGTCTTATCATTCCATATTTTCTGAATATGACACACAATGTCATACACACAATCTTATTAGTTCAAAACTAGTTAAATTACTGACTATTATTGGAAACATGAAGCCGAATCAGTGCCCCAGCCAATTACTAAATATCTGAGGTGACCCATTATGTCCCACCTTGAAGAGTAATGGATATTTTTGTAACTCTGTCAGTAATGTCTTAAATTAAACTTTAGAACACTTAAGTAGAGTCTACTATCTTACATTTGATTGGTGCTTTCAAAGTAAAATTTATTTATTTCTTTCAGAAGTAAGAGATGAGACAACTTTATGAACAAAAATTCAGAAAGTCAACCAATAGCACTTTCCAAAGCTGATAACTTCAGGAAAAAGAGCATAGGTAAGATGTGTTACAATTTTACACCTTAGTAAGTCGGTGTCGCATTAGCAATTAATACTTAAAGTTGGGAAAAATAAAATAAATCTGCGAGTTGACCCATTATGCCATACTGAGCAATTATTGATTTACTTTTCTTTAGTGTTACCTGCAAAATGCAAATGAATAGCGATTCATACATATTGAAACAGAAAAAACTGAAAACCCAGTCCCATAAAGCTGCTGCCCGACTGGCTATTACATTGCCGTTTCCTGACCAGTTACAACCATGATTACAAATCCATTCAGTGTCTCACCGTCTTCCTGCCATACTCAATAACCCCTATCCTCGAATTGCCTTTTGGCCTTGATAAGAGGTGACTCTTTTGTAAAAAGATACAAAATAAAACAACAATGGTTATATTTAATTTAGGTTTAACCGTTTTTATTTTATTGACATCCACATTGTGCCATTTTGTGACACCAGATATTACATTTTCTATCGAAATGTAGGCGAGTCTATCATTCCAAATAGGGAGAATCTGTTTGCACTTGCTGTACTATCGGGAAAACCAGCACATTATTATGACTATTGTAACCAATATTAATTTAGACCCGTTTATCTTCCGTTTAGTTTTTAAATATGAACATTAATGAGAGAGAAAAAATTGACTAAAAGAAATACACTTAAAATGATAATGTAATTTCTTTGGTAAACAAGTACCAGATTTGAATCGTGCTATCATATTTGCATAAGGCGGAAGCGAAAACTACTGGAACAATAAAACAGCACAAGGCAGTGGTAAAATACGTCAGTGCAGCCTATGATCTATTTTTACGAGTCCTGCTTAGATATACGCCGGGTTACGGATAGGGTTATCTTAGAGTAAGGGTTAGGATTAGGTAAAAAATAGGGTTAATATGAAGACAGTAATATAAATGAAACTATCTATTCCTGCAAATACTCGATGAGATGAATGGATTCTTTCCTCTGTAATAAATAATAACGATTTTTTACTACAACACTTATTTGGTCATTTTTTTGTTGAGAATGAGACGTTCTCTTCTATAAAATATGCCTGTTTTTATATTTCATTTTAAACAAATATTCTATTGCATTTAGCAATTTTTTTACTCGTAGTAATGAATTTATTCTGAGTTTAAACTATTTTAATCCCATAAAAACAAAATAAGTTTAAAATGGAAAATATTTTTTCTTTTTACATATTTTAAAGAAATGTAACGATCACTTTTGCTTTTTATTTGACTTTTGCTTTTTATTTTACATTTTTTATATACATTTTACTTATTCATTATTTACTTAAAATAATAATTAAACTCCATTATATTTTCCATGAAAGTTCTCTTGTGTGCGTTTTTATTGGAGAATTATAAGTTTAATACTGTTGAACTCAGTTGTTTTCTTGTTAAAACTGAAACTCCGTTAAAACTCTTTTTATAAGCGTCGAGCTACTTTTAAGGGAATTATCAGTGGCATAACTTTGGTACCAACCTTTGAAAAGGAAAGAATCAGAATAATAAAACCATTTTAATGAATAGGATTTAAGGTTTAACGCAATCACTTTGATAGGCAAGAACATGATAGTGTTGTCGCAGACATATTTACATATTCTTGAAATTAACATGATCGAGACGGAACATGTGCGAATAATGGTCAGTAAATAAAGATTCTATTTGAAATGGGAAACAAAAAGTTAGTGCTGTTTATTCAACGACTCAGTGACGCTTAACAAACGAGTAAAGCCGTTACTGCATTTGAGTGTTTGAATAATGAACATGTTTATTTTTATGCGTGTTTTGAATGAGAAGAAACAGCTTTATTTGAGGAGGGGGTTAATTCTTATGGGAACAAGTGGATTTTCCATTGTTTTTAAACTTAGTTAGATTTTTGGGTTCTCAAATTAATTACATTAGATTAACAACAGCTTTTTTATACATTCAAAAATAGAAATAAATTTTCAGTTTTTTTGTTTTGTTGTTTTATTCGTTAACGCTAATATTATCGCACCCGAGATAAAAGGTCAAAAAAGTGAAGAAAAAAAGAATTCGCAAATTTATTTCTGTAACAATCGAAATAACTTAATTAGAAGAGACTTCGTTTTTAGGAAATAAATTGACGTTAATTTAACTTTCACATAAATAAAGAATTTGTTTTTACGGTCCTCTGCTTTACCATTTATACCGATATTAGTGTGAAGTAGGTATTCTATGTTCACCCGACCACTGCAGAAACAATACATCCGACTTTTAAAAATCTTCCCTGAAAAAAAATTATGAAAAATCAAATAAAAATTTAGCATTAACTCAGAAATTAATGAATTTTATATTTTATTACTACTTTTACGTGAACACTCCTGGTAAATATTTCAGTTTATTTTCTCCTATTCCCATAAGGAATATTTAACACTCTAATGTCAACAAATACTTGGCATATACCTGCCTCATGAGTAATCAACTTTAGTTTATTCCATTACAGTTCAATCCTCTCATAATATTGGTTATCATTCAATCCAAAATCCATGCATTGCATAAACACACATCCTCGAGTGGCTCTTGGCCGTGATGCGATGACTGATTAGCAAAGAAATGAAGCATCACTTGATTTCGAGTTTATAAATATACTGGGTTTGTGCAAAATTACTGTAGCTTTTTTTCAAAATTCTCATCAAATCGGAAAATCACCGGACAACTTCAGCTTTTCCGCCATGAGAGTGTTCGTCGGAACCCACCTAGATCATTCCCATACTTTCCCGAGCTCTTAGAGATGGTCGAATAATCAAAATGGAAGTCTGTGGTCCATCTCAACTTCTTTCAGATACATCGGAGATACGTCATCGACAATCAGTCCGACACTGACTTTGTTGCTGTCGAGCTGAGGTGTGGTCCTGTTCAGTCCCAGGAGGTTCCCCCTCTCAGACTTTAACTTCTCTGTGTGAAAAGGTTAGTTTATCGCTAATCGCCTGAGGCGCCCTATATAAGGGAATGCCAACGGACTGCTAAGAATTTTTTGTAAGCCAAAGTACGCTAATCCTACTGCACTGGCTTTTCAGCCTAACACCTGACAGTGTGTCTAACCTGCTGGAGAAGCTAATAAAATAAGTACCTGGTCGTTTAAATTCTATGATCGACCCCTTCCGTCTGATATCTGGAAGGTTTGTATTTTCCCAATTTAATTGTGATCTCCAAATGAATGTGCTGTATTCCAACCTTTCTCGCAGTTGTAGAGAATTATATGCCCAAATGTGGATATGATCTTTGATACATATTCTGGAAAAATATTATTTTTATGAAAGAAATTAAACACGCCGTCAAATTATCAGTTTTGTTGAATAAATTCTTTTTAAAAAGGCCGCACAAATTATTCGTTAACTCAATAGTATTCAAATAAACATGATTGAAATATCACAGATAAACATGTCAGAAATGTTCATCGAAACTTTCTAAAGAAACTTTAATAAACGTTTAAAAGTAATTCTTGTAGAGTTTTTTATAATTAAATAAAATATATAATCTTTTTTAGAGTTGCCAAAAACATCTACAATAGTTATGTTTAATTGAAAAAAGTACTTGACATATGTAAGTGATGTTCTGAAATTGTTTCTGTCGGTTAAAATTAAAATACACCCTTCTAAAATTAAAACATTAAGTATATATTTGAAGCATCGGATCATGTAAAGTTTACTGTTAATTTAGACGTTACACTTATTTAAAATTCATTTATATATTTATTTTTATGTTTACCAGAAGATAAAAGTAGAAATAATTATGAATTATCTCCCTTGAATTAGAAGCCTTATATGGAAGTTCATTTTTAATCATAGGATCTTTAGTGAATTAATTCATACCAAATTCCGAAGTTTTTGTAATCTTTCGTGTGTTTGCTTTTTACAGTTAATATCAAAACGTGAAGACGTCAACAAATATTTTTAGTTCACTATTTTCATAAACAATTAGCATTTTTTCAAGATAATTTTATTATAAAAGTTGTTATAAGTTTCTTAATAATAATATTTTATAAACTTGGATAATAATGTAACGCATAGATTACACTTTTACTGTGGAGTTCTTAATTGAGAATATATTTCTATAAACACTTCTTTTTTTAATGTATAAAGCATTTATAACACGTTCAATATGATTCAAAATACCAATATTCAAATCCGAGTGTGTAAAATACTGTTAATATTGTATTCTCCATATCAGTTTGTAGCAGTTATATAATTACCATCTATTGTTTGCGCAAGTTTGTCCTTACACGCGGAGTTATTGGTACATTATCCAATCAGAACACTTTGCATGAGAGGCACTTCCGGTAGAAGTGAATGTACAGTGAAATACAGTGAATGTTGAACTCATCCCTGGCGAGAAACGTGCAACCAAACACAAGCCTCTTATACGTAGTTTTAAAGTAAGGCTATGCCCAGATATTTGTAGTTCCACTTGTAGCAATTGGGATTAATATCTGTTTCATTTTGAGCAATTTATTTTTCTATGTGAAACGATTTATAGATTATCCAATCGGAACACTTGGCGTGAGAGGTACTTCCGCATAATTGTTTTATACTGTTTTCCTTATTTTCTATCGTAGATATTTTGACGTCAAGTTTAAGAAACGTCTGTTAGGGTTGTGGTTAAAATGGTAGTTTCCATATCAATTTGTTGGAGTTATATAATTACGATCTATTTTTTGCGCAAGTTTGTTCTTACACGCTGAGTTATTGGTACATTATCCAATCAGAACACTTTGCGTGGAAGGCACCCCCGCTGGACTATTGTACATTGTTGTGACGTCAAGCTGAAGAGACAGCTGTGTGCTTGTCTTGTCCCAGGACTTGATATGCGCGAGACAAATGGACTCCAGACCCAACTAATGCTACGGATATAAACGCACCCGCATACTCAGCAATTTTAGATATTACTGACTACGTAACTCTGCACTGGTCCCTGGATATTGGTGAACTTATGTATGACAAAAATTGATTTAAAATGTAAAGGAGAAGTTTTTCCTTATACTGCAGCAAACGGTAACCCATTTTTCTTCTTACAGAACAAAGTCTACGGGATGGACATCTACTCAAAATATCTTTCTTATTAGATTTTGTGTTTCTGCTTTTTTCTTACAAATGACGACATTCGTCTCTTCTCATACACGTTGAAATCAAGCAGATGGATGTAACATTCCATTAGAAATAAAGTTAGAGGTTAAGTCTACGTGCCAGGATATGAGGCCACGCACAGGAATTGCGAAATGAGAAAAATAGAGAAATGTATTTCTCTTTCAACGGTGCACTGAAAAGATTCGTTCGCCTTTATCAGAACTCTGCTGCGATCACAACTATAGAAAAAAAAGCGAAAAACTATGTGTTTGCTGTTAGAACACTACGGCGATGACGGCTAGTATTCCCAGTTAAAGAGACATCAGTTTCCATTGAACAACAGCTTACGAGACGTAAACAAATCGAGACTTCAACTGTGTACCATAAGTTGCTGGCTAGTAATATTTTATAACCGCCTGGAATCAAAGAATTAATTCATCGTAATGCTATATATTTCTTTCATTTTTATACTCTTATGAAAAATTGAAAATCATTTATAATACTAAGTTGTATAAATATGAATAAGTTTAAAAATTATATTTTTAAACTTATTCATATAAATGCGAAAAAATATTTTTGAATCAGAACTTTTCGATATGTGTATTCGGGATCGTTCAATATACTTTAGTTTTACAGGCGCTCTTTAAGATAAGGGGCGAAATATTGGAGGTTAATTTAACCTGTGTACACAAAGATGTTATTAGCAGCGTTTTAAATACAGAATGACTAATATTATCTTTAAATCTTATTAATTGAATGTAAAGTTGACTAATTATTAAAATAAAGCATTTTTTCTTTACTTATGTTTGCCCCGAACAAGGGAATGGCTAATGAAGCGTAAGGGGCAATAGTGATAGGGGCCATGTTTATAAAGGGGTAAATCGTACCCGGGGACAATTTCCCAGCTATCAGTGAAGCAAGATTATGCAAAGCATTTGTTCTAGAGATTAGAGAGGACAGAGACCAGTTCTGTAGAGCATTTTTTTTCACTATAGAAGGGATAAGATCTCGTCCACATACTTTGTAGGTGTCGAGTTTTTGTTTTGTTAAAGCACGGACATGAGAAGGGTTGATTAATGTATGTCCGAAGTAGACAATTATTGCAGAGTTGTTTGCGGAGTCCAGGGTGGACGTTAGAGCAAAACGTTTGACAAGCAATTCAGCCTTATCTTTTGGTGTGGAAGAGACTTCATGGCGGCTATATAATAGGTGAATTGTTGATTGTCCATTGTTCAGTACGCTATTATAGATTTTTTTAGAAATCGCGAGTTCTGAGTTTCTATGCCGCGATGCGATTTTAAGTCATTCAGTATACATACTCAGCTATTATACTTTTAGGACAGATATTGGATTCTAAGAGACATTTACAGTAGTAAACAACTCCTTGCTTTTAGTTGTAATCGATAATGGAGGAATGGTGAGTATAAGATGAACCAACATTGAACAATCGCTGTTAAATATATTTATATGAATAAGTAAAAGTGGTTTTCTTTTCATTACGTATGATATTTAGGCTATTATCTCTCATATGAAAACAGAATTTCACTAACAATAATTATTTAAATCATGTTTATGTTTGTCCTACACATTTTGGTAGTTTGGAGAATTCGGTCTAAATCACAGACAAATATGAAATTACTTGTTTTGATATTTGTTTTTATAAATAAAAACTATGAAAAATCTACGAATAAAAGCTTATGATCTGTATAACGTAATCTGTCATACGAGTAGGTATTTGTAAATGACGTTTCTATCGGTATGAGTGCAAAAGTCGAGCCGCACACTTTTTTCAATCGTCAAAGAATAATGTTCTAAAGCATGTCTGGTTAACCTATTAGTACGTGCAGATACATCCTTGCATATACTTACTGTAGTGTTACAGTGTGCAGTCTACCACAACAATAATGACAGGATTCATGAGTAAAAGGAAGCGTTGAACAGTATTATAATAGATTTAACAGTTTCGCTTTAATTTCAAAACACGCAAAATAAATACTCATAAAATAGCAACTGAAACAAATTTACTCGTGCAGTTTGAAAATGTCCTGTTTTATGTTTATTGAATGAGACAGAGCTAATGAATTTCGCTCCGTGCGATGCACTTATAGAATCGAATACACAAAACGATATAAACTTGGTGTTTCAGCTTTGTGTATCGCATTCATAAGGTATTCTCTTCTGATCGTAATAGCACTGAGTCTTTGAGTCATGCTTCCTTGGAGTGGCTTTGCATCAGTCATGCAGAAATTGCTTAACGGCTCTCGTTTCTTAATAACCTCATAAAATGTCAACTAGATTATGAGGGCAGATGATCTACCCCCCCCCCCGACTCTCCCAAAACGTTCTTTTGTGAATTCGTTTAAGCGTCGGTGCTCTTAAAAACAGACACAACGTTTGGGTGCGTTTATAATAAAAACAACGCCTTGTCGAAATTTTGACAAAGCTATCTCTGATGCTTTTTTAGTTGCGAGCTATCAACCCGAAGTCAGAATTAATAATACACAAAAAACAATCAACACAATTTGTGCCTGCTATCTTGAAGTGGTTAGCTCCCTAAAAGGCAGTTATTTTTTCAGGACTAGTTTTGTTTGTTATTTTTTGCGGTGACAAATCAAATTAGTCAACCGTGCAAATTATTTGTGTGCGCTCCTTTGATATGCTTTTACGTGTAATATATTTCAATTTCATTGTTCATTAACACTGTTTGATTTAATTACGTGTATCTTACTTAATTACAAAACAGCATAATCGAACCCCCACTCTATACTGATCAAGTATAGAATACCCTTATGTTTTAAAATTGTAAAAAAAAGTCAATGTTACGTATTTTAGTTTTTTTAATTAAAAAAAAAATATACCGTCGATTAACGCTAACACTAACCGTGTGTATGGGTGGCACCTCCACCCTTTAAAAAAAACGTACAAACCGAGAGAGAAAGAGAATAGCTAATACAAGCAAGTATCTTTTGGGAACCGTTTCAACCCGGACTTAGGGCTAGTGGTAAAATTTAAAAAAAGAATTGACTTGATGAAATACGCGAATCTTTAATAAAAAATGGTATGTTATGCTTCGAATTTTTTTAGATAAGGATTGGGATTCTTTGGATTATTCGCACTACTGTTCTCATCTTAGGTGTTATTCTCACAACGTTTCGGCAGAGGTAACCTCCGACCTTCTCGATTGTGTAAGAAACAATAATTTCTAAGTGGCAGTCTTCCTGCGGTTGAAAGTTTTCTCCTCAGTCCGAGCGATACTATAGAAAACCATTACGATTGGTTGACGAAACGTCATCAAGTTATCCTCTTGGATTAAGTAAAGGGTTCCGTTCGAAATTCTGAGTTTGGCATATAGATTCCCGATTTCGGGAAGATGCACCTTAAGAAAATCAGAGGTTACACCGGCCGAAACGTTATGAGAATAACATCTTATATGAGAAAAAAAGTCAAAATAATACAAATAATACAAAATTTGGGATATTAGCAAAATAAAAAGTCAAGAAAAAGAAATACGCTAAAGTCAGAAAACAAATAAAAAATATTCTTGATTCCACCCTCCAAACAAAAACAGAAAATGGGCGCTTCTTCCAGATAGTATGTTTTATATTAGACTCAATTTGTTTAGAAATGTATTAAGCACCACGACTTAAGGGCATATTAAAGGATCATACAACAATAATTAACCAGTAGGACTAATTTGACTTATCATCGCAATGAAAACAGATAAACCAATCGTGAAAAAAATAGCCAGTCTTTTTTTAAGCTAACGTCTTCAAAATAGCTCGTTTTTTTCACAGTTCGAGTTTGGTCTTTTCACGCTTCAATGAAGGTGTTCTCAAAACGCTCTTATGAAAATCAGACTTTTATAGTTACGGATTGTCAAAAAAACATACACTTTTCTTCATCTCTCCTAAATATTAAGCCATTCTAATATAAATCCCTACATGAATTTATTTATGAAAATCAGACTTTTATAGATATGGATGGTCCAAAATAACATATACCTTTCTTTGACTTTTTAGCTAAGGGCAAAGTGTAGTATTTGTTCTGATACTACACTTCATTGTTTCTGTCCTCGGTCAGTGAATAAGAACTCCTTCAAGACTAAAGCAATTAAAAAATTTTCTCCAATCCGGAGTTCCCTGTTTATGGGAGATGTATTTTTCCTACATTATAACTCGAACGTGTGCATATCACTGTCCTCATAAGAAGGCAGATGAATAAGAACTTCCGGGCAACGCAAAATAGGTCAAACTAGTTTCCGATGCAGTCTTCTTCATGCTCAGATTGTTTTTCTAAATACAAAATGAAATTGTTTTCATTTGAAAGATATTCGTTCGTTTCATGAATATTCTCCAGATATAAAGTTAAAGTGAAAATATTTTTGATAAAAGTTATTTTTCGCTAAAAATGAATCGTTCCAGATATTTCCAAATTGATCCATGCTTTCAACAGTAAACTATTTTATTGTACTACTAAATAGGTTAGAAATTGGACCTTGAGTTTACTTTCGGCAGTCTTGGAACTCGTAACTTTCGCTTCCCTTATTTTGTCCTTTAGGCTTCACATTCTATGAACGATGTTTCTGACAAAACGGAGAGTATTGCTGTTTTCTGGGTCGGAATCTAGTTATCTAACACTTATCGTTGGCTAGTTACTTTTTTTTTACCTTGAAATAGTTTTTTTTAGCTCCTTACATCAAGTAGTTGCATGTCTTGTCTGGAGCTATTTTCATAAAAAAACGTATTGTGAGTTTAAAGCAAATTAATTTTTTACGAGTAATACGTTCTGATACTACACTTGATCTTTACGGTTTTTGGTCAGTGAAAAACACTGGGCTAATTCATATTTTTGTTGCAATCCAGAGTGCTTCTTTTTGAGGAGCTAGATTTTCGCCGGATTAAAATAAGGCCTCGTGAGAAATCAAGTAAATGGGGACATATATATCTCCTTTCAACATGGGTTAGATAAAAAACAAAAGAAAATGGCATCAAGAAAAAAAAACATAAAAAAGCACGAAACGGAATCAGTGATAAAAACAACATTTGTCACTGGTTTGGTATTATTAGTTTAGACTAGTGTTCAATAGAACATGCAAACGTACCAGATTATAGTTCTATTAGGCCCTTCCATATCTATAAAAGTCTTATTTTCATAAATACATTCTTAAAGATAGTCTTGCTAAATTAACTAGCATTTTCTTCCAAACTGTACTGTATTAACATCTATAATGGGAGGTGACGGTGGTTAAGTGGATAACGACACGGACTGAAGACTTCGGTGTTCCAAGTTCGAATCCAGTCGGTTCCACAGTATCACTTTCACTTAGGGATGCAGGCAACGTTCTTGTGGTCCTTCCCGTAAGTACCCAATGTCTTTCCAGAAAGATTTCTTACTAGATAAACATCGGGAAAACAAATGCCAACACTAGAATCATCTGATTCACAGGATAGATGAAGAAGAACATCCATAATATAAAGGTATGTAAGGCTGTTTATTTCTCTGTAGCTTTTCTCTTGTCTGGTGATGCAATTTTAAACAAAGCCCTATACAAAGATCCCATTTATCTTTTCCTATTGTGTAAGATGTCTTTAAAATAATATAGTGACGTTTTTGTTCATAAACAGCAAGGCGACGCAGTACTTTATTTTTTTAAAATTAAATAATAAATCAAAACATTACAATACAACGATAGCATGATGTTAAGGGATGGGAGCATGAACGTCTTTCCTTCCAGGCTAACTCCAGTGATGCATGCAACTAATATATAGATCTGTATATTATTTGCATTCTACATTTGTAGAATAGTAGCAAAGTGATTCCAGTTGTTTCCATATGGAAAAATGTAATACTTGCCCTCGTATACTCCATCACCGGTTCTTAATCGTCTTCATATAGTTCAGGAGAGAAAAGAGGAAAGCAAGCGCGAAATTCTTGCCTTCGGGCGTTGTTTTTTCTGTGTGCACTTGGACGTTGTTCACCATTTCCGGATCCGTTTATTTTTCCGAAGAAAAATCAATAGTCATCAAGTTCACCTATTGTTAGAATATAAATATAGAATCCTGCAAAGTAATTTGGCTATTCCTCTATTGCGTATGATATATATATATATATATATATATATATATATATATATATATATATATAAATGAATAAATGCGAAAGTTTTTTTCCATCTATCATAACTATATTAGTATCAAAACACGTTACGATTACTTAATTCTAATTATATAAGAATACGTTGAAATGCCCTATATATAAGCAATCTCCAACTGACTCAAACCAATATTGATTTTGCTCATTTTCATATTAATTTATTTTAAAGTGTTTAATAAATTAATATTCTGTAATATACCTTTCTACTTTGTATTGTCAACTGTTGTTCTACATACACAATCGTTTTATCAATAGTGCCATTATTACAATTATAAATAAAATAAGATAAAGAGATTTTATACAAAAAGGATAGCGGTTAAAAACTTATGTAGAATTTAATTTTCAAGGGAGATAATTTACTTCCGACTTTAGTAAATTGTCTAATATCGCTGTGATGTCGATAGCAGATACTACACACTAGCCAAACGGCCACGGAATAATAAAAAATATTTTTTGTGACTAGGCATTTAAAAAAAATGATTAAATTGAAATATTTTTCAAAGGGCGGTGTAGTGTTGTACCGGTTTTGTTTTCATAAGACCGCCCACGCAAGAATGACTTCCTCCTTTTTTGGGTGGAGGGAAGTAGTGTTCGTTTATAATGATATTATTCTCTGTCAGGGGGCAGTGTAGGATATGGTCGTTCACTATAATACTAGCTAAGGAAGAACGATAACTCAACTTTATAATCAACATGTCTTTTAAACTAGAAAATTATGAAAGTTATCATTCTTTCTTAGCCAGCATATTCATCTTTGTTTAAAAGGATTGTGACCATATTTTTCCAGTCATTTTTAATTTAGGCGTTTCACGTGGGCAATGAAACTTGACTTGGTTTTTAATCTTATCTAAATAAATAAATGCACATATTTTGAACCTATTCTAACTATATTGACATTAAAACGGTTTATGATTATTTAATTTTCTGTAGTATATTTTACTTTGTCGTGATACATTCTTCCCAGGCATTACCTCGTCTTCGGGGGAAAGTCGTACAGTATACATTCGTTCCTCACCATACCATTTCCTCAGGATTACCAGTTTTGTGTGTGAAGAGAGTGTACTATCTATTTTGTTGTTATGATATCATCTTCCCAGCTATTATCCCCTGTTTTGAGGGGGGAGGCAGTGTATATAGTTTGTTCATCATGATGTCATCCTTTCAGCCTCTCATTTTAATATTTATTTATTTTTAAATTTGTAATTAATTAATATTTTCTAATCTGTTGATAATGAAATACATGCGTTTATTATTTTTTTAATAAATGTATTTATTTTGTTGTTGTTGTTGTTGTTTCTGTTCCTATTTACTTCCTCCCACGAGAGCAGCGTTAGGCACACTGTCACTATTGAACGTGGGGAGAATACAGCTCGCCCAAAATGAGTTCTTTTAATTATAACAAAAATGTCAATTGCTTCGGTCTTGAAGGATGTGTGATTCTGACAGAGAACATAAAAAACTAAGTGCAGATTCAGTACATATACTACATTTTGCTCCTAGCCAAAAACCCAAGGAGTCAAAATGTTGGTAATGATGATGATGATGATGATGATGATGATGATGATGATAAATTAAAAATTTGCAATGGAAAAGAAATAAACCTCCTCTAATATTTCTAAATTACCCCCAAAAATGTATTTTCTACGTATTTTTTCTTTGTTTTATAATAAAGGTAAAAAGTACAACGTAACCATTCCGAATTAGTCAGTAATATAAACGTGAAGTGTTTGACCAATCGACGTTCCATCCGTATGTTTATTCATTTCATTATATAACAAGTTTTAATGGAGAATTTATTTTAATGTTTATGCTGAAACAAAATAAAATTTACCGATGTTGAAGATCTTAAAGACCATATCAATAAATATTTTTTGTTGTTTTTTACAAAGAAACAAAATTGGACGATGTTAATGCACAGTATATGTCCCCCATATTAGAATATATACAATAACACTAAGATAATAATCATTTTTAAACATTTTTTTCTAAATTAGTAAAATGTAAAATGAAAATTACTTCTTTGGTTAATGTGAAAAAGACTACAGCGTCAGTAATTGCCGCCCGTTTCGATCCCGGCTTGAGACACTAACTGGTCTAGCCGCACTGATGAGCTGTGAAACAGCGAAACAGTCTGTATGTGGATGACTATATATATATATATATATATATATATATTACGTATGTATTATATACATATATATCATATGTATATATATAGTATATATAATATATTACATATGTATTATATACATATATATTATATGTATATATATATAGTATATATTACATATTACGTAGGTATTATATACATATATATTATATGTATATATATATATAATATATATATTATATAGCATATGTATTATATACATATATATTATATGTATATATATATATATAGTATTACATATATATTATATATTATATATATATTATATATATTACATATATATATTATATATATATATCATATAAATATATATATATATTATATAATACTAGCAAATATATGCTCCCTCCAGTCGCATATTTTTGCTAGGCTGCCGCATCAGAAATGAACGTTCACGCGTAAACCGATGGAGCCCCAGTCATATTTCTGTGGTGGTTAGACATTGATTTTCTGTGTTTATGACCAAGAATATTTTTAGTTGAAAATAAAGAAGAAAAAAAATTCGACCCTACCCCGATTTTTGTTGTACCCTCGCCCATAAATAGAAAGACCTTTAGTTTAAAAAGAACGAAAGAAATGTTTTGTACCCCCCTCAATTTTTTTTATATTACCATTCATAGAAATATCTTTTAGTTAAAAAAGAAAAAAAGAAATTTTTTTGACCGCTTTCCCCCAATTTTTTTATCCCCCCCTACATATAAATAGTTAGCGTGGGTCCTAAAATGTGGAAGCACCAAAAAATCAAATACAGTGAACACAGTATGTGTGTGTGTGTGTTTGTTTAATGACCTTTTTTTATTAAACAATTTGATTCTACAATCAGTTGTATAGTTTTCCAGTACAATGTGTTAGTTTATTTTGTTGACATTAAAGAAAAAAAAATCATATCTTTTTTTTTAATAAATAAAACATGGAATCATAAATTCAGTTGAGGTCGTGTAAAAATGATAATATTGGATATGAAAGTATTAAGAAATCAAATACAGTAAACACGAATAGGTTTTTAATTCTCGGAAAGAAAAAGGTTTCCTGAACTGAATTCATTATAGTGTGTGTGTGTGTGTGTGTATGTGTGTGTGTGTGCGTGTGTGCGCGCGTGTTTTTATATAGTAATTTTCAAGTCAATTATTATTTTAAATAAACAATTTGATTTAATAAATTTGTGTTTTAAAACAATAAGATTAAGAAAATAAACAAAGTTAGGACGGTTTTTAAAATGGGAAACTGACACGGTGAATGACAGCGTTGTTGTTTACATATTTAACGTGCCACATTAACGACAGCTGTTTAATCAGATCGCCATTTTAACGGAGGGGGGAGGACACCACTTATTAAACAGCCAATGACTTTGCAATTTTAACGGAACTTGCCACTGAAAAGGTTTAGAAAACACGCCGGTTATGAAGAAAATGGCTTTAATTAATTGTATGAATAATTTTTATTAATATACCCTTATCGGAAAATATTGTAAATACATATGTAAATTTGAAAATAGCAGTTATAAGTGTATATTTGTAAATATTAATTTAATTGAAGGTTTAAAGGAATGACTTATGTAAATAGGAAAATCCATCTGGTGTCTGTACAACTTTTAATGACAGTATATAAAGAATTTCAAAAAGATTAGTTTCAGTAAAATAGTCATACTGGAGTTTCGGCTTCAGACAGACAGACAGATACATAAACTCCATTATTAATAGATATATTATATATATTATACTTATTTTTATATATATATATATATTATATAAATATAATATATATATGTATATACATATAATATATATATATAAGATATCAAATATATATATATATATAATATATATATATATATATATATATATATATATATATATATATATATATATATTTACAGTTCGAAAAGAAATTATTATGAAAGTAGGTTTTGTTGGATTTTCGTGACCTATTATTGTAAACTCCCTGTGTTTTCTTTGGTATATTGCCGCATTAGTAATACAAATATTTGTATAAAAAAATTCAATTCTACAATGTTTCCTTGATTTTCAAGTAAAACAAATTATTATGCAAACAATTGTATAAACATTTATTTCAGGTATAAAATCACAATAAAACATCGAAATCAGTACAATTAGCATCAAGAGTCATAATTATGATAGCCAGCGGCGGAGAAATATCTATTTTGAAACAACGTGATGCCCTTCACTTGGAGATGTATCCTTCTTTCTTCTCCATCAGAGAAAGAAGTCTGTCGTCCATCGATGATGTTACATTTTTAATTTCAGTAGATATAATGGATTTTGCTGCCTTCACGATAGCCTCCCATAAGTTATCTTTTCATGTATACTGTTTACCATTTTGATAAACCCGCCTTTTCAGATAGCCCACAGGTTCTCTATGCAATTTAAATCAGTCCACTCCATAACGTGATCTGTTTTTAATCCTTTCGATGCTAACCATTCAGAAGTGGCTGCAGATGCATCGCTACGTGCATTATCATGCATGAACGTCAATTTCTTACGTTGAGAAGCAGGTTT
>OY744535.1:57857298-57959798 GCA_963556195.1 Sepiola atlantica | reverse complement strand
CAATGTTTTGTTTTCTTTATATATATATTTTTATGAATGCGAAATGGAATGCTTACAGATGAGAATTTTGTTCCCGTGGGGAAAATGCAGCTGATGGACAGCTTTCTAGGAGGGAAGAATAATGGATTCCGCGGATATTTTCTTCTTTTTATAATTGGGTTTTTATTACTTTTGATGATTTGAAATGGTCCAAAGGCAGAGTGCTGATTGCAACTTCCAGGTCAATATGAAAAACCATTTTTCAATGTCGACATTTTGAACCATTTCTCTCGCACCCTTTTCCACTTTCTGTAGAATAGGAATTCTTCATAACATTGCCAACAAGCGTGACCGAAACTCGTTGATTGGAACAGACATTCTATTTGGAAGATTATTCACTCTAAGGCGCTCTCTTTCTTCCACTCCAACCCACTCTCTCTCTTCCTCTGTCGCTCTCTGCACACGTTCTCTCTATCTGTTTCTTTTTGTCGCCTTCTCTTTCTTTCTGTTTTCTTTTAATTCTCTCTCTAAACATCGGTTTTTCTTTATATCTCTCCCTTTTTACTATCGATCGCCCAACCGATCTATGCTTTTCTCTTTCTCAAACGTCCATACATACATAAAGACACACACACACACACACATTATATATATATATATATATATATATATATATATATATATATATATATACGAACCAACATCTATACACACTCCGGTGTATAAACCGATGAATACTGACATTCTTCTTTATGAATAAACCTCTGCTTTTATTACTTCATCAAATTATACAAGCTGTCTCTTTTCCAAAATATTGCTATATTATAATGTGTTATACTTCATTGCATTTTAATAATAATATTATTATTATTATTATTATTATTATTATTATTATTATTATTATTATTATTATTATTATTATTATTATTATTATTATTATTATCATTTACTCACTGAGAGTTTCAACACGGGTAATCAGTGATAGATATTTTCCATAGCCGTTGGTGTTCCCTGGAGTCTGAGTGACAACAAGTCTCCCCAGATTTTTAGTACTCTCCACCTATTTCGATAATCATGGCAAATGATTTTGTGGTATCGCAATAGCTGTTTACCATTGATTTCTCGTTGGTAATGACCATTGGCTTTCTCTGGAATTTGACTTGCAATAAGCCTCCTTACGGTCGCAATACTCTTCGCACTCGTTCTCCTCTACCATTTTGTGTGATATCACATTGTTCTTTTAGAGTGCGGTAGTTTATAACATATTTGGTAGGTAAGTGTTTTTGTATTCATGAATGTGATGGTGTGTTTTATGTTTTTGTTTTATATCTATTGCAACTTACATGTAGCTTGTTAGCGTTCGTAGTTTATGTGCGTTAGTTTCCGCATTTTAGGATTTCCATTAAGTATTCAGCTGTTTCCTGTTGTATAGTCCCAGTCTTCCCTTTGATGCCAATTTCGACCAGTCATTTCTTCCAGGTTTTTCAGGACTGTTCCTAGTGTTGTTGTAATTATTATTATTATTATTATTATTATTATTATTATTATTATTATTATTATTATTATTATTATTATTATTATTATTATTATTATTATTATTATTATTATTATTATTATTATTATTATTATTATTATTATTATTATTATTATTATTATTATTATTATTATTATTATTATTATTATTATTATTATTATTATTATTATTATTATTATTATTATTATTATTATTATTATTATTATTATTATTATTATTATTATTATTATTATTATTATTATTATTATTATTATTATTATTATTATTATTATTATTATTATTATTATTATTATTATTATTATTATTATTATTATTATTATTATTATTATTATTATTATTATTATTATTATTATTATTATTATTATTATTATTATTATTATTATTATTATTATTATTATTATTATTATTATTATTATTATTATTATTATTATTATTATTATTATTATTATTATTATTATTATTATTATTATTATTATTATTATTATTATTATTATTATTATTATTATTATTATTATTATTATTATTATTATTATTATTATTATTATTATTATTATTATTATTATTATTATTATTATTATTATTATTATTATTATTATTATTATTATTATTATTATTATTATTATTATTATTATTATTATTATTATTATTATTATTATTATTATTATTATTATTATTATTATTATTATTATTATTATTATTATTATTATTATTATTATTATTATTATTATTATTATTATTATTATTATTATTATTATTATTATTATTATTATTATTATTATTATTATTATTATTATTATTATTATTATTATTATTATTATTATTATTATTATTATTATTATTATTATTATTATTATTATTATTATTATTATTATTATTATTATTATTATTATTATTATTATTATTATTATTATTATTATTATTATTATTATTATTATTATTATTATTATTATTATTATTATTATTATTATTATTATTATTATTATTATTATTATTATTATTATTATTATTATTATTATTATTATTATTATTATTATTATTATTATTATTATTATTATTATTATTATTATTATTATTATTATTATTATTATTATTATTATTATTATTATTATTATTATTATTATTATTATTATTATTATTATTATTATTATTATTATTATTATTATTATTATTATTATTATTATTATTATTATTATTATTATTATTATTATTATTATTATTATTATTATTATTATTATTATTATTATTATTATTATTATTATTATTATTATTATTATTATTATTATTATTATTATTATTATTATTATTATTATTATTATTATTATTATTATTATTATTATTATTATTATTATTATTATTATTATTATTATTATTATTATTATTATTATTATTATTATTATTATTATTATTATTATTATTATTATTATTATTATTATTATTATTATTATTATTATTATTATTATTATTATTATTATTATTATTATTATTATTATTATTATTATTATTATTATTATTATTATTATTATTATTATTATTATTATTATTATTATTATTATTATTATTATTATTATTATTATTATTATTATTATTATTATTATTATTATTATTATTATTATTATTATTATTATTATTATTATTATTATTATTATTATTATTATTATTATTATTATTATTATTATTATTATTATTATTATTATTATTATTATTATTATTATTATTATTATTATTATTATTATTATTATTATTATTATTATTATTATTATTATTATTATTATTATTATTATTATTATTATTATTATTATTATTATTATTATTATTATTATTATTATTATTATTATTATTATTATTATTATTATTATTATTATTATTATTATTATTATTATTATTATTATTATTATTATTATTATTATTATTATTATTATTATTATTATTATTATTATTATTATTATTATTATTATTATTATTATTATTATTATTATTATTATTATTATTATTATTATTATTATTATTATTATTATTATTATTATTATTATTATTATTATTATTATTATTATTATTATTATTATTATTATTATTATTATTATTATTATTATTATTATTATTATTATTATTATTATTATTATTATTATTATTATTATTATTATTATTATTATTATTATTATTATTATTATTATTATTATTATTATTATTATTATTATTATTATTATTATTATTATTATTATTATTATTATTATTATTATTATTATTATTATTATTATTATTATTATTATTATTATTATTATTATTATTATTATTATTATTATTATTATTATTATTATTATTATTATTATTATTATTATTATTATTATTATTATTATTATTATTATTATTATTATTGTCGTCGTCGTCGTCGTCGTCGTCGTCGTCGTCGTCGTCGTCGTCGTCGTCGTCGTCGTCGTCGTCGTCGTCGTCGTCGTCGTCGTCGTCGTCGTCGTCGTCGTCGTCGTCGTCGTCGTCGTCGTCGTCGTCGTCGTCGTCGTCGTCGTCGTCGTCGTCGTCGTCGTCGTCGTCGTCGTCGTTGTTGTTTTTATTGTTGTTGTTGTTGTTGTTTTTATTGTTGTTGTTGTTGTTGTTGTTGTTTTTATTGTTGGTGTTATTAACTCACTAAGAGTTTTCACTGGAGTAGTTATCAGGTATTTCTCATTGGCTGTTCTCTGGGTCTGATTGACGACAAGTTTCCCCCATTTTTCAGCATTCACTGTCTCTTTCTATAACCGTTTCAAATCATTTTTGTCATCGTTTACCATAGCCATTGGCCTTCTCTGAAATGTGAGTGTCAATAAGCCTCCGTACAGTTCCAGTACTCATACTTTTTGAATGTAGATCTATTTGGTGTTCTCCCTCCTCGATCTTTCCATCTTCCCTGACCTTTCACGAGCATTTTGAGAGATATACACCTTTTTTTTCTTTTTTGGCCGTAGGGTCAGATCATGAGATCTTTTGCAGTTTAATAATAATGATTAACTTGAAGTTGTTATAACTGCCTTTATCAGTAATATGTCGTTGCTAAGAACCAATGGTTTTCCATGGAGTCTGAGTGACAGCAAGCCTCTCTAGATTCCCTGTGACATTTGTGCCGTTCCGTTATTATTGTAACTTATTGGTATAATCGCTACACAGAAGGGGGTATTGGACATTAAAAAAGCATTAGATAGACAGACTTGCTTAGAGCAACGTTAATACATCTCAGATTGGATGTGAGGTTAACAGAAAGACGAGAATCCAAGCGAAAGAAGTTTACGGGTCATCAAAATAAAAAAACTATCACGTATTTCCCTCCTTCCTTTCTCTTTTGTAATAGATGACATCATCATTTTGTGACGTCATCAACGTTGCACGTGGACTTTTAAACACGCGGATACGTCAGTGGAAACCTGATGTGACTGGTAAAGGAAAGAAAGCGTGCAGTAGTTATCCGACATTCTAACTCAATGTAGGTAGTTGTTGTTGTTATTATTATTATTATTATTATTATTATTATTATTATTATTATTATTATTATTATTATTATTATTTACTCACTAGGAGTTATCACACTGGTCATCGTCAGTGATCGCTCATTGCCGACAACCTGTGGTATTCACTGGAATCTGATTATTATTATTATTATTATTATTATTATTATTATTATTATTATTATTATTATTATTATTATTATTATTATTTCCTTGAGTAACAAACGGTGACAACTGCATGAACACAGAACTAAGTGTCACACACCTTCAAGAGTACACCGAATATTGAAGGATAGTTTCTTGTGTTCATAACTTCTATTCTTGTGACCATACTTAAAATCCTGGAATTATATTTGAGATACTAATCCCTGGCGGTATTACCCACTCTGGGATCTCTGAACCAAGTTCTCGGCCCCGATACGCGGTGTTTTTTTTTTGTATTGATGTTATTAGTTTCTCCCGGGACGAGTAACGCAAAAACACAAATACAACGCATACAAATGTTATCTTTGATTTTAATACGTTTTCGAATAATTATTCTTAAACAAAAGCAGAGTGTTATTATTAGTTGGTTGATGTCTGTATTCCGTGCGACATTGTTAGCTATATTATATGATTGCATTCGTATAATTTGTCCTCTCTCGGAAGTTATGTTGTGAGATGCAATCCGTTATAGTGTGTGCGAACGCTTGTGTCCGTGCATTTGAATTGCGCAAATAGGTTTCGCTACGACTTATTTCTTTCATTTCTGTTAAATTCTTTACTTCTGCTCCATTGTTAATTCTATTTAACTACATTAAATTATTTGCCTACGTATAAATTTACGTCATACACATTCCTCAATGTTGATTTTTTCTGTCATACTTACCAAGAAAAGATTTTATTGGAATAAATTCACTGATATTGGCGTTATCTACAACTTTGAAATGTTAGATGACAAATTCTAATGAGTTATCTTTCTCCATCTTCAAACTTGCGCAATTGAATTCTTTAATAAAAGTAAACGCCTTATTCTTTACAAAGAATATTTTTCTAACTTCATTTTTCAAATGTTTTGCGACTTTGAAATGTCTCTAGTATTTATAGTTTCAAGTTTTACCTCTCCTGATCAACTTCATGACTAATATAATTTGTGCGCCTTTAATAATGCTGCAACCGAATTTGTTTTCTTAAGATATACATACCTAATTTCGCCGAATATTATTTCAGACAATTAATGCATTATTTTTATGTATGTGTGCGGGATAATAGTTTATATCTACCTGAATTAGTTTTGTAAATGCATCATGAAATAAATCAATACGATTAATGAGGTTTCTGTATAATTTAAATATAGACGACCAAACATGTTTGAAATATTCTGGGATAACCCTCAATCAACTTGACACAAGTAAGAAGAAAATGATTTAAATAATCATGTGCTAATAAGAAATAGACACCCGTAGATTTGCAGTCTTGACGTAAGCAGTTTTGACAACGAACGGAGAACCCCGAAACAGTTCTGACTTTTACTGAGTCTGAAGACAGACGATACAAATAAAAAAGCGTTGTTATATTTCGGCAGACGATAGTTTATCAGTCAAACAGAAAGAGTTAACGCGACATTTCTTAGTTATATTAATTATTCCATAATAAATGCCAGTATACTGAAATCATATGCCCTCTATAGGGTTAAGATGAAAATTCATATACACTAAATGTACAAAAGCAAGGAAATTCTCAAATGTTTACACCTTAAAGTCATTGATTAAGGGTATGACTGCATATCAACCAAACCATTTCATTATCACATCAGTATATATATATATGCAGTATAAATATATATGCATGAGTGGATAAAGTGTGTGAGATGTGCTGAAGAAAAATTCCTACCACTAAAATACATAGCCCTGTTGTGCTCGCATACCCTTAATGACAATAAAAGTGTAAAAATTTGGGAATGTCCTTGCTTTTGTACATTTAGTGTATATGAATTTTCATCTTAACCCTATTAAGGGCATATTATTTCAGTATACTTGCATTTATCATGGAATGTCACTGCTTTTGTAAAGGCTATGCCTCAATACAATGGTCATTTTTAAGGTTTTTTGGAATTTTCTGAAAAACTAAGGTATATGGTAAACTGAAATTAAAATGCCATCAACTAGACCCTAGAACCTCTATCTCTGCCAAAAATCAGCTGAATCCATCAAATAGTTGATGAGATACAGGGTGGCACATACGTACGTACGTACGTACGTACACACGGATAACACAAAATCAAGCCTGACTTTTCTGGATCTCTGAGTTGCCTTGACTAATGATGCTGAAATTCTACACACTTATAGAAACTATCAAATAAAAATTTTGTGCAAAGTTTTAACTAATTTGGTTTATGAGTTATGATTGATCAAAGAAATGAGATTTCTAGCATAGGCCGTTTTTGTAGTCTATTAAGGGATAGAGCGCTCTCGTGCTTCCCTTGATTCAGAGAAATAGAAAGAATTATAGAGTTGAAGCGACGTTTATTCAAGCGACATTTATTGGTTATATTACTTATCCATACTTATTTAAGAAATATTTTAAATATTTAAACCGTATTACGTAAATGTTCAGCAGTTATCACCGGGTAAAAGTTCTCAGTAAGTGATTTTTATTTAATCGTAGTATTGTAAGTCATGAGGATTTAACATTCACGTACATCCCCCAGAAGACTGTCAGTGAAAAGATATTGTAAGTCAACGTCTCTGGCTGTGACGTCTACATGCGATTTTAAGAATAAAATAAAAATGACTTATTTAGCACTTCTACCCCGTTATGGCTGAGGGAACGAGAACAACCTACCCTGGTGGATTGTATAACCTGTTCAGTTAGAAATTCCGTATAGATTCCCGAGTTCGACAAGATGCACTTGAAAAAGATCAACCGTTACATCGTTCAAAACGTTGTAAAAATAACATTTAAGATAGGAGTAGTAGTCCGAATAATTATATGATACAACGTTCTCGATCTTTATTTAAACAAATTCTGAAATGTGACTGTTGAGATGACGCTCCACGCAATTGCTTACGTCACTCTATACATTTTTATTATTATTTTATTTCATTAATAGTAATTGTTTTCTCCGCCAGCTGCAACATACGCACTAACATAGCTATGGGTCCTCTAAGCATTACGTTGCATGTATTTTGCTAGATTTTGTAATAGTTCATTGGAAAAAGATAGCGGAATATTCTTTTGGAGAGACAATCCATCGTATTTTTTATAAAACTCTGTTGCGTTTGCTTCGTCGTTACTGAAAAGAACGTGTGCAGATAAGAATATATTAATAGAACATAACATATTCATATACAAAAAAAAACAGGATTTGTAGACAAAAACATTGTAAGCATGCCAACATCCTTTTAAGCTGTGTTTTGTGACTCTGTGCAACCCGGAGCAAAATCGTTGGGTTTTATAGGAAATCATTTGAATCTGACAGAAGAGCGGAGTGACCTAAGAAATAAGAATCTCGTTTTAAAAATAAAGATAAGTAAACAAGATTGGCATTTCATTGTTAGCCTAGCGACTGGCTAAAAGCTGAAAAGTGCGGTAAGTGACAGACGGTAGAGCTTTTAAGGCAATAGGATAAACCTTATTTGGGGCTAGAAAACAAGTGCACATGTGTATATATATTTATATATTTATATATACATATACATATATATGTATATATATAGACATTGATCTCTTTTTTTCTCTCACTCTCTCTCTCTTTATATATATATATAT
Source organism: Sepiola atlantica (assembly GCA_963556195.1). Lineage (NCBI taxonomy): Eukaryota > Metazoa > Mollusca > Cephalopoda > Sepiida > Sepiolidae > Sepiola > Sepiola atlantica. The sequence continues at coordinate 57,951,044 of OY744535.1, read as the reverse complement.
ATATATATATATATATATAATATACATATATCTATCTATCTATCTATCATATATTAATATATATATATATAATATACATATATCTATCTATCTATCTATCTATCATATATATATATATATATATATATATATAATGTATATATATATATATATATATATATATATACATAGATCTCTCTCTCTCTCTCTCTCTACCTCTATATATATATAATGTATATATATATACAAAGCTCTCTATCACTCTCTCTCTCTCTCTCTCTCTCTCTATATATATATATATATATATATATATATAAAGAGAGATCTCTATCTATCTATTTATGTATATATATATATATATATATATATATATATGTATATATATGTATATACATATACATAGATCTCTTTATGTATCTATCTATTTATATATATATATGCATATATATATGTATAGATATTTAATATATATATATATATATATATATATATATATATATATATATATATATATATATATATATATATATGAACTGGCTACTCTGGTGCTCCCTCGACTTTCATTAACTAGACCAACTCGACAATCATTCATGGTGGAGGTCCCCAGATGCCGGAGAGCCTTCTACTCCAATAGCTTCTTTCCTCGTGCTGCTGGCCTTTGGAACACCATCCCTGACCACTGTATCCCCGACAGTACCGACATGCTGAGGTTTAAAACTAATGTAAACAGATATCTCGCTGTACAGCTCCCAACTTAAAATGACATCTTAAACCAACTCACTAATTCTCAGTAGCCCCTTACGTCTACAGTTGCGTCCCGCCTTGTTTGGGGTGAAATATCATATATATATATATATATATATATATATATATATATATATATATATATATATATATATATATATATACAGGGTGGGCCAAAATAAGGGTCCTATCTTTAAATTTGAATAACTTGAATTTGAATAACTTCCACAAAATAAAAGTTAAACTCACCAAACTTTATGTGTGTGTAGACTGACCCTTCCGAGATTTTTTGAAATAAACAAAACAAATTTTAGCCAAAAAACACTTCTTAAAACTTACAAAAACTAAAGTATTGTTTTTTACACTGTTTTGAGTTTTTTAAGCAAAAATAATGTTTTCTAAATGAAGGTGCGTTCCTTAGGGCTAATACGGCTCATGCTTGCTTCGGAAGGGGTCCTTTACTTATTCTAAAAAAAACAACAACAAAAACAAATAAATAAAAAAGTTATGAATTTTTAAAAATAGGACCCTTATTTTGGCCCACCCTGTATTATATATATATATATATATATATATGTATATATATATATATATATATATATATATATATATATATATATATATATATTTATATATGATGTATACATATATATTTGTAACAAAAGTTTTATTTATAGAAACTAAGCATGCTACACATCTAAGACATGTTTTAATCGTAAATTTAATAAGTAATGTCCGTCTCAGGTCGGAAATTATAAATAATAATTATATAATGGTAATTATCTTTTATGATAAGAATTTTATATTATTATTTTTATATTTTTATTTTGTATCCATTATTTTCAAGGTTTATTATTAGTATTATTATCATTATTTAAAAAAATTATTATTATCATTTTTATTATTATTCTTACTTTTATCATTATTATTGTTATTATTCAATTGTTATGATATAATCAGCTAAGAAACGTAAACTAAACATATACTGCATCTTACTATCTCCAACTATTGAATTTCGTATCCCCGTTCAAATGGTATATGTCCGCGCATTTCTATCTGTATATTTTTTGCGTAATTGTATTAGACAAAGATATATCATCCCCCCCTTCCACAACATATAATGCCAACTTGACCCATTTTAATTCAACGACGGAGACAGTTAAATGTCTCCAGCGACTTAACCTTCAACTGACGATATTTCCATTTTAATATGAATAAGTTTTAACGGTATATAAAAATAATATTTTTTTAAATATAGTAACATTGACCTTCATAGATTATAATTCTACTTACTTTATAAATATGAAAACATAGATGACGGACATTTTTTTCGGCCTGAGGAAGTCGTTAAAATTAAAATCTACGACTGAAACATGTCTCGGATGTGTAGCCATTTTGTTTGCATAAATAAAACTGTTATACTAAATACAGAGCCCTATTATATCAATCAGTAGAGATCCCCAGATAATGTATAGCCTGGTGTATACAAACTAAATCTAAATGAATATATATATATATATATATATATATATAAACATAAAAACATCACTTAAAAACTTTCCAACACCAAGCAAGCATGGATGTTTAATTGGCATCAATACATTTGCATAACTTGCCATATATATATATATATATATATATATATATATATATATATATATATATATATATATATATATATATGTATGTATTTATAGTTCTATTTAATGTTTTTTTTTATATTTAAATATAAATTTTATAACATAAAGCAATTTTAATAGCTCAATAGTGTGGGGTTTGAGCTATCCTATGAAATATTTTATATAACATAGAAACATCACTTAAAAACTTCCCAACACTAAGCAAGCATGGATGCTTGATTAGCATCAATACATTTTAATATCTTATTATTATTATTATATATATATATATATATATATATATATATATATATATATATATATATATATATATTTATAGTTCTATTTAAAAATATATATGTATAAATTTTATAACATGAAGCAATTTTAATAGCTCAATAGTGTGAGGCTAGAGCTATCCTATGAAATATTTCGAACGGACATTCGTTCTTTTTAAATGAAAATAAGAATGCAACATTGTTTTATATTTTTTTAAATATATATATATATATACATATGAATTATATACATATATATTAGTATTATATATATATATCACTATTTATATATATTTGTATTTTATATATTACTATTATATATATATATATTAGTATTATATAAATATATATATATATATATATATATATATCAGTATTATATATATATATATATTAGTATTATACATATTAGTATTATATATAATAGTTATGTATAGAATACAAATATATATGTATATAATACTTATATATATATATATATATATATATGTATATAATATATATATATATATATATATATATATATATATATATATATATATATATATATACTATTAAAGGTACTTAATATATATATAGTGAGTAAGAGATAGAAATAAAGAGAGATGTGAAGTAGAAGAAATAAAATGCCGTATTAATATAATTGTACACGGAATTTGCAAATAATATTGGCAACACTGTCAATTATGCTTAACGTATAAAATAGCTTTAGGCAATTTAATTAAAAATGTTAATAACGATTTTCCAATTACTCATGAGTACAGGGAACACAAGTAATGGAATAAAACCGCATCTTTTTTGTTTCCAAATCAATATTCATTGCAGATAGCGACATTATAATGAGTGCAATAAAATGCATGTATCTGATTTTCCCTTTCACATTATCGGATATACGTTTTAAACGCACTGGACTAATACGCTGCTACAAAATACTTTGGGCAGGTGGCGCATATGCTGGTATTTGTACTGCCGTGCGTCTTTATATATGCGCGTTTCTTCTGTTAAAGACGGGGTGGGTGGGAAGATAGAAAGGTAGAGCGACAGAAAGAAGAAGACCCGAAATCAGAAAACAAAATTGATTCGTCCCTTTTAAGCAATTCTGTTCCACACACACGCGCACATGTCCGTGGGAGGGAAGTGGTTGTTTCCACCAAGGGGGAGGGGTAGATGGGACTTTTGTGACGTTTTGAAGAGACTATTTACAAACACCTATTATAATTTTAAGACCTAATAATAGATCCTATATGTATATGTCTATATCCACACACATATATATATATATATATATATATATATATATATATATATATATATAGTATGAAAATATATTTATGGCAAGTAAGCTACACAGAAACGTTCATGTTTCATTTTTGTATACTATTTCAACTTAAACAGTACTTTCTGTTACAAGAATGAAGTACTTTCGGTTATCACTATCATAACAAATAACAACTTGATGATTTCTTACGGAAATAAAACATAGACACTTCTGTGTAGCTTACTTGCATGGATATAGTTTATACTACTACTACTACTAAGCTCTACACACGTGCTGTAGCACTGAAGTAAATACTGAAAATATATACACAATATATTAATTCATCTTATTTAAATAGTAATTAATAGTAATTTAAATAGTAATATATATATATATATATATATATATATATATATATATATATATATATATACTATCAAAAACTCTGCCCTCCAGGCAGTAATCAATGAAGCTGTAGTCATCTTTACAGAAAAAAACAATTTTAATTTCAAATTTTGTAATTTCGAGAAAAACAACAAAAGGATTATTGTCGTGGTGTTACTTCATATGTTACAATGTTAAGGAAATTCACTGCGTATGAATATAGTCAGATTTTATTTTTTTAGGAAAGAAACAACAACAATATTATTTTATATGGTCTATTAGTTATTTTAAGTCGAGGTATTTGATATTATGTGAACATAAAATTAAAATTAATTCCGAAGTAAAAACTGTTTATTTAATGAAATAAATAAACAAAAGAGAGGAACGTCGATTAGTCAAATACAAAATTCATATTATTGAATAATTTGATATAGTAATTTTGTGCTTTTCGCATTTATTATTAAAGACAGAAAATAGACGTAATGAAGATTTTAAAAACATAAGAATATTATTTTCCTAATTTAGAAATATAAAAGAATCAATTCTTTTCTTTTTTTCTTTTCATGGCAAATGTAATAGTTATCTCCATCATCACCACCAGCAACACTACTACCACCACCACGAACAATAACAACTACAAATTACGTTTTAAAAATAAAAAGCGTATGTATATAATTATTAGCATAACACTTTTGTTAGTCATTGCGTTTTATGACGGGTTTATTTGTTTGAAGAAATTATTGCCAAGTAATGTATATTTTATTATGTGCAAATGCACCCGTGCATGAAGGTAACCGAATAGAAACATCAAACAGAAGTTATTCTTTTGTAATGTAAAACTTTATTTAATTAAATCCTTTAATTAATATTATAACTGATAAAAATATCTGTGATTTGAGTAAATAAATTATGTATTATTTAAATGAGCATTACTAATCTCTAATAAAACATGCGTATATATATATATATATATATATATATATATATATATATATATATATATATATATAAGGAAGTAAAGGATGAGAATAAAAATTGTATAAAGTACCATATCTATTTACTCATTAGTTGTTAAAAGCAAAGTGTTTAAAAATACAAGAAATGTTATTATTTATATATTATTATTTATATATAAATATATGTGTAAGAAGGTAAAAAGCCAAGGTTAAAATAACTTAGACTGGGGTTCAAATTGCCCAACCGCTAGTACAGTTACGACATGCATACTGACGAGTGCGAGGTAACACGAAACATATATATGTCTATGGATATTTAAAATATTTATTTATTAAAATAATTATTAAGATCCGTTAAGATTTAAATTTAATCACGTTGCGAATTATCTCCCTTTAAGAGATGGGAACACTATCCGGATCGCATTACTTGTGTCTAAAATAAAAAAAATACAAGACGTATTTCTCTCGCATTTGAAAGCGTGATTGTCACAGCTACCTAACGGTAAGAAACTAGGGTTAAAAATACTTTGATTCGGGGTTCGAATCGTACGACTGGCGGTACGATTACGTCATACACACTGACGAGTGTAAGGTAACACGAAACATAAATATGTCTATGGATATTATGATATTAATTCATTAGAATTTGTATATATATATATATATATATATATATATATATATATACCGCATTAAGCTGATTTAGTAGTATAACCTCCTATAGCGGAATTCCGTATTTCTATATAGAATATGACCTATATTTGCGGGTGTCAGTTCGCTATCCCTTGAGGACGTTACATTTTTTTCAGCGAGGGAGTCGTAGAGGCGTTTCCACACCTCCACAGGCAGCACCTGATATTCTTGAATGGTCACTAATCTAGTAATGACGCGGCTAAATGTCGCATAACTTATGCGATTTAACGATAACGTGATTATAACCGTATATATTAAGTATCCACGTAGCTGGTATTCAGAAAACCTACAACATAACAATGCGAAAAAATGTGACTCAACCCGAACTTGTATGAGAATAAAAACGATTATTAGCCATTGTCGTGGTAACCTCAATGTCGAAAGTGCTCAACCGCTATGGACGGACGATGCGTTGTCTACTATACTTAATCGCATGATTTACTTAATTCATTATTCGCTAAGAAGAATAATACAATTTACTTCTATTCTATTTCATATAGCTGTTAGGGCAGCCGTTGCAATAAAAGCGTGAGATGGAAGTCAAAAGCTACTTCAGCCCGATGTTTGAATCGTGCGAGCAGCGTAACAGTTATATATAGCCACACTGATAAGTCTTAGTTAAGATAAGGCATATATGTATTTGAATATTAAAATATTTATTATAAAAATAATTATTTATATATATAATTGATGTTATATACTGTGTTTGTCGTCCGTATATATTTCAGCAGTTCTCAATACACAGGTAAACTATATTTAATTTAATTAAGAAGCTATTAATAATTAATTATAGCTAAATAGTTTGATCCTGACCTAATCACTTATTATTCTTGGTGTCGGTTATAATAAATTGAGGAGAAATTAATATTAATTTACATGAGAATATATATATATATATATATATATATATATATATATATATATATATATATATATATATATATATACATATATATTTATGTAGACTAATATTTACTTCCCCTACATTTATCATAACTCACACCAAGAATAATGAGCCATTAAGACAGGATCACTGTCGGACAGATTAAAAATAAACATCCACTTAAAAGCCTCAGTGCAATGCTCCGACTCTGTCGTTAAGTACTATCAGATGTTTAGATGTCTATGCTCGCCCCCTTCAGTGTAAACATCACTTAATTTCTCTGTTATTACGTGACAATCTTTCGTGGCCTAATACGACTAGGTGCACGCCTACTTATTCAAGGTGTATCTGTAAATCGAGTTAGCACCCTATGACCGTGTGAGATTGTTATTTCCATGCGCTGATGAGAGCCATAAGCTCGAAACCACTTCGTACGTTGGTCAAATATTAAAATTAATGTTATATTATATATATATATATATATATATATATATATATATATATATATATATATATATATATATATATATATATATATATAATAATAATAATACTCCAGGTAAAACATCCACAGGGAAGCAATCCAAAAAATTTCAACCGGGTTTATAAAAAGTGCTCAATATCAAATAAAGCTTTTATATATGATTATTTTTATTTACACAGACATGTACAAACATGTACAAAATCTGCGACACTGGCATGTCGATGTTATCGATCAACAGTTATTATAAACTGAGACCTCATCAGGAAGAGTTAGAATCCGATCTTAACCTTAGATCATATTTTGTACATGTCTGTGTAAATAAAAATAATCATATATATATATATATATATATATATATATATATATATATATATATATATATATAAAACAGCTCCCAAAAAGGGGAACTCTTGATTGGGACAAAAATTAAAATTGCGTATGTCTATAAGGAACTCTCTTTCACTGACCGAAGTCAGAACAGATGACGAGTAATATTAGAACCGATCCTACACTTTGCTCATAAACAAATTGTTTTTCAGCAATAGATAATACAGTAATATGCTGCTCAACGAACAAACCAAATAACTCTTTATAAAGCCACCATTAGCCCGTTCATAGAGTATTGTTGCCATATCTGAGCCTCTTCCCCGTATAAAAACAAGTGTCTAACTTAATAAGTCCCGCACCGTCTGCATAGGTCTAGCCCAATCGCATTGCCGCACTGTTGCATTCGTGTGCTTGTTTCAGAGGTACTTCCATGAAATGAGCTGCGATGAACCTTCTACACTTTTACCGCCGCAATATAACTACCCGCCATCCACCCGACTAGCTGAAAAATCCTACATTTCCACTATAGAGGTTCAAAGATGTCAGAAGATCTTTTACTTTTAGCTTGGTTCCTCGAGCTGTTCGCCTTTGGAATTCCCTGATCGTTTACCCGACTAACCAACATGCAGAAATGTACATGTAGAGTAAACAAACATCTTCCTGCTCAACTTCGCATAAAGTCTTCCCCTTATCAATCTGGCCTTTATCAGAGCAGCCTCAAGACTTCATTGGTAATATTAATTTTTAGGAAAAACGAAATTAAAAGAATAAGAACTTAATGAATTATTTCTAATATGCATGGTGTGTCCACATAACATAAACAAAATTTTGTTTACATGCCGTAAAATCGAGACACTGAATCAAGCAAAAATTATAAATGTGCAGTTTGCATCCTGTGAAATTGTTCATTAACTTAAATAAATTTTTTACTTGTAACCATAAAAAAAAATTTTAATCGAGAATTTGGTTTATCTGATATTTTATCTGAAATCCAATAATCATCGTAGCGTGATATTGATATTCGTCTTAATCTTGGAAATATTTTCATCAAATTATTTTTTTTAATTTTCTTTTGAGATTTCCTCCTTTTTGAAATACAGTTTTCATTAAATCAATAATTACAAAGTCAATAGGTTTTCTCTGAAACATAAATCTCACATCATTTTCAACTTTATTTTAATATCTCTCCGATTCAATGGTTTTTTGAACTGTGCTAAAGCATGAAATGATTGTTGAACAGTTCCGGCGTAATTGTTGATTTAACGACACGAGGTCAAGATAGGGAATCCAATGAAAATTCAATAGATTGAAAAATTAAGATTTACTTCTTTACTAAGTAATTGGAAGTTGATTTAATTGAAACTTTCAAATTAATTATTGAAATTTCTATGATGGGCATTTTTCAATTATAGCCCCCGTTCTGGCTCGAGATACAATGGATACTCCTTGTAAGGGTGATTTCGTGTTTAATTGTGCAGCAACGGGGGCTCCCGAGTCAGCACTGTTTCATTCCAGTGGCAAGAAGAATTCCCGGAAGACTGGAAACATGCCGAGATAAGCAGAAAACCCATACAACACTTGGTATTCTCAAATGGTCACCCATTTAATACTGGCCAGGCTCCACGTTGCTTAACTTCGGTGTGTCAACGTGATTATGCCATACAACTATATTTTCTAATAATCGTCTTTTATCCGGTAGAGTTACTTCAACATCTAGTTTTATTAACGAATAAATTTGTTTACTAATAGAGTAATATCTTTTTGGAACGAGTTACCTGATAAGATAAAGAAAAGTATTTAATTCAACAGTATTAAATAAAATTAGATAAATTCAGAAATAATATTACGTTGGGGACTATTGAATAAACTATTTAACAGAATTTGATTTCGTCTTGATATTATAGATCTGTTAATGTTAATGGCAATGCAATTTTTTTAAGTGTAAAATTGTGAAGATAATTAAGACAAGATGTCAAAAGAGTCACGACGAAAATAATAAAAATAATATTAAAAGAGCTGAAATTTTAAAGAAAATACTCGAATGCAGAAACCGTAACCAGGCTGATGCAAGTTGAAATAAAAATAACACCACAAATATAGAAAGAACATCACACGAACCAAAAATTTCATAAAACTGACGACTTCCTAAAGCACACTCACGTACATTCTTAAAAGTCAAGGAGGATGGAAGACCGAGAAGGCAAATAACAAACCAAAACTCCACTGGAAACGTGCAGAGCATGCTGGAACCTAGTAGAAGCCAATTGTCACTCAAGCTCGAGAGAAGAGCAACGGTCGTTTCCAGCGAAAATTCCATAGTAAACGGTTGTTGCGATATTGCAAGATGGTTTTATTGCAATGATTACTTTAAGAAGCGGGGAATGCTGGAAATATTGAGGGGCTTGTTGTCACTTAGACTACAGACAACAACACTGTTTATTATAAATGAACAATCACCGATAGTCACCTGTGTTACAAGTAGTGCATTAATAATAATAACAATTATAGGTATGAATTTTATAAGATAATTTTCAACACTTTTTAACATGAATTGTATGTTAAATTTAATGTTTTCTTTATGAGTTCTTTCATATTAAATATTCTTTAAATAGTAAATAAAGAAAGAAATGGAGGAAAGCGGGTGATAAAGAAAGGGAAAGGTTGATTAAATAATGTTGTGTGTACTATACATATATCTGTACGTTATTACAGCTGGTTTTCACTGCATAGCTGTGGTTTGTTTTGGTTTAACTGCCCTTCCTTATTTATGTGTGTCTGATAGTGCACATTATATCTTCGTAACAGGTTAATTAAACATGGTTACTATATAACCAAACTATGAAAAAATTATAATAAAAACCGAAGGGCAGAGAAGAAAAATTTGGGTGGCATGATAGGTCGGTGCTTGTTTGATAGTTAACATGGATGATACGGTCAGCATCATGCGAATGCTGGTCCCTCTAATTTCAGGTACGAGAATACCGCGGACCAAATACAGCTAAGTCGCCCTTTAATATCAGGTAGGAACATTTCACGGACCGAATACAAGTAAGTAGATATGGCCAATGCATCAAACCAAAGACAAACAATAGAAAGACCGAAAGGAGAATTGGCTACTGATAAAAAGCTGTTTAAGAAATAACTTCACACAAAGAGACTACCTCAATCATACGAAGAATCTGTTAAACATGTCTACTGACTAAAAAGCAACAAACAACGAGCATAACAGATAAAGCAAGACACAGGATGGTTCGCGGAACTAGAACTAATAGAAATAAGAGAAAAGTTTATTGATGTCAAGAAATTCCCACAGTAAAGCTCACAATCAGAAACATGGCAGAACATTAACAGCAAAAACTACATTAACCAATGACTAGGGAATCACTGAACTTACTGAGGAAAAGTAGCAGCTAGAGAACTCACATAACAGATAAGAATACAAAGAGCAATTTCCAGGGAGACACTCTATCTCCACTACTGTTTCCAGCAATCTGGCCTCCAAAGAAAATACACACGCACACACACTGCTGAATTGGCTGATGGTCATTACACTGCCCGCTACAACAAAGTATGTAAATACCTACATTGGAAGATATGCAGAGAGATGCAGTTTGAAAGATCACTGAACATCTGGGAACATGAACCCTCACCCATAACATCGAATGGAAAATCGACAGTGTTCTATGATGAAGACATACAGGCGGGCAGATACATTAAAGACAAGGCCATCAAACCATACATTGTCATCTGGAACCAACCAGAAAGGACTGCTCTCATCATTGACGTAACCGTCCCACACAACTATGGCCCCAATAGAGCCGAACGGGAAAAATAAGAAAATACCAAGACCTCAAAAATGATTTAAACATAACATGGTCACTCGACGAAATAAACATCATACCGATTGTAGTGGGTGCAACTGGTCTAGTGAAAAAAAATCTAAGAAAATACTTAAACACAATTCCCGGAAGACCAAACTGTAGGGAAGTACAGATAGCAGCCCTAAAAGAAACAACATCTATCCTTAAGAATGCCCTCGGATATAAATTTTACTGAGAGTGCAATCAAGTGTTAGCCTAAAGAGGAGGCCCCTTGATCTCTTTAGATAAACTAAATTAAAATGATAAAAATATGAATTACGCCCTGTGTATGATCTTAAAGCGAATCTAATGACAATCCCCTTTTTTAGGACCATCGACGTCCAGTCTAATCATGAAGTAATCGTATCTGTCAGGGAATCATTTATGAGTTAAATAAAAGAAAACTACTTTTGCATACTATTTATTTACAAAACAATAGTATACAAAACCTATGTACAGTTTCTAAGGTTGATATACCGAAAACTCTGGTGAATTAGATGTATTTGTTAACGTTAGAATGTCTCACATGAAAATCCATGTTTTCTTTCTTAAAGTGACTATATGAAATACTAAAACGGTTGTTGATACAAGTAGCGCAAACATTAATTATGACATAATGTATAAATCGTATGAGGTATATCAAACGCTAACTAATTTTCCGTCCTCATAAAATACGATGAGCGCAATGTAATTCCTATATAAATGATACCACGGCTAATAAATACCCATTTAATTCTCACCAACGTCAACTTCGACGCCGCACGAGAGTTGCGCGAATCACATGACATTAAATACTGCTAATAACATCAAGTCGACGAATAATGTTAAAAGGTAAAATACCAGAGAAAATATTAATGTCAGAGGTTTTGAATTGGGTCCATTACAGTAAAATGACAAAATTATACGATCAATAAATTTCATGAGTGAAAAGATGGCGGAAGTAAGCAATAAAATTAAGTTAATTAAACAGATGTTTATCTATTTTAGTTTTAGAACTACGATACGTGTTAAAGTTGTGGAGAATATAATTCAGCCTTTTCCGTTCGAATTTTTTATTGATTCTTTTTGCATATCTTTTTAATATTTCATACAGACTACAACTTTTATTTGACGTTCATCATAAATTAAGTTCTGAAATTACAGGCAGTAGACATGCAAACTCATAAAGAATAAACAAAATATAATTTAGACGTTCTCGTAATTTAGTTTTTATTTGTTTCACTTCAACATTGACGTGAAAAACAGTATGAGTTCTCATTATTGGACTTACACACGTTAAGTTAAGAATAATACTGCGTGATCGTTATAAAATCGAGTAATTTGTCAAACGCTAATTTAATTTTACAACAAATAACTTTCATAAAGATTTAAAAGACTAATATTATAATACACTCACAGATGCTTAAAATGTCATCCATGCACACCAAAGAAGTAAATAGGCTAGACACAATAAAATTAAAACAAGATAAAACTTAAACAATAAAATTTACAACCTTAAATGTCCCGCTTTTCTAGCGACCGCCCTGTATATTATAACATCATTTATGTTCTGTTTTCCTGAAAAGTTAATGTTTATAACAACATCTGCTTCTGTCTGTAATTGTTAAATAGTAGGGGTACATCTGATTGTTCTTATTTTGATAATTTAAATTCGAAAAGTAGACGGTAGCTTGAAAACAAAAAACGAGCTTCAGTCGAGGTGGTAATTAATAGAAACGGATGTGACGTCATATGGCTAAAAAAAGAGAATGAATGAGAGAAGTAGTCATTTTATTTTGGAAGCTTGAAGAGACAGGATGTGAGAAATATGAACTTAGAATCGATTATAACCGACATCCGCGAACCCGATATGTTTTCCTGCTGATAGCAAAGAAGAAGGCAATGTCAAAAGTCTAATAAAATGGTATTTCTTTAAATCCGGAATATAGTTCTTATCTTTATGCTGTTGTGTGAATTTTGATTCTAGAGCGAGAATGCACCCACATGGAGCAGTAGCGATTTTGGATGAAGTGTTCTCAGTCTCGGAGGACCGATGTGGTTGGGTGTTTAGGTATGATTTAATTGTCTTGTTATTATTGGTTGGGTGTTTAGGTATGATTTAATTGTCTTGTTATTATTGGTTGATTTGCATTCGATGTTTAGGTATGATTTAATTGTCTTGTTATTATTGGTTGGGTGTTTAGGTATGATTTAATTGTCCTGTTATTATTGGTTGGGTGTTTAGGTATGATTTAATTGTCCTGTTATTATTGGTTGGGTGTTTAGGTATGATTTAATTGTCTTCTTATTATTGGTTGGGTGTTTAGGTATGATTTAATTGTCCTGTTATTATTGGTTGGGTGTTTAGGTATGATTTAATTGTCTTGTTATTATTGGTTGGGTGTTTAGGTATGATTTAATTGTCTTGTTATTATTGGTTGATTTGCATTCGATGTTTAGGTATGATTTAATTGTCTTGTTATTATTGGTTGGGTGTTTAGGTATGATTTAATTGTCCTGTTATTATTGGTTGGGTGTTTAGGTATGATTTAATTGTCCTGTTATTATTGGTTGGGTGTTTAGGTATGATTTAATTGTCTTATTATTATTGGTTGGGTGTTTAGGTATGATTTAATTGTCCTGTTATTATTGGTTGGGTGTTTAGGTATGATTTAATTGTCTTGTTATTATTGGTTGGGTGTTTAGGTATGATTTAATTGTCTTGTTATTATTGGTTGGGTGTTTAGGTATGATTTAATTGTCTTGTTATTATTGGTTGGGTGTTTAGGTATGATTTAATTGTCCTGTTATTATTGGTTGGGTGTTTAGGTATGATTTAATTGTCTTGTTATTATTGGTTGGGTGTTTAGGTATGATTTAATTGTCTTGTTATTATTGGTTGGGTGTTTAGGTATGATTTAATTGTCTTGTTATTATTGGTTGGGTGTTTAGGTATGATTTAATTGTCTTGTTGTTATTGGTTGGGTGTTTAGGTATGATTTAATTGTCTTGTTATTATTGGTTGGGTGTTTAGGTATGATTTAATTGTCCTGTTATTATTGGTTGGGTGTTTAGGTATGATTTAATTGTCCTGTTATTATTAGTTGGGTGTTTAGGTATGATTTAATTGTCTTCTTATTATTGGTTGGGTGTTTAGGTATGATTTAATTGTCTTGTTATTATTGGTTGGGTGTTTAGGTATGATTTAATTGTCTTGTTATTATTGGTTGGGTGTTTAGGTATGATTTAATTGTCCTGTTATTATTGGTTGGGTGTTTAGGTATGATTTAATTGTCCTGTTATTATTGGTTGGGTGTTTAGGTATGATTTAATTGTCTTCTTATTATTGGTTGGGTGTTTAGGTATGATTTAATTGTCCTGTTATTATTGGTTGGGTGTTTAGGTATGATTTAATTGTCTTGTTATTATTGGTTGGGTGTTTAGGTATGATTTAATTGTCTTGTTATTATTGGTTGAGTGTTTAGGTATGATTTAATTGTCTTGTTATTATTGGTTGGGTGTTTAGGTATGATTTAATTGTCCTGTTATTATTGGTTGGGTGTTTAGGTATGATTTAATTGTCTTGTTATTATTGGTTGGGTGTTTAGGTATGATTTAATTGTCTTGTTATTATTGGTTGGGTGTTTAGGTATGATTTAATTGTCTTGTTATTATTGGTTGGGTGTTTAGGTATGATTTAATTGTCTTGTTGTTATTGGTTGGGTGTTTAGGTATGATTTAATTGTTTTGTTATTATTGGTTGGGTGTTTAGGTATGATTTAATTGTCTTGTTATTATTGTTTTATTTGCATTCGATGTTTAGGTATGATTTAATTGTCTTGTTATTATTGGTTGGGTGTTAAGGTATGATTTAATTGTCCTGTTATTATTGGTTGATTTGCATTCGATGTTAAGGTATGATTTAATTGTCCTGTTATTATTGGTTGGGTGTTTAGGTATGATCCAATTGTCCTGTTATTATTGGTTGGGTGTTTAGGTATGATTTAATTGTCTTGTTATTATTGGTTGGGTGTTTAGGTATGATTTAATTGTCCTGTTATTATTGGTTGGGTGTTTAGGTATTATTTAATTGTCTTGTTATTATTGGTTGATTTGCATTCGATAACAAACAGTTTTATTTGATGGTGGCATACGAAACATTAGACTTCTCCTTGACTTGTGGGGTGATTCCAGATCATCTGAACAGTATTATATAATGTGCACAGCACATGTGTTTAAATTCAAGGGGAGCCACCGTATTCTTTAACTTTAAGAGTAATATTACAACTGCTGATAGTAAAACTCGTAAAGATTGAAAACGCCTAATCTGCACAAATAAAACATTAAATTGTAAAATGTACAGACACAAATTTATTTGGCAACAACAAATAATAGTTAATTAATAGAAACTCCCTTTTTAAAACCAATATGCAAATATTAAGAAGTTTCATCCTGTTCGCTTTGCAGACCGAGATAAGGCTAAGCTGTTAACTCGAATAGTGGCGATGCTTAAACGCTTTTAAAGCCAAGTCAATTCCGGATGCTGTGCGCAATTAATAAGCTAAGACTATTGAGGAAGTACCGCGTGACGAATCCTTACGGTACACTTGTATCGACGGCGATCGGTTGGAACAGAAATCTGTCGAGAAAACCGGCGTATTTTGATCGCTTGCTGTCCTCTGCTGACGATGCTCTATGTCAAGGGTTTGTCGCTGATTCCGTTATTGACAAGGGCGCAAAAGTGTCGACACAAGGCGCATCTCATATTAGTGACTTACCACTTACACGTTAAATTTAATGCTCTTTATCGGTATGATCGCTTAAATCTCTTCATGAATGTTGGAAGATTATCAAAAAGTGTATCGGGTAGTGTAACGATGTAACTGACTTGTTAAAGAAGGTTTAGAAAAATTATGTGTTTATTCTACAGGAAAGGTGTTAAAAAGCAATTTGGAACAGAACAATACAGTTTCGGAATTTCTTTAGATGAGGATTCATAATTTGTATTATTGGAATTTTTCCGACTACTATTTTATCTAATCTGTTATTCTCAAAAGTTTCGGTCGATGTAACCTCGACGTTCTTCGGTAACAAGTAGTATTGTTCTACATGTGTAGTAATACTAAGTTTGAACAACCCTAATATCCATACATGGGTCCATGGCGAAACCGATAAGAGTGTTGAGTAAAAATTGGTTCTAAGCGTCTGTACTCTAGAGATTCTAGGTTAAATCTTAACTACTGAGACTAACTAAGAATATATTTCAAAATACTCAATATTTTTCACCCGTCTACGCATAAAGAACTAGAATAACCTAGTTATGTTTATCAAATAAAGGTTTCAGTTTAAAATTTCGTATAGATTCCAGACGTTACATCGACCGAAGCATTGTGCGAATAACATCAAAGATGAGAATAGCATTACGAATAATCTAAGTAATACATAAAAATAAAGGATAGTTTTATTTTATGGGTTACAACTTTTTCATGAAAATTATAAACTTCTGTTTTGATTAAAGTGAATCCTAGGTCAGAACAGTTTGACCTGTCCCGCGGATGGCGAGCTTTGTACTATTAATAATGGCTTTTGAAAATATAAGAGAGGAGATATTATGATTAATACAAAAGAATAAAAATAGATTATAATTAAGCTAAAAAAAAAAGGAGAATGGTTTGTTCGGAGTGAGAGAGGAAATGACCGCTCCTTACCCCGCTTGTTAATCAATGTACATTGAAATAATTTTAGCGATTGAAAAAAGTAAATCCGTACGAGACGAAGAAATGTACAACACAGGGTCAAAATACAGAAATGAAGAAAATATATGGAAATGTTATGTTCGGCACACACACGCAACTCAAACATGCTCCAAAGTTAACTCTATCAAATCTTTTAAATGAAGTAAAAAATAGAAATTTTAATTCTAAGTAGCTGTAAACACTCCACAAAGGGATATTAAGCCTTTTAAAAATGTTATAATTCGTTAGTTGTTATTTGCTGAATATAAATCTAGCATTATTAACCAGGCAACGCTTCCTTTTTCTGATGGATGAGTGAATTTCTGCTCTTACATCGACCAAAATTACCACGATTTACTGACTTAAAGACGAACGGTCTCCTCCTTCTCTGTCAGATAAACACACAACATTTTACCATAAAATACTAGACGATCGATGACTTGTACACAACATTTAAAGAATTTGAACTGTGATATCAATAAACCTGATCCCGCAGCCATTACAAGGTGAAGCTAACTACGGGATATAGGGTCTTAATAACGTAGCTACAGGTCAAAAGATCAAGCGGGTAGTTTCGTTTATAATTGAATGAATGCCCATTTAGAGTTATAAAAAGAGTTTCGAAAATGTTGAAGCACAACACTTTAGAACGCATAATAGGGGAACATCTAAGTCAATTCTTTCAAATGTGCACCGGTCATGCCTATCATGGATAATTTCTTAAGATTTCAAAAAGAAAACGAAATATCATCGTTTATACTAAAATATATCGAGATTTCATTAATGAGAGAGTAATTAATTACAAATTACCAGAGCATGTTACGAATGTACTAGTATGAACATATTTCTTATAATATTAACAGATTTCGCGAAACTGAAAGAACGAATGGATTACACAGAGAGTATTGGATGCTTTCAAATAAGGGATTTGAAGTTTCTAAACTGACTGGAAATTATATTATAAGAATAAACATGAGAAATGTAAAACTAAACAAAGGACAAAAATAATGAGATTGTTAAAAGAATTTGAATTGATTATTTGTCTTATTTGACTCATTCGGACTACTATTTTCATTTGGATGGTATTCTTGCAACGCTTCTGGCTGATCTAACTTCCGTATTTCTTCGGTAAAATGATTATACTAAACATCTAAAAGAAAGATTAGGTTTATACTTCCCAAAATGTATAGTAGAAACGTAAACGTGAATCCGTGGCGCAACCGATAAAGGCGTTGAGTGAAAATCAGTTCTAAATGACAATCTTCTTGAAGGTGAAGATTTAATAATCACAAACGTAACATAAGATAAAATTACTTTAGATTTCTACCCGATCATGACTTCAAGAACGAGAATAATCAACCCCCGTTTATCAAGTGAAGAGTTGAGTTTTAAATGTTGTATAGATTACCGAGTTCGACATAAAGATTATTGAGTTCGAAACGATGCATCTGAACATCTAATAATATTAACGGATTTCGTGAGCATGGATGAATGAATAGATTGCACGGAGAGTAGTGGGGGCTTTTAAATGAGACTTTTTTTAGTTTCTGAACTGACTTTAAAGTATATTGATGTGATAAAAATAAACTATAGAAATAAAAATGAAACAAAATACAAAGCATAATAAGATTGTTAAAATAATTTGAATTGCTTTAATGAAAATCACTCCAGACAAGGCATGAAGCCACTTGATGCAAGGAGATTAAAAAATACTACTCCGAAGTAAAAAAAACTAGCCCACGGTAAGTGTTAGATGGATAGATTCCGATCCAGAAAACAGGCATTTAAACCACTTTTCCAGAAACATCGCTTATTGGACGTGAAGACTAAAGAACAACATAAGGGAAGCGAGTGTTGCGAGGCTGCCAAAGGTAAACCCAAAGTCCACTTTCTACTCTCTTGAGCGGAAATTATACCGAAGTTTTACGAAAATATGTAAACGTGAACGAAAAATAGGTAGAAACCAAATAATGAAACCATTTTGTTTTTAGTATTTATGTTAAGATGGTATTGTGCAATTTTGTTCGCATATTGTTTTTCCCGCGATGGGCATGATATTTAGTCGTTCTTCTCATTAACCATTTGAAATGAATTTTCTTTAAATTTGAGCAAAGTGACATTAATACCGGTTGTCTGATATGGAAAGTTTTATCGGTTAGGAATCGTGAAACGGGTGGATGTCTGTCAACTCAAACACCGACTTAATTTTAAATCATTTACGATGTCTAGAATAATCAAGAAAGGTTTAATGTCTTGTAATAGAAATTTTAACTTTTATGTATTTTATCAACGATTCGAAAAGGTTTTTGATTTTCTTTAATGCCCCAAATGTCAGATAAGTAGACAAAAGAACGGCCAATTTACATGAATAACGCCGACCCACTTTTGACCCCGACGTTTTATTGTAATTTTACATTTGTTTGCCATGCAAACCTAATTGTGAAGGGTGTTATTGAAGTCGTAAGACGTTTGTGATGTTATCATGTTGTAGTCATTTATGATGTTTTTTTATTAGACTAGATATGTTTTATCATCTCTACAACTTTACTATCAGACCATGTCATATTTGGGCTGGTGAATCTTTGTCTCATTTGAGGGTGTAGAAAGCTATTTGTAATTTGATTCTCTCGACCTTTTCTTCTTCTCTGCACCTTCTCTTACAGACGTGATGTTGCTCGTCTCAGTTTTTCTATAAATACTATTATGGCATGTGTCTTTCAGAAATATGTGATCTATTCTCTGCTTTTTCCCAGCTCGTTTGACTCGTCCGTCTAGTGGTATCCATTAATTTGCTGTTTTGATACTTAATTGTAATACAGCTCCTAATTCCAGTAGCTTCAACAACTGCAGGCTTGTGGAACTCTCTTCCTGCTGACTGTTTTCCTCCTACTTATAGCATTAGTCTTTTCAAGACTAAAGCCAGTAGGCATCTTTTTGTCCCTGTAAGCTCTTTACATCAAGTGGCTTCATGCGTAGTCTGGAGCGATTTCCATAAAAAAGACTCTCTATTATCGATCCATTGTATTGACATATAATTGAGTCAAGTTAGTTACAATAGCATAACATCCCGTTGGTCTTCTTCTTCTTTCTTGTGCCAGCTCCCTCAAAGCTGCAGCTCGTTCTTGGCAAGCTAGGTTCTCGTCTCGTCATCAAGGTCCGCTATGCCCTGCTCGCCATTGGGTGGTTTAAATAGCGGGCATTCCTCTATGACGTGTGTAACTGTCTGTTCTGGGTGGCCACATTCACAGGCAGCACCCTCTCTCAGACCCCAGTCTCTCATTGTGGCAGAAAAACGGCCCACACCAGTTCTCAGGCGGTTCAGATTGGTCCATTGCCTTCGTGGCAGCTCAGCCCCTGGTATGACGTCTGGGTCGGTGATGAACATGTGCAGTCGGTGTTGGTCAGCTTGCTGCCAATCTTCCCTCCAGTGGTTCTTGGTCCACATCTGCTTTGAGGTGGTGTCTGGGACGGTTTCCAGAAGCTGATGCGCGTGCTGGGAGAGTGCGTAGCGTGATTTGAGGCGTACTGGTGGAGGAGGTTTGTTCATGATGTCATGGAGCAGATGTCTCTTGTCGATCTTGGCCTTGCGTGACAGTGCCAGGACAGTCGCTTCTCGTCGGATAGCGGGTGGGGCAATACCGGAGAGTATCGGTAGTTGGTTCGCCGGCGTGGCGCGGAGTGTCCCAGAGACTGTGCGCATGGCGGTGTTTAGAGCTGCGTCCACTTTCTTGGTGTGGGTACTTCGGCACCAAACCGGGGCGCAGTACTCGGCCGCTGAGAAAACCAGTGCTTGGGTGGATATCCGCAGGGTCTTGGTTGCAGCTCCCCATGTAGTACCGGCCAGACGACGAATCAGTGCAGCACGTGATGTCACCTTTGCTGTCACCTTTTCGATATGTTGACGGTATGTCAGTGAGCGGTCGAGTTTCACGCCAAGGTACGTCGGGGTGGCGTCGAACAGGAGGGCGGTGTTGTGTACCCTCACTTTAAGCTTGCGTTTGGCCTCGCGGTTGTTGAGGTGCAATACCGCGGACATGGTCTTGCCCACACTGAGTTTCAGCCGCCAGTTCTTGAGGTACCTGGACAAGGTCGTCATGTCCGCAGTGAGCCCAGCCTCGATAGTCTCCCATTTTTTTCCCGTCTGTAGGATGGCTAGGTCGTCGGCGTACCCGTATTTTTTGGCTGTTGTTGTCGGTATGTCGTAGATGTATATGTTGAAGAGCATCGGGGACAAAACCGAGCCTTGCGGGACGCCGTTCTTTAGTCTCCGTAGTCTGCTGCGTTGGCCATCGCTGGTGTGGAGGGAGAAGCTACGATTACTCAGCATCTCCATGATGAAACTCACCAGGTGTCGATCTGGAATGGTTTGCAGCAGCTTAACATGGAGTCCACGTAACCAGATGGTGTCGTATGCAGCCGTTAGGTCAAGTAGGACAGTGCCGGCTTTTTCTCCTCTCTGGAAGGCGCTCTCGATGTCCTGGGTTAGCAAGGCGACTTGGTCTGTTGTTGACTTGCCACGACGGAAGCCGGCTTGTTCCTTAGGTAGTATGGTTTCCACAACCGGTTCGAGGCGCGCATATAGTAGCCGTTCCAGGAGTTTGTATGGGACACAGAGAAGCGAGATCGGGCGGTAGCTTTTGGGGTCATCGAGCGGCTTGTTTGGCTTGGCCAGAGCGATGATCTTTGCTCGGCGCCAGATCTTTGGCAGCCGCGATGTTCTGTAGCACACTGTGTAGAGTAGGCGTAGCCATTCTGTTGCTTTCCGTCCTTGGTGGATGACAAACTCCGGGTGGATGTTATCAGGTCCTGGAGCTTTATTCGACTTCAGGCGTTTGGTGGCTACTTCCATCTCTCTCATCGTAAACTCACCCGAGAAGTCAGCGTCGGCACTCGGTGAGATGTGGAGATCCCTCAGTTTGGTTGTGGTTTCTCTTGTGAAGTACTTGTCCGCATCTGGGAAGCTACCATTCTTCATTAGCTGTGCTGCGATGGAATTGGCAGTGATTGGGCAAGGAGATGGTTTACTTGCACGACCAGTGAGCTTGTTGATGGTCTGCCAGGCTCTCCGGCTCGAGTGAGTGAAGTCGATCGTCACCACGGTTTCTTCCCATCTCTCTTGGCGCTTGGTGCTTAGTCTATCCAGAAGGCTGGTAGCTGCTGCTGCTCTCCTCTCACTATTTGTGGAGTCAGAGTGGCGGCGCAATAGATCTTCGCATTCCTCGTCCCAGCAAGGGATATAGTTGGTACGTCGTCCACGGGGAATGTGTTTCTTCGCAGCCTTTAGCAGCATCTCTGTGTAGGCTTCATAAGCATCGTCAGTGTTGTCGTCTCGAGGTGTTGGTAGAGCCTTAGCTAATGTTTCGACCTCCTTCTTGTAGCCTTGCCAATCCGCTTTGCGGAAGTTCCATCTCCGGACTGGTCTTCCCCCTATTGGCTGGATCAAGGATGGTGTTGTGATCAGCGATGGACGATGTTGTGAGTGAGGGAACCGATTCAGGATGCGTCTCTCCGGCAATGCTTGGTGCGGGAGGTTCTTAAAGAAGGCCAAGTCGGGGTTGGTCC
This sequence comes from Sepiola atlantica, assembly GCA_963556195.1. Classification (NCBI taxonomy): domain Eukaryota; kingdom Metazoa; phylum Mollusca; class Cephalopoda; order Sepiida; family Sepiolidae; genus Sepiola; species Sepiola atlantica. Next base: position 57,928,303 of record OY744535.1, on the reverse strand, counting down.
CAGTGTTCCATCGTCCCGAGGTGAACGACGAAGGCTCCTTCGTGTCGTAGAGGAGTGTGGCATCTACAGCAGATGCCCATTCAGATAGAGTGATGCCGTCCTGGTTGGTGATGTTGTATCCTCAGTCGGTGTGGCGACTATTGAAATCACCAGCATAAATTGCAGGTGCCGGCACATCCGGGATGGGGTGCGGCTCCAAACGGGATGGAGGTGGCTTGTAGATGTTGACTATGCTATTCTCAGCCACCTTCGTACTGATTCACTCAACTGTGGCATCATTGGTCGACTGACTAGCAGGCTACCATGATACATTGTTCTTCACGAACGTCGCGAGACCATGATGTTTGCTGCTGGTGTAGCCAGCGAGCGTGAAGTCTGGGAGTTTAAGACTGGTGTCACTGACTTTGTGTGTCTCCTGGAGGAGGATGACGTTTGCCTCGATGTTGGTGGCAATTTGAGCAAGGACATCGAGCTTTGGCATAGTTAGCCCTTCGATGTTGAGCTGCAGAATTGCTAGATGTTGACTTTCGACGACCGGAGTCGCCCGTCCTGAAAAGGATGCGTGAGAGTACTGTCGCGGAGGGGGGTGGCATGTTGAAGACATTAGTTTCACTGTAAGCGTTCCTTGACTCGTAAGAGGTGGTATTGCTTTCAGCTACTAGTCGAGGGGGGCACGTAGAGCCTGTCTTCGTCCCCTCAGAAATGAGGAATATGATGACGACTAAAAAAAAATAGATCCGCAAGAACAAGTTGAAGAACGTCAGACACGGGTGTTTCTCGTGTTGTTTCAGCAATTGAAATTTTAAAATAAAAATCGTTGGAAACGGTTATTTGAAATGAGGAATATGAAAACGTTTCGATGTTTCACAAATGGACGAGTGATGACGACTAAAAAAATAGATCCGCAAGAACAAGTTGAAGAACGTCAGACACGGGTGTTTCTCGTGTTGTTTCAGCAATTGAAATTTTAAAATAAAAATCCCGTTGGTGTTTTGTATGCTATCGATACATATAGATTACTAGTAGAATGGCCATACCAGAACAAGTAAAAATATAGCATTAGTTTTACATTTTGAATATTATTTTCTTTGGGGGTGGGATTATTATATGCTTTATGTGGTACCCTACTAAATGGTTAAAAATAAATAATGTGCCAAAGTTACTCGCCCTGTTGGCTTGAATACATATTCCATAACGTATAATGATGAGTCCAATAGTTTAGGATTTTACTTAGCACCTACATATTATTGACATGCATCGATACATTTGAAATGTGTTACTTAATATAACTAAACATTAGATTCTTTTCTCTATTAATATTTTTGTATCTTACATATTTTAAAGGTGTTTTTGGGCCGCATACAAGTTCGGGTGGGCGCACACCCTTAATACTACAGTTTCCAAATAAATAATGTGGCCATGTTACTCACAGGACACCTGTGAATATATATTCAAAAATTCATATTGATCGATTCATAAACAAACAAAAGACCACTTTATATGCACCTCTTAAATGTTACATTTACAAAAAAGTAATGTGCCTATTCTACTCATTGTGTTGCCTTGAATATATACTCAACAATTTATAATGCTCTGTTCATTGGTTTATAAGATTACCCTGTACACACAATTTACATATATATATATATATATATATATATATATATATATATATATATATATATATATATATAAAATATAATCCGTTGGGTCACAGCATTTTTTATTGTTTTTTGAAGTTTTTATTATAGGGATTTTTCGGACCATTTTTCTTATCTTGAATGTTATTCACAGAACATTTTAGTCGATGTAACCCCTGAGCTTCTTCAAGACTGCCTTTTGAACACAGAATCTTTATCTCGAACTCGGGAACCTGTACTGAATTTCCAATGGAACTCATCATTTAATTCACGGTGCTAGCTTGCTCTAATTCCGTCAGCCATTACCGAGTAGAAATCCAAAGTAATTCGTAATTATATTACTAGTATCGCCCGTTCTAAGCGATGAAACTTGAACCTCTAGTAAACTGTCATATAGATGTGATTATAACTTAGTAGCTTTATCTGTTGCGCCACTAGTTCTTGCGGACAATTCTGGTATACATTTTAGGAGCCTTAAACATATTCTTACTGCTTATTAAAGATTATTACTATATATATATATTCGAAATATTCTCTTTATTATTGCCATTTTATCAACGCTTCCAAGTGTGACTTTTCATTCTACCTTATTCACGTAACCGCGTGCTATACACAGCGGCATATCAACATTAATCGTCGATAGCATCAAGACGAAGTTCAACTTGACTGCGATAAACATGTATCAATAAAGAAGGATTAAACGAAAAAAAGAAGAAAAAAATAAATATGCTTATACTTTTGACAAGAGTGTATATCACCGAAAGTACTCAAGGTTTTAAAGTAAATAAATAATTTATTTTGAAAAACATAAATAAATGCGTTGTCAAGGTTTTCAAAACATTTTTTCGAAATATTCTCTTTATTATTGCCATTTCATCAACGCTTCCAAGTGTGACTTTTAATTCTACCTTATTTACGTAACCGCGTGCTACACACAGCGGCATATCAACATTAATCGTCGATAACATCAAGACGAATTTCAACTTGACGGCGAGAAGAATTAAATGAAAAAGCAGAGGAAAGAAATATGCTTATACTTTTGACAAGGGTATATATCACCGAAATTTCTAAAGTTTTCAACGTAAATAAATAATTTATTTTGAAAAACATAAATAAATGCGTTGTCCGAGTTTTCAAAATATTTTTTCGAAATATTCTCCTTATTATTGCCATTTCATCAACGCTTCCAAGTGTGACTTTTCATTCTACATAATAATTTTATTTTATTGGAAAAGTCATAAATTGTTACATTACTTACATAACTAAAATAATTAGTTTCTTTACTTTTATATTATATTGTATTATTATGTACTCACTAGAAGTTTCCACATAAGTCATTATCAGTGATTGCTCACTGACAATAACCAGTAGTGTTCCATATATTCTGAGCAAGAAATGACTTCTGAGATGTTAAGTACTCCTCGAATAATCTGCATACACTGCTCGTGCAAAAAGTGAATTTTTATGTAATCACTCTAATCACTGTTGTTTTGTAATATATAAACGTTTTTGTCTCAGAAATACCGATGAAGCAGACCAAGTTATCTCCCTTAAATAATTACTAGCCAATAACGCAAATAACAACATCCGGAAACGAAAACTAAACATATATCTTATCTCCACTACGTGCAAATTTACAAACTGTCTGGCTTTCAAGCCTGGCGTACCTGATTCCCGTGACCTGCTATTTTTGCATGTCTTTCACATCCCTGACGCCGTACCAGTCAATTCCACTTCTGGTTGTACACCCTAACTCTCTTAACAGCAACAACAAAGTAAGTCAGGTTTACAGATTGTTCGAATAAATTTGACAACTTTGGGAAAAGCACGAGGAAACATCATATAGTTGCCAATAATTGATGTATTTTTAATATTCAAAGTGCATATCTTAGATGTTTTTCGTCGAAGAGATATCACTCCAAGCAGACGTGTTGAGCTACCGCCACAACCTTCAGGCAGGATCTGAACCTGGAGCATGCCGCCTTTAAAGTGTCATTCGAGAGATGCGTGGACATCAGTTTGATCGTTGCAATTAGCTTCCCCTTGATGTTGCAAGCGGTACGATATGTGTATTTATCAACTTGGCGCCTTACACAAAATAGTAAATGCGGCTGCAATCGTTGCGAGTTTGGGGAAACTATGTTTGAACTGGTGAAGTCGTAAAAATTTTCAGACAGCTTCTTCTGGGTTTTCCTGGAGACGTGATATGGAGCTGATTCCATATGTTAATTATTCTGGTAGCCACCCTTTCACCCAACACATGCTAACAGTGGACAGCAACTCAATATAGCCATCTGATTTGGGTCTAAGTATCTTATCAAAGATCTGGGGTTGCATGATATGGTCTTCGCTGGAAACACGCTTAAAAACTATCACACTTTAAGGGAATTTGGTATTCATAACGCGTGGGGCTTCGTGCAAATTGTAAGCTAACCACCGTCTTGTCTGCGCGGTGTAGAACTGGTCTGCAGAAAAACATAGCATCGCCAGCTCTACTTCTTGATGAGTTTCTTGGCTTTCTTCTAGACGTTGGCATTAGGCATGTGGCTCTTTGCAATCTTCCATGGAGAGTAGCGAAAAACATAGTCACTATTCTGATGCCCACTACTTTAACCATGATACGGAATGGTAAACATTTTTCGCAGTTTCTCGACGAATTCCGTTGTACATACACAATCAGAAGGTTTGCTATGATTCCTCCTGCTAGCATCTCATTCGACATCGCTGTCGCAATTCTCCAACTACAAATCTCACGACCATAAACGTATTTAAGATGCACTGGGTTGCAGCAAAAAATTCCACATTGTTTAATCCGTGGCGAAACATGATGATGTAGGTTACTCTCTTCCAATATTCCATTTGTCCGGAGTCTCCAGCACTCTAACACACCAAACTTCAAACAATACATCGATCTAAACACAACAAATACGCCCCCCTCCCTTGAGGCTGGCGTTCACAAATATCTGAGGGGCCAGAACTCACCTAGACGATGCAGAATCATTTTTTCAAGTAAACTCTCCAGATATCCTAGCACTAAGTAAAGCTAATCTACACTCATCACTCCCCTCCAATCGATTTGACCTAAATGGATACCTAGGACTCGAACAAACATATGCACGAACTTCCGTTGACTAAAGAGCTTCATATAGAATCAGATTATCAGACCTTCATGTGCTTTCGACTAACCTTACAATACATTGTCAGTTACTTATATTTTCTCTGCCGTGGGGCTTGTGTTACTAATGCCGATAACCCACTCGAGAACTCTGATCACCTTGTTTTATTGGTGGCTATCATCTTTAACTTTCAAACCTTGAAGAGCTGCTGCTAAAAATGACGAGATACCTAAAAAATGCTGATTGGGAATCCATCAGAAATTACACCAGAGACGCCCCATGGAGTAACATCTTTCTCTTCCGCTGATCAGTGCGCAAATAAGGAAACAAAATGAGTCAAAGCAAGCATCGAATCACATATTACAATACGAAAATTCTATAGCAAACCCCATTCTCCCTAATGGTTCACTTCAGCCTGTGAAGTTGCCATTGCGCAAAAGCAGGAAGTGTTCCGCTTATTCAGCCGCCATGTCAGATACAAATAGGCAGACATTTATAAAAACGAGGAATCATTATGAGAGTGAAATAGCCGCAGCAAAGAGAAGGTATAACGAAATAATAAACGCATTGATCTTAGAATTTGTGAACTCGCAATTTGTGAAAATTTATGATAGTGTGGTGAATAATTAGAAATCAACAATTCCCCACTGTCCGACAAACATGATGTCTTTTGCACGGTAACTAAGAAGGCTGAACTGCTTGCCCAGAGGTTCGTCTCCAACTCCACTTCAGACTTCACAAACCAATCTCTCCCAAATTTCATTTTTCTGACAGAAGACACACTCGATAATCTGATCATCACCCCTTCCAATGTCCGTGATATCATAAAAAACTATCCTTGCTATATTAATAAAGAAATGCTATGCTGGGTTAGCCCCTATTTTCTCCAAAATCTTCAACAAATTCCTTGCCGAATGTTGCTTCCTTGATAGCTGAAAACTTGCTTCTGAGGTATTAGTATTCAAGAATTCTGGTGTAGAACTGACTCACTAAATTATAACCCTATCAGTCTCCCCCTTTCTCTTCGCTGAAATCTTTGAATCATTAATCAATCTAGCGCTAGTATACCACCTCGTAAATGCTAAACTTCTGTCTGACCGACAGTATGGAATTAAGCGAGCCTGTTCTACTGCGGATATCCTTACGATCATCTCTGGACGCATATACCATGCACTAGACAAGGCAGAGGGAGCAAAGGCGGTAGACCTTTATATATCAAAAGCATTTGCCAATGTTTGCCATGTAGGTCGTCTCATGAAAATTAAATAGTACCGAATTACTGGGCGAACACTTTCAGTTCATTCTTAGCTAAAAGAAAAAAATCTAGGTTGTCCTCGATGGCCGTACATCAATACAGCTAGATAGTAATACGGGTGGGCCCCAGAGGTCGATCCTTAAACCTTTATTATTCTTGATATTCATAAACGACGTATCTAGTGAATTGTGTCCAATATGGACATATTTGCTTATGACACATCGCCTTATGTCAGACACATATCCAAAGCAATGTCTGAAAATTCAGAAAATGACATTCAGCCTGTAGTTGAATGGGGACATCAATGGATGATAATATTTGATGTTACTTTCCTTCAACAATTACAAGAAACCTTTTTAACTACCAATTGTCATGGCTAATAGCACTCTACAGGGAAGTATATCGTTCAAACTCATCGGTGTTACATTACCAGGCAAAATGAATTCGAACAAATATATATAAGACATTGCCAAGACTGCTGCAAAAAAGATGGGCTCTCTCTACTGCGCATGAACACAACTCACATCTTCCAGTATCCTACATCTCTACCAAGCCACAATTCGCCGATGCATGGAGTATTGTTGCAACATCTGGGTTGGTGAATAAAACACTAGTCTCTCCCTCTTAGACAGGGAAAAAAAGTATCTCCAATCTAATAGGTCCTGCACTGTCAACCAAGCTCCAACCCCTGTTCCATTGCCACAATGTTCTATTCCTGTGCTTGTCTTACAAGAACTTTAATTGAATGACTTCCGACGACACAGTAGCACTGGTTCCCCCATCGATGTAAATATCCCCGACTAACCCAACAAGCAACAGAATGCCACCCTTTCACTGTTAACGGACAGCTTTCTACTTTCCTTTCCTCGAACTGACAGACTTTGGAATTCCCTCCGTATTCCCTACTTCCCTGACTGTATTAACATTCAGAAATTTAAATTTATTGAAAACAGACATCTCTCTGCAGAACTCCTTACTAAGGGAGCATGCCTACAGGGACACACTATGTCACAGTAGCCCCTTGCGTCTCAGTAGCAATGTGTATTTTTGTGAATAAGAGTAAATAATACTAATAATAATAATGATAATAATAATAATAATAATAATAATAATAATAATAATAATAATAATAATAATAATAATAATAATAATAATATGGGAAACATGAAGAAATAAAACAAAAGATAGCAGCAATAGAAGGAAGACTGAGACGATACAGGTACAAATCAGAACAGAGCAAACAGAACAAGACCTTTGAAAACAATGAAAGCCAGTTTTACAAAAACGTAAATGGAGAAAAAACAACAGAGCAACCGAACCCAACAGAAACAAAACCATTGTGGAGCAAGATATGGGAAGAACCAAAAAAGCACAACAAGAATGCCCAATGGTTGAAAAACATGAAAGATGAACTGCAGGAAATCGAAGAAGGAACCGAAACAGAAATTAACAAAGAAACGATCAAGAAAACCCTAAGAAAAATGGCAAACTGGAGAGCACCAGGCCGCGATGGAATACATGCATACTGGTTTTAAAAAATCACGACCCTGCATGAAAGACTAGCGCAGAAACTGAGTGGATGTATCCGCATAACAGACGTATCAGAATGCATGACGGAAGGAAGAACAACATTAATACAAAAAGACCCCAAAAAGGGAACGACCCCCAGTAACTACAGACCGATAACATGTCTACCAATAATGTGGAAAATTCTCACAGCACAACTGAGAGAACAAACCTACCAATCCCTGGACAAACGTGGACTGCTCCCCGAGGAACAAAAATGATGCCGGAAAGGACAAAGAGGGGCACATGATCTACTATACATTGATCAAAAGACCCTGAAGGAGGTGAAGAGCAGACAAAAGAACATAGCCATGGCATGGATTGACTACAAGAAAGCCTACGACAGAATCCCCCAAACGTGGATAATTGAATGCTTAAAAATATACAAGATACCAGACAGGATTATTAATCTCATCCAGAAAGCGATGGAAACATGGAGACTAAAACTGACAGCCGGAGGACAACACCTGTCTGAGATAAAAATACAGAGAGGCATTTTTAAAGTAGACACTCTATCACCACTATTGTTTATAATAGCCATGATGCCACTCAACTACATACTCAGAAAGTGTGATGCCGGATTCATGTTTACGGATACAGAAAAAAGAATAAACCACCTGATGTACATGGATGACCTTAAACTGTTTGCAACAAAAAAAAAAGAACTAGAAAAGCTGATAAATACAACCAGGATATTCAGCCAGGATATCCAAATGGAGTTGTGAATTGAACAATGTGCACTGCTAGAGATTAAAAGAGGAAGACTGGAGACGACAGAAGGTATAGAACTTTCCAACCAAGAGGAGCTGAGGGCGCTAGGAGAACAAGTAGTTATAAATACCTGGGAGTTCTGGAAGCAGACACAATCAAATATACAGAAATGAAAGAGAAGATTGGAAAAGAATATCTACGAAGAACAAGGAAACTCCTAGAAACTAAACTATATAGCAGAAACCTAGTAAAAGGGATAAACACATGGGCTGTATCACTAATAAGATACTCTGGACAATTCATAGGCTGGACCAAAAAAGAACTCAGGCACCTTGACCAGTGGACTAGAAAACTAATGACTATGCACAATGCATTGCACCCAAAAGACGATACGGACAGACTCTACATGAAAAGAAATGAAGGAGGTAGAGGACTGGTAAGTATAGAAGACTGTGTGGAAGACACCAAAAAAGAGCTGGAGAAATATGTAACCCAGAACACGGAAAGACTGATCACCACAGCAAGAGACACCAGCCCAACAAACAACTCCGGAAGCACTGAAACCAGAAACAAAAAGACAAGAATAGAAAAGTGGGAAGAAAAACAACTACATGGACGCTTTATAAAACTCACAAGCGATGAAGCCAATGAAAACAGCTGGGCATGGCTAAGAAAAGGACACTTGAACAGAGAAACGGAATCTCTGCTGACGGCCGCACAGAACAATGCGATTAGGACAAACTTTATTAAAGCAAAGATAGATAAAACCCAGGAAAACAGCAAATGCCGATTGTGTGGACAAAGAGACGAAACGATAAACTATATAATAAGTGAATGCAGCAAGCTAGCCCAAAAGGAATACAAGAACAGACATGACAGCGTGGGAAAAGAAGTACACCGGGAAATGTGCAAACAATTGAATTTCGAATATGCAAAAAAACGGAAAAAACCAAAATCATATGGGATATGAATGTACAAACAGACAAACCCATAACAGCAAGGAGATCGGATATGATAATAATCAAAAAGAAAGAAAAATCCTGCAAAATCGTACTTTGCCGTTCCAGCGAATCACAGAGTGAAGATCAAAGAGACGGAAAAAAGAAGCAAATATACTGAACTTGCCAGAAAATCGAAAGGAATATGGAACATGAAGAAAGTCAGTATAACACCAATAATCATAGGAGCACTAGGAACAGTCCCCAAAAAACATGGAGAAAAGACTAGGAGAAATAGGAATCAAAGGGATAACTGAGACCATACGAAGGACAGTAATGATTAAAACAGCTACAATCCTGAGAAATGTCCTCGAATGCGGAAACCAACCCACATAAGCAACGAATGGAGAACAAACACATGGAAGCATAAGACAACAGAACCAGGGAAAATACAACCGCACGAGAGAGGCGCAAGCATAGGCTGACACCACGAAAATTATGGACAGAGGGTTGAGGAGGGAAAGCGCAAACCAGACCTCCACTGGAAGAGCGCGGACAGCTCTGGGACCTTGGGGAGGCTTGTTGCCACTCGGGCCCCAGAGGGGACCAATGGCCTTCATCAGCGGGCAATCGGCGGTAGGTGGCTGTTGCGATACCGCAAGGTCATCAGCGGTGATGAACGCAAAGAAGTGGAGCATACTGGAAGTCTGAGGAGACTTGCTGTCACTCAGACTCCAGGGAATACCACAGGTTATTGGCATTGGGCGATCACTGACGATGACCTGTGTGATAACTCCTATTTAGTAAATAATAATAATAATAATACATAGTAACGGCTATCGGTTGCCTTTACCACTATTAAATACTTCAAATTGCCTTTAAATGTAAAATTATAAAAATATTATCAAATTTGTATTTAACACTTTCGCACATTATTCATCACATATCTCTCTATATATGTTTACCCTGACAATACATGTTCTTTATCGATTATGTCAAGACAATTAACGTAGTATTTCATTCTGTACTTACTTCTTTGATTTTCACCCACTTTATGTATCATGTTTAATATATCCCTCTCATGTTTGTCACTGGCAAATTGTCTCGTTGAGAATAATTGTAGTGCATGTAAATTCAACTGTTTTTTAATCATTACGCGTTTTCAGCATTCTTTATATAACGAATGGAGAACAAACACATGGAAGCACAAGACAACAGAACCAGGGAAAATACAACCGCACGAGAGAGGCGCAAGCATAGGCTGACACCACGAAAATTATGGACAGAGGGTCGAGGAGGGAAAGCGCAAACCAGACCTCCACTGAAAGAGCGCGGACATAACATAAAATAAAACATGGCGACTGGGAGCCTTAGACCAATAAAATCTGTCATAACTACCGTGTAATACTCGTGCTTATATACGAGACTTATGACGTCACGATCACACCTCTCGCTAAAGAGTGCCGAACCAAAAGGGAAGACTTCAAACAAAAAGAAAATATTATGTAAATTATTTAACATGTTCCTAGAATCGTTATTGGTCAATTGTGAACGCAAAAAACTGAATTTACTCATTCTCTGGATTGATTTTTAAAATTGATACCGACCCAGGCTATAAAATCGCCTATGCTGAGTTCAAATCCTATCGGCTCTATTCTAGTTAATATTGTTGCGAAATATATCAACCTTCCATTTCTCCATATATGAGTAAAGTTCGAAGATGTGTTCATTAAAGCGTAACTGATATATGGTTTCCAGTAGATGTTTACTTTATTCATTGCATTTATTTACTAATTAGTCACAAGCTATCAGGACTAACAGTCACTCGAAGATAAGGGTGAATGAGATTGATAGATTGTGTTAAATGATGAAGAATATTATGAGAGCATTGAAAATGATGAATGGAATTAACATATTTTGATTACTTATAAGGCCGCTTCATGACAAATATTTGTTAACATTGGATTTGAAGAAGACTATGTTGTAACCAGCAGACAGGCAGCCCTGTCGTTATGTCTTCCAAGATTGAGAAGGTGTTGGAATTAAACTCTGTTTGTGGAAATACTGTTTCATGACTGCTGTGAAGGATATTAACTTTCAATTCCTCATATATGTGTAAACGAGCAATATATGTTCACTAAATGGCATAAAATGTGTGCGTTACACTAGTTTATTTTAGTTTAGTCAGTACATAATTGTAAAGTGTTTGATATGTCGTAAACAAAGTAAACAATTATTAACGTTGGTCAAAATACGTGATTTGCTACATTTATTTTTTAAACTAGTATTCAGTATTCTTATTTAAATGCAATTTCTGTATTTCTTCATTTCAATTCCTACCGTATATATATATATATATATATATATATATATATATATATATATATATATCATTCGTATGTGTGCATGTGTGTTCGCTCGTCTGTTCAAGTTTTTTCTTTTTTTTCTTTGCTTTCTTTGTGATTCTATCCGACCTTGAATGAACCCATCATTACTGTTATTATGCAGGCATGTAGATCGCACAAATCCACGCTGACGTTGAATCTTTGACAGGCTGCGAATCAGACGTCACCATTAATGATGGTGGCAATTGGTGCCGATAGACATCACGCCCAACGCCGGCCTTTACATTCACGTCTGTTATTACAGATTGGATTGTCATTTTGTTCGTTGTTTGTATTTTTCTTTTTATTTTTGTTTGTTTATTTTTCTCGTTAGTTTTGTTGGTTTTGCTATATTGAACAAATGTTCTCTGGATCTATTTTCTTTCACGGATTAATTAGTCTTCAATAAATAGGCTCATTCAAGGTACTATTTTCTATTTCTTGTAGGAATATATATTTTTTTGAAATGATACTCCACAAGATTGATTGTCTGTTTTCTTTATATATTTACTTCATAAATATATTTTCTTTATACCTTCTATAATTTCTATTAAAGATTTTTGGTTTTATTCCTGCTGCGATATTAAGAAAACGAAGCTTCCAGACTATTAGTCAGTTGAAATAGCATCTCCATTGTTGAGAAAATAAAAGAAAATATATGAAACAATTACATCTTTAGATTAACGTGAGTAGCAGTGTGAGTACATGTGAGTGTGAGGGTGAAAATACCTCTACTAAAATATCGAGCTGGACTATATGTTAAAATCGAAGAAAGCTAGCCAAACTAAAAAGGTTGTTGTCTCACAATATAGATAGATATGTGTCAGAAATCACCAAGGAAAAATATTTATGCATGTGGCTTTAGTTGGCGAAGCTATCGAACAATCATATAGGGGAGTACCACTAACGTTACTGTATATATAAAATGTCGGTATTAAAGTTCATTTCTTATGAAACACAACATTCATTGTATAATTATTTAAATTTATTAAAAACACTTTTCTTTAACTTAAAAATATATAGTATTTGCTTAAAAACACCTTTTGTATTTACGTATAGTGAGATATGCGTATAACATATTTATATAAAGTTTTAAAATATAGAACAGCCTTGCGCCAGATTACCTTTCCTCGCATGTCGAGTGTTTTAGGGTAAATAAAAATTAGACAACGATGACTTGAGGAACAAAGATACTCAACCCTGAATCCGATTAAGGATGAGCAAATAAGGCAGGAGACATCTTGAATCTCGCTTGGCGTAGATTTGTTTTGTCTATAAGAAGAAGACATGAAATTCTACAAAAACAAATGCGAAAATGTACATGACAATTCAGTCAACTTTACCTTTGACACAACTAAAACTTTACGGCCTCAAAATTGGCTATAAAATCGTTAAAGTTAATTGAAATGACGTAAACGTTTAAAAGCAACAAATAAAACATACATATTGTTTAGAAGACGTTGGTTTTCTAGAGTATTTAACAGTAGAAGCATGGAAGGTACGGAAACTAAAGTTTCCCTTAATGCTTCCATAGATAAACGGAATAGAATATATCCATGTGATAGAACACCTTTTCACAGCTACTGAACCTATTTTTGCCCGATGAACATGGGGAAATGTTTATGTGACCATTATCTGTTTATTTCGACTTTAAAACTTGATTTAAGTAACTTGTGTGTGTAATAGAGTCCGGAGGATGGACACTGCCAACCTCTTATTGGTTCAGCGGCCCGTTGACAGACATGACAGGAACCCCGGGTCCACCGATTGCAGTCAAGTTAAATATTCCTAATACATGTTCAGCTCCCACATATAAGAAAGAAATAATACTACTTGAGCAGAGAGCTAGAGAATAATATATTCCTATTAATATGGAAATCCCATATTTTGAATTATTCTTCTTCTCTCGTGTGAATCAGATGGTTTTAGTGTTGGCATTAGTTTCCCCGATATTTTTCCATTTAGAAATCTTTCTGGAAAGACATCGGGTACTTATGGGAAACCCCACGAGAAGGTTGCCAAGATCCCTAAGTGACATTGGTACTGTGGAACCGACTGGATTCGAACTTGGAACACCCAGGTCTTCAGTCCGTGTCAATATCCACTTAACCACCGTCACCTCCCATTCTTCCCTCCGAAACACTGTGGGTCCATTTGAAGACACCCAACCGATGTAACGACCAAAAATAGCTATGGACAAATGGGTCGACAAAACATACTCAAACATTTGTGAATGTGGAGAAGATGACAATACGATGCATCACTACCTTGTCTACCCTCTTATATCCAACTGCTGCAACTAAATTGATAATTCAAAGGAGTGTATAAAAAAATGTAAAACTGTCAAATAATCACATGTTTTGAAGACACGAAAACATTAAAAACGAAGCGGCTCGTGAAAAATGTATTTCTGGTCTCCTGCAATTTTATTAGTAGGATCAAGACGGTACAACATAATCTAAGATATCCCAACAATATCAACATGGCTTCTGACGCATTTAATCTTACATTCCATTACCTACTCTGGTTCCAAGTCGAAACCCGTCCAATCCCGCGGATTAGTTTATCGAAGGCGCTATAAATTTCGTGAAATAATAGTTGTGCACGGCCGCCCCGGAATCAACCTTGACACTTTCCTACCGAAATGGATTACCCGCTCCCCAACAATGTCCAAGGTGTACATTTATAATTGTTTATGCTTGAGAGAATCCAATTCCGTTTTATTCGCATTACATGCCCGTTGCCAGTTTCTTCGTGTGGCCACTCGGTTGCTATCTCTAAGAAGTAAATATAATAACATGCTATTATGGAGGGAGACATTCATATGCGGCGCTCATACCTTCGACATCCGCGTCTGAACCGGTTATCACACATAATAAAACAGAAGACATTACTTTCGAAATTACTTTCATAATGTTATTATATCTAACAAGTGTATGCCCAATATCCGTCCGCAGATATGTCAAGGCAGAGACGAACGAGAAAGTAGTGTACAAATAAACGTCACGTCAGCGTCGTAACTTGGTTTTGTGAATGGACGGATAATGAAAATACTTTATTATGAATGAATAACACTTTACATAAATATGGAGACAAGTATTAATGGAGAATATACGAATGCAAATGACTGCAATGGTAAATTGAAATACTCAAGCATTTAAAAATAAACACAATTATTTTTAAAAATCATCATTTAATAGCAAAATATTGTATACAAAAAAATCTACCAGCGGATCTAGAGACATATACCCTGATCAGACGAAGACTAGTCTATATAAAAACTTAACATGTGTTGTCTGTCTATGTCTGCCTACAGCTTTGTCACTAATAATCTAATAACCTAGTCAATGTTGGCATGAAACATCCTTGAGATGACATATGTGGCATAGGGCATAACATGTTATAGCTTCTACTATTACTCTAACTTGTATAACTATAATTGTTCTTTCTGCTGCTGTCGTCGTTGTTATTAAGCCAGTCGGACTTCTGTACCAAGCCCCCAAAGGTAGTTCCTCAGGATCATCTGGTCTGCAGGAAGTCTTCTTCCTTCATCGCAGCTATTCGTTACAACTGCAAGCATGCAGGTATTTACATTAGATATAAAGAAAATCGAAGTTCAGCTATTGCATACGTAGTCGGGAAAAGTTTGGCCCAACCACAGAACCGTAAGTGTGCACATGCACAGAAGCAACGTTACCACCCTCACTTCATTAATTTTTGTTTCCGCGCCTGAGACGTTGTTGCTTACCCCACACAAAAGGACGTAACGACCAAATAACGACGTATCCTCGTGCCGACTCTTCCTGGATTTTCACCAGATCCCTGCTAGTCGAGTTACGGCCCTAATACCGCTGGGTGGCATTGTTAGGAATCAAAGTTCCAGACAACATAGCTCTGACACTCGTTGCCATCTAGTCTCTCATATGAAGGTTTGGATTGTATCATAGAATGATGATACGAATCAGTCCGACAGTGGTTTTGTTTCTGTCGGGCTAATAGATGGCTATGTTCTATCCTAGGAGGTTCACCCTCTCTGGCTTTACCCTCTCTCTGGGAAGAAGTTAGTTTATTGCTAATCGCTTAAGGCGCCACATCGTAGAAATGCCGACAGGACTGCTCAGACATTTTTTGTAAGCATGAGTTCACTTATCCTTGCGCGTGGCTTCTCAAGAACACACTTGATATTGTGCCTAACTTCTTGGAGATATAGTAAATAATATAAAGTGTTGGACTTTTAGAGGGTACTGCTGATGCTACGACTCAAAATTAATATTACCACTACTAACACTACTACTTCTACTATTACTACTTCTATTATTACTACTACTACTACTACTACTACTACTACTACTAAAGGTAACTGAAACTACCAGAAATTATCAAATCGTATATCTACTCCCCCCAATAGTGGCACCAGCTTCCGTTGGTACTACACACATAGTTGAGTACAGCAAAGGAGAACGGAAAAGCAGATGAGGGAGAGCACTGTTAAAACTGCAAAGGCGCGAAGAGTATTGGAATCTTGGGGAGGCTTATTGCCATTCAAATTCAAGTGAATGCCAACGTTTGTTATCAGCGAGAAATGAATGGTAAACAGCGGGTTAACTACTAGTTATTTGCAACGGTTATCGAAATAGGCTGAGAATACTGGAAATTTTGGGAGACTTGTATTCACTCAGACTCCAGGGAACACTATTTTATATTCCTAGTGAGCAATCCCTGATAATGACTCGTGTGCAAAACTATTAGTGAGTAAATAATAATACGCATTCATATGCTCCACATCTATTGGATATAATTTACCCAAATTCGTCTAGAAATAACCTTTTGATAGCAGATATTTTAATATTAATACCAGTAATTATGACGTTTAAAAAATCAATTCGATTGCGTGTGCTGACAGACGTGGGTAACAACCAGTAAGGCTGGTCCAAATTATTTCCATGCCCGGGAAACAACATTGTGAAGTGTCACATCCTTTTTTCGTTCCGAAAATTCTTCCTGAAACGCTAAAATTTAAAAAGACCAGCACTTATATTACATCCGATTAATGCTGTATTCAGCAAACATTTTGCAAATATTTCTCAAAACAAATTTTAATGTTCGTTGTGTTCTTTAGTTGTCATATTTCACCGCCTCTGTTAAAACTGTGCGAGGCTTTGTTTTCCGTAAAACGGGATATTTTCACATCGAAATATTTCAATTTCATCACGTTTTCGAATATATTAACTGATAATAAATAGCAACAATTTTTCTTTCAGCTTTGAATGTGAAAATTAATTTCAAAATAAACAATTAAATCGGATTCCTTGTTGCGAGCAAAGCGTTCATCTTTTGTTATGAGCTCATGTAAACGATAAAATCAATAGAGGTGAAAGACGCTTTGGCGAGAATGGAAAAGCGGCATAAAAATATTCCACAGAACATCATGGAGATAAGAGTATGTAGAGTTAGGAGACCATAGAATTAATGCGTGTGCAAAAGAAATAACGAGGGAGAAAGCAATAAATCAAGAAATACACATATCATATTGTATTACAGAGAGTATAAAAGAGACCTTGAGTTTACTTACGGCACCTTCGTAACCTTTGCTTCCCTTAATTTGTCTTTTAGTTCTCACATCCAATGAGCGATGGTTTTGACAAAGGGGGTAATAATTGCTGTTTTCTGGGTCGGAATCTATACTTTTAACTAGCTTCTTTTTTCAGCTCCTTGCATCTAGTGGCTTCATGCGTTGTCTGGAGCGATTTCCATTAAAAAAAATTCTGTAAACATAATTAAAATACAAGACTTCCCCCAGAAAAACGTATGGGGCCATTAATGGGCATATTCATTCAAGAGAAAATCGGGGAAACCAATATCAATAGCATAATTAAGCCGATTAAGGGAGGTGACTGCAGTTAAGTAGATAACGGCGCGTAATGACGACCTGTGCATACCAAGTTCGATTCCAGTCGGTTCCATAGCACTACTTTCACTTATGGACGTTGGCAACCTTATCTAGGTTCCTCATGTAACTACCTGAGTCTAAAACAAATCTTGAACAAATCAGAAAATCAATGCTAATAGCAACATCAAACTTGTCCAGCTAAGACGCTTCACCCATCTCTAATCTTCATCAGGAAAGCGGAAACCATTCGGCGACCAGACCGAACTCAAATGCTGCACATCAACAACAACCGGCAGTGAGAACAAGTAACCAACTGCTGCAGTTGACTAGGTCTTGTCAGTCGGTTATAGAGGTTGGTAACCGAGACCGCGACAAAGAGGAGCGTTCGTCATAAGTAGTAACTGTGGAAGTCAAACACGCATACGAATGGAGAGGATTAGGGTGATATCATTCTGATTTATACGGTTTACTTTTAAATGCGCTACGATGGTCGTTCAAAAACTATCACAAATAAAGCCGCATTTTCCAAAAAGAAGCTAAACTTAGACTGAAACCTTACTTTCTTTCTTCGAAAAACAAAAAAAGGACATATAGTTTTCTGCTATTCACAGCCTAGGTGCAACTGGAGGATAAGAGTTTAGGAGAGACCATCGGTTGGAGGTTGAGTGTCACCGCGCTTAGATTGGAAAAAACCGTGGAACATACAATATTTCTTAAGAGGAATTGATTATCCAAGAGGATGGCTTAATAAGTATTGGTTCACATTAGACTTGAAGACGACCATGTTGAAGTCGGCTAGGAATCAGCTTCGTGGTGTTTTTCTACAGACGGGACGCTCTAGGAAAGAAACTTTGTTCATGGAAGTTGCGTTTGGTCTTTGGTAAGGAGAGAGAAAAGAGAAAAATGTCCTCGGCTCTTGGTTGTTGCTGTGAATGTTTTATATGGGGAGATAGATTAGAGCTCAATCGAATTTCTATCATGAACATATCGATACAGGAGAATGAGGCTTGCAACATCTTTTTCTGTATGAAAGGAGCTGCAGAGAAGAGAGTATATCATTTTCCACTAGATTACAAAGTTCGTGTCATACCTTGAGGAGGAAGTTTCCCAGATATGACAGCAGTACTGTATCTTTGGACGAATTAAGCTCTTATATAGGTAGAGGGTTGCGTCAGGAGTAGATTACCTTCTGAGTTGACATAATGATCCAATCATTTTTCCAGCGACTTCAGTAACAGACTTGCTGTAAGTCTTCCATATCAGGTTTAGGTTAAGAGTCGGTACTAGAAGATTATCCAGGCAGGGTGATTCTTTAAGGAAAGAGACATTCATTTTAACTGATTAGAAATTTTAAAAAAAAGAGATTTTGTGGTGAAAAGAGAGAAGCTTGATTTTCGAGACGTTATAAGTGAAAGGCACTTGCTCCCATTGTACTACATGCTCAAAATCGGAAGAGTGGGAGTCAAAAAGATTTTGCCCATCAGTGGTCTTCGAGGTGCTGCCATATATAGTTGTATCGTCTGCGTAGATATCAACGAATGATCTCACTAACACGATTTAGAATAACATTTATAAATATCAGGAAGAGGGTAGGTTCAAAAATGGATTCCTGGGGTACGCCGGCATTGATATTTTGAACTTCGGACTACTGCCTGTCAACAACTACTTTTATAAACCCATCGGAGAGAGAATATTACATGGTTCTAAAGTACTTTTTCCAAATATTCCATGACTAACAAGTTTGTGAAGCAACCCTTTGTGCCAGACCGTATCGAAGGTCTTTGATATATCAAGAGATATTGACCTAAAAATAAGCTCTTGTCGATAGATTCACTGATCCTTGCGATATTTCAGTCATCACGTCAGCTATAGATCTGGCAGTACGCAAATTCATATAGTTTGTGACTAAGTAGATTGTTGCTGTGAAGGTGGTTGACGGCTTCTTCATTTACTGCAAGATATTATCAAATAGTATCGATACTATAATTTCATTTATCTAAGCGACAATTAATGATAAACTATGGGTACATTTCCTTTTCTTTACCACAACGCGTATCGTAGCCTATTTCTGTCAGATTTTTACAAGAGAGACACTTAGACACAAAGAGATGGTGATTATGCGTACGGTATAGATGGTATTAAGCTGAAACTATTTCAGGACATTTGTTAACCCTTATTCAACCTACCAGAACCAAACGAAACTTGAAGTAATTATGTGAAAATAATGCGAGTAAGAAATAAACCGGCGCAATAGAAACATCTGATGAATGTCACATGGGAGCAGGAAACTCGGTTTAATGTTTGGGCATGAAGGTATGGTTATGACTTTCAGAATTAGACGGAGAGCGAGTCAGACAGAGAGACAGAGAGGAGAAGGGGGCCTGAAAAATAAAGAAAGTGGATTTTACGTTAAAGGATTATTGATTTATCTTTGTTTTCTGATTTTATTTCCTCAAATTTCATCAATATATATATATATATATATATATATATATATACATATATATACATATATATGTATAGACATATATATATATATACATATATAGACATATATATATACACACATATATATACATATATATGTATAGACATATATATATACATATATAGACATATATATATATACATATATATACATACATATATATATGTATATACATATATATATACACATATATATACATATATATATATATATAAACATACATATATATATATATATATTTATATATATATAAGATTTCAGCTGACGTTTGTCCAGTTGTCTTAAGCGAATTGGTGTCGTAAATTTCTCATCCGACCTTGAGTGATGCAATCTATTGATTTCTGTCCCAAGTCTCCCTGAAAATGAGATTATCAGCCGTCCCTATATAAATAGGATAATTTTCTCCTGCTTTTATGGTGATCATAGCTTCGGGGCAACCAAAAGAAAACTGAAAGGTAGACAGTTGGATTTTTCTATTGGATCAAATTCCAAGAATTATTCCAGCAGAATGAATAAAAAAGGCTTTGGATCAGGGATAAAAACAGGAGTTCAATTCAAGAAATCCGAGCGAACTGAACATAATTACATTCTACTGACAGCAATGCTTAACGATCAGTTCTTTGTCCAAGAATGATATTTTCAGTGTATGAAAAGGTGTCTCCAGACACACTGTATTCTATCAGCTTGTATTTAAAAGAATATCTCATTTCCAGTGGTTGTTTTTTGCGAAAAACTATTCGAGTATTAACTTATAAAAAGATCTATTCTTATATAATCTAGATTATTTATTAACTGTTTATCAATAAACTGGAAAATGTGACTCATTGACTCATCAATTGAGCTCGGTTAGTTGTTTGAATAAAGAACAATGAGTTTGTAAAGCCAGTTAAATTATTTCAAATGAAAAGACAAAATCTAAAATTTATCTTTATGTTTGCTATATGCTCTTTCTCTTTCTTCATCTTACTTTTTCCTTACAGCTATGGGTTGAAAAGAATTAATACTTAAGATATGTCTTAGGGTTTAAAATAGAAGATTGCAATATTCTATTTATAGTCAGTTTTATTACCTTTAACTATTAATCAACAGAGGGAGAGAGAGAGATACAGAAGCGATACTGATAGACACTTTATAAAGTAAGACAGGAGTGGGTCAAAAAACATACATGAAAAAGGATAAGAATAATAGAGAGAAAAATAGTAAATGATGGTCACTTGGTGATTTAAATGCAAATTATGATTGCTTAGTAAAAATAAAATGGAATTATTTTCAACCGTGACTAATCCGAAAATAAGAAATATCTTAACATGTAGTTTATCTGATGGAAATATATAGGAACTATCCCTACGAAAAAGTTTAATATAATGGTAGTTACTGTTAATACATCTCTTTACATAAAACGTTTTTAGGTCATATTCGTCGGTCAGTTGGTCCATCCTCCCCTTGGTTTCTATTTATTTGCCTCCTCACAAGAGCAGACTTAAACAAAAGTACTGTTTTTCATGTGTCGAAAATCCAGTTCGCTAAAAAGGTTCACTACAGATTAAAAAAAAAAGAAGTATCTAAGTATCTCCACTGACAGAAGAAAGAAAATATTAAGTATAGTATCAAAACAGATAGTACACTTGATCATAGCACGGATGCCAATGAGTCGTCCGTCATTTGATCTGTTACACTTAAGCTACGAATGTTATTTTTGATTCGTACTCGTTTTGCTTTCAGATGCATCCACACATCCTTATAAGAGGTTCCGTCCGTCATTCGAACGGTCGGTAACATGTGAATTAGTTGCTTTACCAGACGAGGAAAGGCTACACACGTCTATTTTCCTTATCGTCAATAGACAATTACAAGTAATTATATTTGAACTAGCAGGGCTACGCGGCAAAAGTGTTACATATGTCTATTAAAACTTTTCTCTATCTTTCTGTTTTCCCCCTTCCCCCGTTCCTCCTCTCTTTTTCCATCTCCTCTCTCTTGGCATGCACACACATACACACACACACACATTTGTAGATTCTTCGGTGAATGTGTCGGCGTAAGGGTAATAACTCCTTGGAAAAAATCCGAGTTAACTCGCTTAAGTTAGTCGCTGGAAAACAGACCCCTAGTACGAAATCTACACAAGTTTAAAGTCGAAATGTTAGATATTATTGATCTGAGACAATGTTGATAAAGAAAATACCAACTGTAATTGGTGTTAATTTCGTAGTTGTTTTTTTATATTTTTAACCGGAAATGGATAAATACATACACACAGAGAACTGTTCCTTATATTTTAGATTAAAAGCATATCCCAAAAGTATTTTTAATATATTTTTAACTGTTTTAATCATTAAATGTTTAGTCAGGAGTCAATAACTAAAACTCAAGAAACCTACAGAGCACTGATGAAAGTATACCTGAAAATACTAACTCACTAACATATAGAATTTGGTCTCTTTCGATCGAGAATTTCTAAGCACCGGAAACAATTATCAATCATCGACAACAATTAGAATGATTTCGAAATGTAAATTAATTGAGCGAAAAAAATAGAAGTCGAATTGTGGTAATGAGATATCATGACGTAATTTCCGGGTGCAATGTTAATTGAGTTAAATTAATTATGGAATAATTAATTAAAAGTAATTAATGTTCAACACACTTTCGGTGTGACGTGTGTCACCAAGTATTATTTTCACAAATGATTTATTCGAACGATCATAATCTTTGTGTTGAAATGACGACTACAGACGTATATGGGCAAATCAGAAAAGGAGCCAACTCAAAGACAGCAACAAACTGTATTCTGTCAGATGGAGTTCCGGATTTTTAAAGACTTCCAGTTTTTATTTTTTAAATCAAAGTAAAATTTAAAAAACAGTTGTGAAAAAGTTTGATTACTTCCTCCAAAATAAAATCCCATATTTCAATACTTATTTTTTCTAAAATTATGTATTTAAAATAAAAACAAAAAGATTTTATTAATTCCTCCAAAATAAAATTACATATTTGAATACTTATTTTTTCTAAAATTATGTATTTAAAATAAAAACAAACAGATTTTATTATATTTTCTGAAAAAAATCAAACCACTAATTTGATTACTTATTTTTGTAAAAAAATATTTTAAATAAAAATTAGTGCAAACCTTTCACTGATTTTCTTTAAAACTAAAACAGGTTATCGTATTATTAGAAAAAAAAATCAAAACGGCAAGTCTTTAATATCCGGAACTCAATCTGACCAAACACCGTTTGCTGCTGATTTTGAGCCGGGTATTCTTCTGGTTTGTTTTGTAGTATATACGATAACAGCTGAATGATAAATTTTGTTCTCTTCTGAATTGCAAATCCAAAAGTTATATTTCTTGGGTCGAATTTGATAATCGTGGAAAATTAATTGTTTTTACTTGACCAGAAGATCAAGGAAGCATTTCCAGGCCAGATTGGTTAATAAAATCAATTCGTATCAAGCTAAACCTTATGTGTGCAAATTAAAAAGGTGTCAAAGGTGTATCATCATTTGTAGGCTGGAAAAACTAACGATAATAGAAAAAAACCTACATATTGTGACTTGGATTCATGGTCCACCATTATTGGTGAAACAAAGGCTTGTATTACTCGATCAATTGTAGGAGAGCAGAAAATGCGACAGCGTTATTGGTTAGCGAATAATAAAACTCGACTAAATTAAAATTTTCACACAAAGCATTGGCGCTTAAAGAGCTTACCAGAGGGCAGTCGATTAGTCCGGGACAGGGAGAGAGAAAGGGAGAGGGAGATAGACCGAAGTCTCTGGCTGATCAAAAACTGGAATAAAAGAAAGAGTACAATGATTTATTTCCCAAATTCACGTATCTGTCCTGGTTCACAACAGACAAGACAATATAACATAACGCGTATTAAGGACAATGTAACATCACAACATTGTGTATAAAGATACGAGGCGGGTGTTTAAATATAGAGTCAGTATGGAAAATTTCCACGTAAATTTAAAAATTATGTAAAGTGAAATTTACCAATAAAAGTTTGCGTATCCCGGCAGTTTTACAAGGTGAATTAGTTCGTTCTCATTCGTTTAAACCAACAGAGCGAGATCGGTAAATTTGGATAGTTGCTTCCCCCATGAAGGAGGGGTTGGATTTTTATGCATATGTGTGTATGCTATGAAGGAGAAATGAAGCCCGAAAAAGATTTATAAAATTCAATTTGTCGATGTTTCTTTATTAATAACGTTTGTGAAAGTTATTGTTTAGAAGAAAACGACGACAGAGAGAAGATAATATCGAAACTTTGACTGACAAATCACCACAGAAATAAAACCAGCTAATTCTACCGAAGAAATATACGCACTGTGGGGATTGAAGAACACACCAGCTATTCGACAATTTAAGCATATTATAGTCTCATTGCTTTTCATGACGTCTAACGTGTGAGAGCAGACGTTCACGCGTCTTTCTTTCAAATAAGATGTGTCAATCACTGAGGAACTTCCCAATAACTTCAAGTCTTGTGCCAACGTCTGTATAGAATTGAGAGCGCAATTCAATTGTTAAGCAACATCTCGCAGATTGTGCGAATCAGTTCTTCGTCAACTTGATGATGCCTCGCGTCGCGGTTAGTAGAATTTATCTCTCCATACTTCATATCCGACTACTGGTTTCGACTTCGCCATTCAATTGGATACATTCTTCCGTTTTCATCAAGGTTGTTGTCTCCGTAAACATTCTGTATCATTATCCATGTCAGAGTGCAAGAAGCTCAGCTTCGTCAAGAAATCAATATGTTTCTTTAGTTCGGCATATATTATTTACCTGCAAACCATGAAAACAGGTGCGTAAGTGCATGCTACGAAACGAATTACTCTACTTCATGTGCCATTTGATCAAATAGTAAAACGTGTATCTAATTTCTCATTACTTTCAGTGCAGTTCCAATAAATCACTTTTGAAAAGTCAATAAATAGAAATTTAACGAACCACGATTTTTCGACTTGTAGCCATCATATATATATATATATATATATATATATATATATATATATATATATATATATATATATATATATATATTAGCACCCCCCGCTTTCTCGGGTCGAATACTATCGTAAATGATATTGCAAGCTACTATTAAGCGTAATGCAAAGTTTTTTGTAAACAAACAAATAAGTCACTGTCAAGTATAAGTAAACGTTTATATAAAAGCACTGTAGATATCATTTACTAGCTGTCTATTGGTTAGATGATTGTAGGTTCGATCCCTGTTTTGGGATAGCTGCCAATCGTGCCGCACTGAAGAGATGTGATACAGCGAAACAGTTTGTCTGTTTATAATTATATATATATATATATATATATATATATATATAACACTTACATTATATATTCCGAATCCAATTTTAAAAATTAAAAATACTGGAAGCTACACAAACCTATCGAATAGTTTATATATTTTTGTATTTTAATACAAAAAAGACCATTAGAAAAAATAAAAAAATAAAAACGGTATAATTGAACAGACAAATGCTTGCATAAATATATATATATATATATATATATATATATGTGTATGTATATATATAAATATATATATGTATATATATTACTATTTCATGTATATATATACATATATATATATATATATATATATATATATATATATTACTATGTCCTGTATATACACATATATTATAATATTATAAAATAATATATTATGTATAGATGAGATGTTCAGTATTTCCTCAATACGTGATTAGAACTTTGTAGTAGTAAGGCAAGTAATCTATACAGAAACGTAGCGGATAATGAATCTAACAAATCTGATGTTTAGTCACTACCACAGGTTAGATATGAAAGCAACCGTAAACCGTCTATTTACCCAAGTAGCCAGATGATTTTCTTCGGGAAAGAAACATTAAAATGTATGTGCAACTAACTTGCGATAAATATACTTTGATATTCCTATATATTCACACACACACATATATATGTATAACTTTATATATATATATATATATATATATATAAGAGTTTTTAAAAAGGTTTAAGGCAATGCGAAGATCCGGGTTGCTGGAAGCTGTGAAGAACAAAAACAGAACAAAACCGAAATAAGTCGGATATAGATCGAAAGGTTTGTTTATTTTTCTAGACAGCAAGGGTGTTAGTTTGTAATGTCCGGATTGTCAAGAATCAATTTGATATTTCGAGAGATTTTTTTTTTTTTTTTCTTCTTCCTCTCCTTGTCAAAAATAAATAAAAGAAAAATCCCGGGTACCGAGAAAATGCCAGGAGCGCTGGGGGGTTAAACCGGAAGTGTTCAGAGTAAAGTATTCAGAGGAAAACTAAATAGATTCATTTTATTTATTTATTTATTTTTTTTTTTTTTTTAAATATATATATATATATATACACCCATATATATATGTAATTGTCTGTTGTTTCTATTTATTTAATTTTATTTTTTTATATATGTTTACTATTATTGTTATTTGTTTTTTTTTTGTTTTTGTTTTTTTTTTTTGTTTTTTTTTTTTTTTTTCCGTATATAAAACGTAGTTATTACTTATAGTATATATGTTTGTCAACAGGCTGATACCGGCATTAGATTTTAAATGTGTGTTGATAGCTAATTATTTGTTGTCGGTGCAGTATATTAAAATTTAGTTATGTCTGGTTAAGTTTAATCCTTATTTATTGGTTTTAATTTATCTCTTAAATGCCTATTGTTTTAGTTATGGAAAGTTTGCTGGTTAAGGGGAGACAAATCTCTTATTTTTGGTATTCTGTTATTCTGTTAATTGGCTTTGTATGTTGAATTTATTTAACTAAAGTAATGGTCAATTCTTAGTATAACGGATATGATTTGTGCAAATAGTGTTTATTATGGGGGGGGGTTATTATCTGGGGATGGGTTCGGGGGGGGGGTAGGTTATATGATGAAGGTAGAATTTAATTCATGTCTTTGATTCAAAAATGGGCTAAGTTTGGAAATGAGAATAGCTTCCATCAGTCTTAGGTCGCCTAGGTTCCTGGTCGAGGCTAAAATGGAAACTTTTATGTCTTGTTGTGTAGTATTGCATGAGGAAGTATGTTTGAAGAAGGAAGATATATTTGTATTCATGTGTTCTTTTATACGTTGGTGTAATTGTCTTGTAGTATATCCAATATAGGAGTGGTTACAAATAGTGCATGATATATTGTATACACAGTTAGTGCGGTGGCATAGTCCAGTGGTAGGAATGGGACAATTGGCTAGTGAGCATGGTTCTTGGGTGCGTGTAGTGCGTTTTTTGGAAAGGTGTTGGCGTAAGGTGGTGCCGGTGTGGGTGAGTTGAATGTCTAGTTTTTCTTTATGTATTGCACTGCGGATGGCATTAGTGATTCTGTCGTTAAAGAAAGGTAGTTTTAGGAAGCATGTGTTGGAGAGTGTGTTGTGTCTGCGTGGTCTGGTCTTGCTGAGGTGGGTTATTGTGGAAGTGGGGTAGCCGTTGGTGATTAGGGTTTGATGGAAGTCTTTGGTGTGTTTAATTTTATTGGCAGTAGATGAGCATTTATTTTGTATGCGGGTAATTTCATTACGGGCATAGTCTAGTTTGGCTTTAAGGGGCAGGGCAGATTTAAAATGAACAAATAGGTTTTTACAGGCAGGTTTTCTGTAGAAGTTGGTCTGTATAGAACCGTCTTCTGTGATTTTGAGGTTGAAGTCGAGGAGAGATAGTGAGCCGGAGTCGCTAGGGTGTTCAATAGTAAATTTTATATGGGGGTCGGTGTTGTTGAAAGTGTCGAAAATGCTGATAGCTTCCTCACGAGATGAGGTGAGGACAAGAATGTCATCTATGTATCTAGTGAAGAAGATATGTGAGTGGCAGGTGTTGAGGGCTTGTTGCTCGAGTCTGTCCATGTAGGATATGGCTAAGAGGCCAGACAGGCTAGAACCCATGGGAAGACCAGTAATCTGTTTAAATATGTGGTGTTGGAAGGTAAAATATGTATTGTTAATGATAATGTCTAGGAGTTGGTGTATGTCTTCAGGTGTTAACCCGAAGAGTTCTAAGTTATCGGAGGAAGAGATGTGGTCGGAGATGAGGTCAATGGCTGGGTGTGCGGGTATTGATGTGTATAGGGAAACAACATCGAGGCTAAATGTGTATTTGTTAGAGCTTAGCTGTTGTTGTTGGAGTAGGTTTAGTCTGCTAATGACTTGGTCAGAGCTGCTGACATGTGCAGGGAAGGTAGGGAGTAGTGGTTTCAGGAGTCTAGAAAGTAGCCAGGAGATTTTATATAATGGTCCTTCGACGCTGGAGACGATGGGCCTAATTTGAGTGTGATTGCTGGTCTTATGGGTTTTGATAAGGTGGTAGAAGGTAGGGAGCGTGCTATTTTTAGTAGTGAAATTAATTTTGTATTTCTTAGGGAGGTTGCGTTTGGCGCAGATTTTAGACCAGGTATTGTTTATAGTATTTTGGATCTTAATGGCTGATATGTTAGGGGCAGGAGTGTATAATGTGTTATTGTCTAGGTGTTTTAGTGCAAGGGTGTTATAAGAGTCTTGCGAGACGACGCAGAATTCTTTGCCTTTATCGGAGGGTAGGTAGATTAAGTCTTTATCTTTTAGTGTTTTAAGTGTAAGGCGTTGGGATCTGGTGATGTTAGGGGTGATGTGGTGTTGTTCTTGTTGCAGTATGGTAAAGATTCTTTGTTTTAATCTGGTGAGTTTGTGGTCGAGTAGGTGGTTGCTGGGTGGAGGGTGTAGAGGATGGTCTAGTTGGTAAACCGGGAAGGATTCGTTAGGGTTGTTCGTGTTATTGGGGTGGTCAGGGGTATTGGAATTGAATGCTGAGAGCCATTTCAGGTGGTAGGCTGTTCTACAGAATTGGGTTTCTATATTGAATTTTGCATGGTCGTTCAGTTTTTGGGTAGTAATGAATTTGGGGCCAAGGCTGAGTAGATTTGTTTCATCTGTAGAAAGGGAGTTGGTGAGGTCAGTAACTAGGGGGTGGGTAGCTTGAGGAATGTTAAGGTCATGTGTGTGGTCGATATTTGTTCCACTAGGTGTTTGATGTTGAGGGTATTTTAATGAAATTGATTCTTGACAATCCGGACATTACAAACTAACACCCTTGCTGTCTAGAAAAATAAACAAACCTTTCGATCTATATCCGACTTATTTCGGTTTTGTTCTGTTTTTGTTCTTCACAGCTTCCAGCAACCCGGATCTTCGCATTGCCTTAAACCTTTTTAAAAACTCTTATTATTACTCCCAGCAATGCTTACAGCAAACTACCAATTTCTATTAACCCTACGTCTAGGCCAGACACAGTTTGCACTAATTAAAAGACTATTCCGACTCTCCGAGAAGCGTGCCAGACTCAGCTGCCAGATCACTTTCCTTAAGAGATGCCTTAAACATAATGTCATACCCAACACCATACGGAATATCCACTTACCTGCTTGCCTCCAACTCCCCAGACTCTATCCAACCCGTAAGTTCCTATACACCTACTGTATCAGGAACATCATAAAATTCCTACATTGCGAGCTACACAAAATCATCCGCAACATCACAGAGATGAAATCGTCTGACCCCGAATCAACTGACCAATCAGCACAGACCATATCCACATCTGTCGACCACGCCTATCTCCAATGCTTCAACCTAGAGAAGAATAGACTCCAACGGAAATTCACCTGGCTTTCATTAAAATACCCTCAACATCAAACACCTAGTGGAACAAATATCGACCACACACATGACCTTAACATTCCTCAAGCTACCCACCCCCTAGTTACTGACCTCACCAACTCCCTTTCTACAGATGAAACAAATCTACTCAGCCTTGGCCCCAAATTCATTACTACCCAAAAACTGAACGACCATGCAAAATTCAATATAGAAACCCAATTCTGTAGAACAGCCTACCACCTGAAATGGCTCTCAGCATTCAATTCCAATACCCCTGACCACCCCAATAACACGAACAACCCTAACGAATCCTTCCCGGTTTACCAACTAGACCATCCTCTACACCCTCCACCCAGCAACCACCTACTCGACCACAAACTCACCAGATTAAAACAAAGAATCTTTACCATACTGCAACAAGAACAACACCACATCACCCCTAACATCACCAGATCCCAACGCCTTACACTTAAAACACTAAAAGATAAAGACTTAATCTACCTACCCTCCGATAAAGGCAAAGAATTCTGCGTCGTCTCGCAAGACTCTTATAACACCCTTGCACTAAAACACCTAGACAATAACACATTATACACTCCTGCCCCTAACATATCAGCCTTTAAGATCCAAAATACTATAAACAATACCTGGTCTAAAATCTGCGCCAAACGCAACCTCCCTAAGAAATACAAAATTAATTTCACTACTAAAAATAGCACGCTCCCTACCTTCTACCACCTTATCAAAACCCATAAGACCAGCAATCACACTCAAATTAGGCCCATCGTCTCCAGCGTCGAAGGACCATTATATAAAATCTCCTGGCTACTTTCTAGACTCCTGAAACCACTACTCCCTACCTTCCCTGCACATGTCAGCAGCTCTGACCAAGTCATTAGCAGACTAAACCTACTCCAACAACAACAGCTAAGCTCTAACAAATACACATTTAGCCTCGATGTTGTTTCCCTATACACATCAATACCCGCACACCCAGCCATTGACCTCATCTCCGACCACATCTCTTCCTCCGATAACTTAGAACTCTTCGGGTTAACACCTGAAGACATACACCAACTCCTAGACATTATCATTAACAATACATATTTTACCTTCCAACACCACATATTTAAACAGATTACTGGTCTTCCCATGGGTTCTAGCCTGTCTGGCCTCTTAGCCATATCCTACATGGACAGACTCGAGCAACAAGCCCTCAACACCTGCCACTCACATATCTTCTTCACTAGATACATAGATGACATTCTTGTCCTCACCTCATCTCGTGAGGAAGCTATCAGCATTTTCGACACTTTCAACAACACCGACCCCCATATAAAATTTACTATTGAACACCCTAGCGACTCCGGCTCACTATCTCTCCTCGACTTCAACCTCAAAATCACAGAAGACGGTTCTATACAGACCAACTTCTACAGAAAACCTGCCTGTAAAAACCTATTTGTTCATTTTAAATCTGCCCTGCCCCTTAAAGCCAAACTAGACTATGCCCGTAATGAAATTACCCGCATACAAAATAAATGCTCATCTACTGCCAATAAAATTAAACACACCAAAGACTTCCATCAAACCCTAATCACCAACGGCTACCCCACTTCCACAATAACCCACCTCAGCAAGACCAGACCACGCAGACACAACACACTCTCCAACACATGCTTCCTAAAACTACCTTTCTTTAACGACAGAATCACTAATGCCATCCGCAGTGCAATACATAAAGAAAAACTAGACATTCAACTCACCCACACCGGCACCACCTTACGCCAACACCTTTCCAAAAAACGCACTACACGCACCCAAGAACCATGCTCACTAGCCAATTGTCCCATTCCTACCACTGGACTATGCCACCGCACTAACTGTGTATACAATATATCATGCACTATTTGTAACCACTCCTATATTGGATATACTACAAGACAATTACACCAACGTATAAAAGAACACATGAATACAAATATATCTTCCTTCTTCAAACATACTTCCTCATGCAATACTACACAACAAGACATAAAAGTTTCCATTTTAGCCTCGACCAGGAACCTAGGCGACCTAAGACTGATGGAAGCTATTCTCATTTCCAAACTTAGCCCATTTTTGAATCAAAGACATGAATTAAATTCTACCTTCATCATATAACCTACCCCCCCCCCGAACCCATCCCCAGATAATAACCCCCCCCCATAATAAACACTATTTGCACAAATCATATCCGTTATACTAAGAATTGACCATTACTTTAGTTAAATAAATTCAACATACAAAGCCAATTAACAGAATAACAGAATACCAAAAATAAGAGATTTGTCTCCCCTTAACCAGCAAACTTTCCATAACTAAAACAATAGGCATTTAAGAGATAAATTAAAACCAATAAATAAGGATTAAACTTAACCAGACATAACTAAATTTTAATATACTGCACCGACAACAAATAATTAGCTATCAACACACATTTAAAATCTAATGCCGGTATCAGCCTGTTGACAAACATATATACTATAAGTAATAACTACGTTTTATATACGGAAAAAAAAACAACAAAAAAACAAAAAAAACAAAAACAAAAAAAAAAACAAATAACAATAATAGTAAACATATATAAAAAAATAAAATTAAATAAATAGAAACAACAGACAATTACATATATATATGGGTGTATATATATATATATATATTTAAAAAAAAAAAATAAATAAATAAATAAATAAAATGAATCTATTTAGTTTTCCTCTGAATACTTTACTCTGAACACTTCCGGTTTAACCCCCCAGCGCTCCTGGCATTTTCTCGGTACCCGGGATTTTTCTTTTATTTATTTTTGACAAGGAGAGGAAGAAGAAAAAAAAAAAAAAAATCTCTCGAAATATCAAATTGATTCTTGACAATCCGGACATTACAAACTAACACCCTTGCTGTCTAGAAAAATAAACAAACCTTTCGATCTATATCCGACTTATTTCGGTTTTGTTCTGTTTTTGTTCTTCACAGCTTCCAGCAACCCGGATCTTCGCATTGCCTTAAACCTTTTTAAAAACTCTTATTATTACTCCCAGCAATGCTTACAGCAAACTACCAATTTCTATTAATATATATATATATATATATATATATATATATATATATATATATATATATATATATATACATATAAATAAAACTAATGAAGAAGAATGGACTTCTTCCCAAATGTCATAAACAATGTTCCTAATCATATTCTAAGATCATTTGTAAACATCTATCGACTAATTATAGAAACTGTTCGAAGAGCATTGATGATCTTTTTGACTCTCTCTTGCTCTCTCTCTCTCTCTCTCTCTCTCTCTCTCTATCTATCTATCTTTCTCGCCTCCAACTGAGAGAACGTGGTACAATGGGGAAAAGTGGCTTGTTATTTTAACGCCTCAAAAACAAAACTTCTCTCTTTGCACTACCAACACTCGGATCCTCACTTTACCTTACATGAAATGAATTGTTCTTTCTTCGAGGAAGACTCTTTCGTCGATAAGCTTCTATGACTGACTTTCACCCCAGACCTGAAATGGAAGACTGTTCCTGAAGTTGCTGGGGAAATGGTCGGATCTTTCTACCGCTCTAGGATTTACTTCACGCTGGCGCAATCCTCGACCTGTATAAGAGCCATATTCACCATGATATGAGTGTATTGTTGTTATATTTGAGTATGTGCTGCTTTGAGCACTCTTTCCTGTCTTGACCCGCAATCTAGTAGCAGGAGGTTCCTTTCTCGTCTCTACAGCCCTTTCCACACAGAAGAGATGTTGCTAGTGTAATGTTAGTTATTCTACTTACAAACAAACGCACTGATATACTAGTTACCAACAATATTTTAATATTAAATTCAATCTATTTTTATTCATTTTCATTATAATTTTATAAATAATAACGGTCTAATTCATTAAGGTGTTATATACGTACCACTATATTATTTTAAACTTATTTCTGTGTCGGCATCGCAAACCTTTCTCACTCCGTTGGTTTATTATGTTAGTATTGTTGCGTTTTCTAATTCTTATTTGTTTCCACATAAATAGATTGCACCTTCAATTAAAACTTATATGTTTTTGGAGCATACATCAGACGGGCCATGAGATTATGGGTGTACAAATTCTCTCTGACCAATAATACTTAGACAGAGCCGTTTAGTGTGTTTGTGCAAGTTTTGAGAAATAATGCTTGCGGTTGTAGAATCTTTATTTCGAATTTCCGATCGAAATTCCGATGTAGATTTTGTCATTAATACCATCTTCTCTCGTGGGAATGGTTGCTTTCTACACAATATTTTTCTAGGTTGTAAAGTAGTCTTTAAAGTGTATGCGTGTTTTTTTCAAAGTATAATTTTAAAATTGTTTAATAAACAATAATGTTTTTAATGTATAACTTCGTCTTTTACGAAATTTGTTTTAACTTTTAAATCTTTTGTTTTCAATCACACGACAACGAAAAGACTCCCCTATCTCATGAATAATAATTTTGATTAAAAAAGGAGTAAATTCATATTAATCTATGAAAATAAAAATAAAAAGGAGTCATTCTAAAAGTGAAATAATCTTCCTCATTCTTCCTGTTAGAATATTTACTTTTCAGTGGGTCGGTGAAACTGTGTGCCGCAATTATTATGTGCTATGTGCACTTACTCCTTCTCATTCCATTTTCAAACAAAATATGACTTATCCTAATTAATGTTGGCGGATCTTTCTTTTTGGTTTTTCAAAAATTAATTCTTAATCTGAAAATATTTGACATGTGCTCATTAACAATTAAATTTATGAAAAGTCTTTGCTCTGGGAAATTGAAATTGCAAATGTTTTATTTCATGTTTCATTTTAACATTTATTTTGTTAGGTGTACATTTTGTTGTCGAGTAATCACTTCTTAAATGTTTAAACACTCTCATATAAATATTTTTTATCGACAACTTTTCGCGAAAGAAAATCTGATTCATGTTAATCCTTATGCAAAAACGGAATAAATATTTTGAAGATATTTAGGTATAATACTTTGAAATTTTTCGAGGCTGTACCGGATTATCGGATTAAGAATAATCGATTTGTGTGTATATTTCTTGTTTTTTATTATTATCAATAGAAGAAGAAGATGAAGAAGAACAACAACAACAACAAGAAGAGAGAGTAACTTTAGAATAAGAAGGAGAAGATGAAAATGAATAAAGATTTGATCTCTCAGGATTATGGCTTACTTGTATGCGCCAGCTCAGCAAGGTGAGAGCATTAAATAAAAAATGCGTTCATAGCTTTAGTATGAAAAGCGTTCAAGTGTTTAAGAATAGCCTTTTATTTTTCAAAGAAATAACTATTTGTATATGGAAATTCCAAGGCGCATCACAAGACATGAATGACATCATCGGAACAGTGATGAGACTAAAGTCGTAAATAATCCAAATTTAAAAGACGAAACTACATGGTTTCCTTTCGTTAAGTCATCCGTTAGCATCTAATGAACTTTTTATTATTATATAGACTGCTTGAAAGAATAATCTGGGATACCACCCAGATCCTTCGTTACGTCGTTACAACTATATTGATTGTCTCTACATTTTTAGAACGAGCCCGTTGATTATCTCCATGAAATTGGCGAAAAAAATCACAAAAGCAAGATTAGGTGACTAGGGAGGTTGATTCAGTACGGCGATTTTCTTTCGAGTTAAGGATTGTCGGATCTTTGAGCGTTGTGATAAACTACATTGTCGTGGTAAAGAAAAGGATCGCCCTGTCGGCTCTAGTATGTTTCTCCCTAACTGATCTGATTCTCCAGAAATCAAAACCTTATTTTTCCTTTTTATCCTTACCCCCCCCCCCAAAAAAAAAATAGATATTAGAAAACAGTGACTTAGGGTCAATCATGTTGAGAACAAAGACGATTACTAATGCCAAAGAATAATGTTTTCTGGGAGTAATGTTTTTTTTTCTTGAATTAATGTTTTTCTTGGATTGGTGTTTTCTAAGAGTAATGCCTTCCTTTCTCAGTAGAATTTCTTATTCAGAGCGATGTTCTCACTTTCAATGTGAACATTTCTTCTGAAATCAATGTATTTGGGGAGGAGCATATTCTGAGATCAGTGTATTCTGGAAGCAACCTATTCTCAGAGCAATGTTTTTTAAGAGCAATGTATTCAGAGAGCAATGTAGTCAAAGATCAATGTATTCTGAGAGCAATCTATTCGAAGAGCAATATATTCTAAGAGCAATATATTCTAAGAGCAATGTGTTATTGCTATCTGAGAGCAATGCATTCTAAGAGTAATATATTCTAAGAGCAATGTATTATTGCTATCTAAAAGCAATGTATTATGAGATCAATGTATTATAACAGTAATATATTCTAAGAGCAATGTATTATTGCTATCTAAGAGCAATGCATTCTGAGAGCAATATATTCTAAGAGTAATATATTCTAAGAGCAATGTATTATTGCTATCTAAAAGCAATGTATTATGAGATCAATGTATTATAACAGTAATATATTCTAAGAGCAATGTATTATTGCTATCTAAGAGCAATGCATTCTGAGAGCAATATATTCTAAGAGTAATATATTCTAAGAGCAATGTATTATTGCTATCTAAAAGCAATGTATTATGAGATCAATGTATTATAACAGTAATATATTCTAAGAGCAATGTATTATTGCTATCTAAGACCAATGCATTCTTAGAGCAATATATTCTCCGAATATTAATAATTATCTTACTTATAGAATTATATTTATCAACTTTATTCAGCATAAAATAACCCATAAATTGTTGATATGCACTGACAAAAACTAACCCAACCCAACACTGAAGAAGAAGTAGTTGTCGGTACTAGGATTTCTTTTCTTGGCGGTAGTTATATAATGAAGTTCGCATGCTCAGTACGCAATTTTTTAACTAATCGAACCATAACCCGCAATTAAAAAAAATTTGAAGTTTCCGATCAAGCTCTACGAAAAACAACCTAAACTTGACATGCCAATCGGTATTCTTGCCTACTCCACGTCGAAATAATTTTGACTTGCCCGCCTTCAATTCACCCACATACGAGAACATTATTCCCTAAGTCAGTCTATGAAAGTAAGTGATTCCACCAGATTTCTTGAGATACACACACTTTTATAGCAATGAACAATTTAGTCCTCGCACGCATCATTTTACTATTTTAAGACTTACCTATGTTCCACAGATTACGGCTAAACTCAA
The DNA here is from genome assembly GCA_963556195.1 of Sepiola atlantica. Lineage (NCBI taxonomy): Eukaryota > Metazoa > Mollusca > Cephalopoda > Sepiida > Sepiolidae > Sepiola > Sepiola atlantica. The sequence goes on along the minus strand of OY744535.1, from coordinate 57,891,410 downwards.
TGTACACACGTAAATATCTTTATACACACCCCATGCATGGACATATGTGCATCAAAATAGGCACACACATATATTAGTCACGTGTATGTGAATTAATGTATTTGTTAATTTAAAAAGAAAATATGTATGTCCTCTTGTTATTTTGTGTTGAACGTTATTATTATTTTATTTTATTTTATTCTTATAACGATTGTCGTTTGTCACTGAACGAGGACCGCGAAAAGATGTAAACTAAAACATGTGTAAATAAATTCAAGATATCATGTTGTTAGATGATAACACTCGTATATATGTCTCTTACAAATCTAGCGCAGGCAGCACAAAGCACATGCAGGCTTCATATTTACCACATTCACCTCATATATGACAACCTTTATAGCCTTAATATATACTTTTAAATCCTATATTTTAGAACCAACACAAGGCTCCTTTCAGTCTTGAGAGACAATGGATACACCCTGTAACGGTGTTTGCGTGTGTAATTGTGAAGCAATATATATATATATATATATGTATATATTTTATTTATACATACAGTCTTTAATCAGACATATGGACCGGCGGTTTCTGACAGGAAAAAGGTTGGATCCCCAAATCCCGTCTTCGTCAGCACAGCCTGAAATGGTAAATAATGAAAATTCTTCAAGGAGCATCTGTGTTCAGTTTTAACCGTTATGAAACGCTATATGCAGAAAATTTCAAATGAAAAAGTGTGAAGACGCTTCATCAAGAGACATAATGAAGAGAAAAGCCGTTATGATGGTATTTGTATATTTAGAAGGAAAGAAAGAGAAAAACAGAGAGAGAAAAAAGAAAAGGAACAAGAAGAAGAAAAAGAAAGAGAAAAAGGGGAAGAGAAGAGAAAAGAGAAAATATTAAAAAAATATATTATTATATATTATTTTATACTTAATATATATATATTGATTTTAAACTTAATTATTGTATACTTTATTATTTTATACTTAATATATATATATATATATTCATTTTATACTTAATATATATATATATATTATACTTAATATATATATATATTATTATATATTATTTTATACTTAATATATATTATTATATATTATTTATACCTTTATATATACATATATATATATATATATATATATATATATATATATATATATATATATATATATATATAATAAAAAAGAAAATCCCTCTGTTTGTGTGTATGTATGTCTCAAAAAAACAAAAACGATGACATACTAGGGTGTGTACCTTAAATATAAATGTATTTACATGTATAATTTGCATGTGAACATAATGGGAGTAGTTATCTGCCCCTTAGAAGAGTTAATGGCACTTTTTAACATGTTACACAATACAACTAATGTATTTATAAGCGTTTAGGTACAGAGTATAAACACATATCTGAATAGCTCAGTTTGTAAGATATCTAGCAAGCACATCAATGTTGCTATTGAAGTAAACTCTCTATGATATGATTTTGTATATGATACTTCTCAACTCTCAAACATGGCAACGCTGTATAATCCTGCTAGTTTTTAATATAAGGATAGATATCAAATATGCAAGTAAATCTAGTCTCTTTGTCGTTTTTTTACAAGATAAATATTTAATTATGTTTTGTCATGAATATTTGGTTTAAATACGAGTATGTTCTTAAAGAGAAATGGTATTTTCCACCGATTTTATAGATTACATACTTTATCCGGTGCGATACTTTCATTTTTATCATATTCAATACTAGCACTCATGAAAATAGAAAAAAGATTTAGTTACATACTACCTCTCAATTCACACGTATTAATTAATATTTCAAGCGTTTTGATTGGCTTGTTGCTTTGATCAAGTCTTGCGTTTGTTCGAAATTACAAAATTGGTAATCGGATGGGAAAAAGAGTAGATAATATAGGAACAATACAAAAAAGATTAAATATTTATTTTGTTATTTTCAAGCAATAACTGTAATTTTCTAAAGAGCCTTCTACCAGTTTAAAACTTGTTTACACTCAAATAAATAACATGACATGGAAAATAAATAAAAGCAAAGGGCAGGCTATAATTTGTAGAATTATTTAATCACGGCTGTTCACGCTTAAAAAACTAATTTCAGATGGAAGCACTTTCATCAATATTTGGGTGATTTAAATGAAATCTGAAATCAGTTTAATATTCTCAAAATCATAAACAAGATACTGATTTAAACAACTTCAGGGACGTAGAAATTTCATCTATTTTTATTAAATAATTATTTACATATTTGTCTCATATATTACCGATTACCTACATCCCTTTTAAAAAGCAACTGTTTTGCAAACCGAACTTCACTTTAAATAATTTACGTTACTAAATAAGGAATTTATTCAAAACAAAATAAACACTATACATTAATATTTTCGTTCACAAGTCAGCTATTTTAATACATTGCTTATAATTTGAAAAAAATACTTCGTAAGCCTTTGAAATTTGAAAGGAATTTAGAAACATAGAACTGTTGAATAAAAAGTTATTGATGACATTGGAATGTCTTCATGTATTAAAGTATTTGTAGTTTTAGAACAATACTTGTGTACATAGTGAATAAAACAAGATTACCTTAACAAAAATTAGTTATATTTTATAATTATTTGGTTTAATTCATAATTTATAACCACAAGATACAGTGTTAATTAAATGTAATTTAAATTAATACTGTTCTTATCTTGAGTGGTATTCTAATACCGTTTCGGCCAAGGAAACCCCCACATCTTCTTCAGGTGTTTCTTGTCGGGAATCGTCCTATCGAACTCGGGAATCCTTACAGAATTTCGAACAGAACCCTTCATTTAATCCACGGGGGTAATATACAGTGGTTCTGTCAGTAATGACCGGGAAGAAGTTTTAAGTAACTCGCCATTGTATTCTTAATATCGCTCGCACTGACGATTGAACCTTCAACCCTCAGAAAGCTGTCACTTAGAACTGAAATTTACTTAGTACGTTATCCGTTACGCCACGAGTAATTGCGAATGAGAACAGTAGTCCGAATAATAAAAATAATCCAAAGTATTAATTCACATCAAAACAATTCAGAAACATGAAATTAATATGTTGCTAAAAGATCCCCAAAAGACATGCAACACAAAAAATACATGATAAAAAGTAAGGGAAAAATTTGAGAGGGGAAACACCAGGTATATATAGTTTTTATTTACGAAATTCCTTAAAAAAATTTTTCCCCCATCTGCTCTACTGCTAACATAACAAACAATATCGTTAAAATAAAGGGTTCAGCGCGCATGATTATACTTGCTTTGAAATTCATACATATCGAACATAATCATGCTAATTTCTCTATTCAGTTCGCACAGATAGAAATAATTTCCAATATTGTTACATTTTAAATGTTTGAATAAAAAAAAGTCTTCTTTTTTCCAAATTAATTCAATTTCTGATCGGCAGGTGCTGAACGAGAAATCGTTTCAAGATGGTTGTTTTATTTCGTTTCTATCTGCGCGTTCCCCGTTTCCCGAGCAGGTGCATCGGCGGCCGATATTTTCTATGGCCACTTTGGGAAATGGAATTAAGTTAATCTTTGTCATGAACGGGTGGTGTTGTAGATAGCGGGAAATAATTAATTTTATGTTTTGATTTTGCCTTTCTCCAAAATCATGACATCTTTTTTACACGCATTTTCTCATTAAATATTCATGTAAAACAAATGCAATGTGTAGCAATTGGCACACGCATTCATTACACTCATAAACGGATTCTTGCATAGACAGACACAAGTCGCTTTATATATACTAATACCCATATGGAATTGGTTCATATTCATGAAACAAACTTCATACTTTTCTTAAGCATAAGCGACCTCGCCCTAAATTATTTTGAAACCATCAAAATGTTATTTCTTTCTTTTCTGAACAGTATGTATGTAAATCTACCTCCAGCTCATTCGCGATAAGAGGAGCGAGTGACTGACTTCACGACACTACCCAATCCCAATCAAATATATATATATATATATATATATATATATATTGATATCAGAAAAAAGTGTATGAAAATAAAGACGACATAACTGAAGTTATGAGCTTAGAACATTTTTCATTTTGTAGAAGTAAGCAAATATTAAGCGGTCCCTATAACTTGTTTACATACGAAGGCAGAGTTAGAAACAAGGTCGTTGTTAATGTAGGGAAAGTGCAGCTCAAATACAGCACTGGATTGAGACAAAATGGATGTTCCCTTGACTGGCCGCGGACAGAAAAGATGAAGTGTAATATCAAATCAGATACTACATTTTCTTTTTAGCCAACATTTTTAAGGAGTCTTTAATGTGAAGAATAAATTCAATATTTTAGAATCGATATACTTTGTATGTAATAGCAGACCACTCTTGGCTGGGATCGAACATGGGTGATGCATCTTTAGCCTAGTTGTCCTGGCTGTCTGGTGTGTCCTCTCCAGGTTGTCGACTGTAGGGTGTAGATTTAGTAGGTTCAGTGTTGTTGGGTACTAGCGTTCGTAATTTGATAATGAGGCCAATAGAGCACTCCCTCTCCTCGTCGTTACTGGATCCAAATTAAAAGCAAGGTTGTTACTGTTTGGCACCAACGCAGTCACAGGAGGTACCAGCCTAGCTTAGGTGCTCAACTCCGGATTTTTTCCTTGCGGTTTACTCCTGAAGCCTTTTCTTAAAGGTCAGTATGCCACATGTAAGCGGAGGTTTTACATCAGGGTTTTACCTTCTCTTAGGTGGACTGCCTTTGAAGGCTGACAAGCTCCGCCTACGTTTTATGTTACATGTTAAATCGCATTATATATCTATATATCTAGTTGCATTGTGATACGGCTCTTCCAGACTCTTTCATGACACTTGTCTGAGTTGTTGTGCAAATCTCTTGATAGGTGTATGTTTTGTCTACAGAAGCCATCCCTATAGACAACAGAATAGTTATTTGTCGAACTGTATTATTCCACTTCATCTGACAAGGACATCTGCTAAGAGTACATATCCACCATGACCCATCCAATAGCTTCACTATAATCCTGACATGGTGGCTTCTTGTTGCTACGCCTTGATTTTGTCTGATACTGCCGGTGAATAGAAGCTGCGATATTTATATACAGCGCCTGATATTAAAAAAAGGTCACACATCTGATACTTACCAGGTTCAACGTTGCTTATTGTCGGTGATCTAACGAGGACTAACATGTCAACGTGATTACGCCGTATATAGTATTAACACCAGAGGTAACAAAATTAGTTGAATTGAAATTCTTGCCTCTTAGCTTAGAGCACAGACTATTGAAATATAATTAAAAAAACATAGTTGTTACACAGTGAAAACTGTGTGGAAATAGGTATATAATTATGTCGTTGAAAGTTTTTTTACATTTGTTTTTTTTTGTATTTTAATGTACAAACGAATCGCTGCTTATTCAGGTTACATAGTCACTCGCGGATAAGGGAAAATGAGTTGTCAGGTGGGCAGTGCGAAAACACCGTGAGGATTAGGAAGGATGGTTTAAACTGAGAATAATTTGATTATATAACAGAATTCGTTAACAGTGGACTTGAAAAATACCAAACTGTAGTAGGCTGGGAATCAGCCTTGTGGTATTGTGTTCCACAGATGAGTAGGTCTTGGAAGGAAACTTTGCCCATGGAAGTTCAGTTTTACATAGAGGAAGAAAAATTGTCCAAAGTTGTTGTCGATGTAGACGAGTTTGTTTTATTTTGAATGTTTTACAGATGAGTAGGTCTTGGAAGGAAACTTTGCTCATGGAAGTTCAGTTTTACATAGAGGAAGAAAAATTGTTCAAAGTTGTTGTCGATGTGGACGAGTTTTTTTTATTTTGAATGTTTTACAGTGGGAAAGCATATAATAATGCTCAGTTCAGCACCTACCATGCTAATCACGATAGAGTAGAGAAATACTAGCAACCTCTCTTCTGTGAGAAAGATACTGTATGTAACAGAAGAAGACATCCCCACTAGATTTCGAAGTAGGTTTTGTATTTTATCAAGGCAGGGAAGGATATCCTGAGCAGCACTTCTCCATAGTTTTAAAATTATCAAAATGTATTCACATGTCTATATACATTAGTACGTAATAGATTTTTAGTATGTTTTGAATCTCATTAAAATGAAAAAAAAAATTAAGAGGAAATTTCATACCGCCATAGAAAAATTATTTGAGGAAATAAAAACATATGTACCTCTACCCCGAGAAAATTGGTACAAGACAACAGAACTGATATTACACTAAACCTCACCATGAATTTAGCATTGAAAGATTGTGCAACAGTATAATACATAGAAGTAATAGTATAGTTTGGACTTTCAGACAGAAGACATGAAATCTCCATTCGTAATAGATTAGACATAAGCATTAAAATTTGATAGAAAAAACTTTCTGTCCAACTAAATTGTTAATTGATTTTTCATAATTTTGTTTTCTTTAAAAAAGAGTCACCATTCAAATTTCCACCGGAAATGTTTTAATAAAATTTAAACTAGTACAACTCACTGAAACATGATTATTCTCAAAATGTTAGACGCTTAAAATATCTTTATACTCTTACCTGAATTCTTTAATTATTTAGAATTCATAATGTTTTTTGTTTCATAACATCAATCTATTGGGACGCAAATACCTCCACGGTATTATGCACCATGATTGGTTTCAAAGAGATGACCCATATGCGCCTCATATTAGATAGTTGGATTTTAGAAAGATTACGTCTGTGAGAGAGAGGGTGCAGAGGAGAAAAATAATGGGATCAAACAAATTTCTAGAAAACCAAACTCATTAAATAACTTTTCAACTCTACAAAATTAAAACTTCTTGTGAAAGTGCATTACTTTTTTTTCACACACTGATTTTTTACATCAATAATTACTGATTGCTTTGGTGTATTTGAACTATTGCCTATTTATTAAAAATTCAAGTGCGTCTAATTATTATGAAAACTTCTAGCTTCAAATGTTTTATTACTTTTGACTGTTTTTTATTCTAATTTCTAATTTATTTTCAAATAGTTGGCTTTGGCAGCTGGCTACTGCTTCGTAAAGTTGATACTTGAAATACTTGAAACAAAAATGTTAAATAATAAACATTTCATGCATAGGGTTGTTATAAATATGAGACAAGAAATTAGCATTTATTTATATAATCAGATAAACATTAACATTTATTTATATAAATAGATATAAATATTTGGGTAAATTTGATAGGAATTTATATATCTTTAATAAACTCCGTCAAGAATGAAAATTACGAGTAAATCAATTCGCTTGACCGAAGATATTTTTTTAGCTTACTATTTTTTCATTGAATTTAAAAACAATATAGAAAGTGTGTCGTTCGTCGCTGATGGGTGATAGCAGTGTCATCCTCTCCCTTTCTCTATGTGACGTCGCTAACACGTAGGGAGGGAGGAAGCAGGAGATAGCGAGAGAAAAAGAGGAGGTCAGTCAGTCAGTAACCTTCTCCTTTCTCTGAACTCTTGCCTCGTATATATTTAATTCTAATGAGTTTGATTGAAATTACCCCCCGTGAAAAGTAATCGGCAAATATTTAAGGAAATGGTTCACAATTAAACCTTTTTTTTATTAAGTCAATATTATCAATTACTGTTAATATCAAAAAAAATATTGCATATATATGGAAATAATAGAACGATTACATTACGAATAAATAACACAAAAAAGTAATCCATTATAAACTACTGAAAAATAGCTATGCAAATTAAGCATGCAAAGATTTCTATATATATAGTACTTTTAGATAGTACGTTGTATTATTGATTTAAATAACAGTAACGCATTTTGATAGTAATATAGGAGTGATGAATGAAATATTTTCACATTTATTCATTTAGATATTTTTTGTTCAGTTTTGTAATCCAAGCGTTTTTTTCCTATATAAAGATCTAATAATATTATTTTCTAATCAATAATACTAATTAGTTAGAAATGACATGCCGTGTCTATATAATAAAAAACCAAACGAGTTTTATTTTGTATTTTGAATGTTTTACAGTGGGAAAGCATATACTAATGCTCAGTTCAGCACCTACCATGCTAATCACGATAGAGTAGAGAAATACTAGCAACCTCTCTTCTGTGAGAAAGATACTGTATGTAACAGAAGAAGACATCCCCACTAGATTTCGAAGTAGGTTTTGTATTTTATCAAGGCAGGGAAGGATATCCTGAGCGGCACCTCTCCATAGTTTTAAAATTATCAAAATGTATTCACATGTCTATATACATTAGCACGTAATAGATTTTTAATATGTTTTGAATCTCATTAAAATGAAAAAAAAAATTAAGAGGAAATTTCATACCGCCATAGAAAAATTATTTAAGGAAATCAAAATATATGTACCTCTACCCCGAGAAAATTGGTACAAGACAACAGAACTGATATTACACTAAACCTCACCATGAATTTAGCAGTGAAAGATTGTGCAACAGTATAATACATAGAAGTAATAGTATAGTTTGGACTTTCAGACAGAAGACATGAAATCTCCATTCGTAATAGATTAGACATAGGCATTAAAATTTGATAGAAAACCTTTCTGTCCAACTAAATTGTTAATTGATTTTTCATAATTTTGTTTTCTTTAAAAAAGAGTCGCCATTCAAATTTCCACCGGAAATGTTTTAATAAAATTTAAACTAGTACAACTCACTGAAACATAATTATTCTCAAAATGTTAGACGCTTAAAATATCTTAATACTCTTACCTGAATTCTTTAATTATTTAGAATTCATAATATTTTTTGTTTCATAACATCAATCTATTGGGACGCAAATCCCTCCACGGTATTATGCACCATGATTGGTTTCAAAGAGATGACCCATATGCGCCTCATATTAGATAGTTGGATTTTAGAAATATTACGTCTGTGAGAGAGAGGGTGCAGAGGAGAAAAATAATGGGATCAAACAAATTTCTAGAAAACCTAACTCATTAAATAACTTTTCAACTCTACAAAATTAAAACTTCTTGTGAAAGTCCATTACTTTTTTTTCACACACTGATTTTTTACATCAATAATTACTGATTGCTTTGGTGTATTTGAACTATTGCATATTTATTAAAAATTCAAGTGAGTCTAATTATTATGAAAACTTCTAGCTTCAAATGTTTTATTACTTTTGACTGTTTTTTTATTCTAATTTCTAATTTATTTTCAAATAGTTGGCTTTGGCAGCTGGCTACTGCTTCGTAAAGTTGATACTTGAAATACTTGAAACAAAAATGTTAAATAATAAACATTTCATGCATAGGGTTGTTATAAATATAAGACAAAAAATTAGCATTTATTTATATAATTAGATAAACATTAACATTTATTTATATAAATAGATATAAATATTTGGGTAATTTTGATAGGAATTTATATATCTTTAATAAACACCGTCAAGAATGAAAATTACGAATAAATCAATTCGCTTGACCGAAGATATTTTTTTAGCTTACTATTTTTTCATTGAATTTAAAAACAATATAGGAAGTGTGTCGTTCGTCGCTGATGGGTGATAGCAGTGTCATCCTCTTCCTTTCTCTATGTGACGTCGCTAACAGGTAGGGAGGGAGGAAGCAGGAGAGAGCGAAGGAAAAAGAGGAGGTCAGTCAGTCAGTAACCTTCTCCTTTCTCTGAACTCTTGCCTCGTATATATTTAATTCTAATGAGTTTGATTGAAATTACCCCCCCCCGTGAAAAGTAATCAGCAAATATTTAAGGAAATGGTTCACAATTAAACCTTTTTTTTTATTAAGTCAATATTATCAATTACTGTTAATATCAAAATAAAATATTGCATATATATGGAAATAATAGAACGATTACATTACGAATAAATAACACAAAAAAAGTAATCCATTATAAACTACTGAAAAATAGCTATGCAAATTAAGCATTCAAAGATCTATATATATATAGTACTTTTAAATAGTACGTTGTATTATTGATTTAAATAACAGTAACGCATTTTGATAGTAATATAGGAGTGATGAATGAAACATTTTCACATTTATTCATTTAGATATTTTTTGTTCAGTTTTGTAATCCAAGCGTTTTTCCCTATATAAAGATCTAATAATATTATTTTCTAATCAATAATACTAATTAGTTAGAAATGACATGCCGTGTCTATATAATAAAACACCAAACAAGACACATTGCTACTGAGACGTAAGAGGCTACTGTGAATAAGGAACTCTACCTACAGGGGCATCCTAAGTGGGGATGTGTGCAGCAAGATGTTTGTTCACATTACATTTAAATGTCTGCATAGTTTTACAGTCAAAGAAAAAGGGGAGCAGAGAAGGAATTCCAAAAGCTAGCAGTACGATGAAATAATCTATTATTATTCTAACTCTAAAATGCAACAAGAACAACAACAAATATGTGTAATGAAACTTGATTGAAACAAAACAATAAAGAGTGGTTTAAAATCATAAATATCAACTACGAAGGCTTCATATTAATAGGTTAAAAGTCGCTTATATTTGTTTAATTACGATAGTTTTATTCTATTTAATGTCTATTTTAATTCTAGGTGCTCCACTAAGCTCCAATCTATGGTCCACTCTCTGTAAAACTTTTACAACAAAATACTGTCTAGCTACAACCACTGTAATGTTTTCCCCTTTCTTCCTCTATGTACCTAAAACTAAACAAAACATTGATGAGAAAAGTTTCTTACCTAAAAGTACCCGTTTGTGGAACACAATATCGCGAGAATGCTTCCCAGCTGACTACAAAATAGTCGTTTTCAAGTTCAATGTTAACAAATTCTTGTTGAGCCGTCCTCTTAAATAAAAAAAATTCGTCCCAATTTCAACCATCGTTACCAATCCTCAAGGTGCTGTCTCATCGTCCACTTGACAAACTCATTAACCCTCATCCTCAAGTGGCCTTTGGGTCTTGGAAGCGATGACACATTAATCTATGAAGAGATTAAGCGCGTAGCGTAGAATCTCTTCTGCTGACATGAGATTATCCTTCTATCCATTATTTTCTTCATTTGGGGGTAGTATAATATATGTTCCATTGTCATGAGATAATCTTCCCAGGTATTATCTCCGTTTTGTCTGGTATGACGATATCATGACGAAAGAAGGTATACATCTTCTTTCGTCATGATACTATCATACCAGACAATACATCCTCTTTTAGAGGGTACTAGTAAATGTTCGTTCGTCATAATACCGTCCTCCCAGGCATTACTTCTTTTTATTTTTGTGTTAAGTGTAGTATATGTTCTGTTGTCATGAGATCATTTTTCCAGACATTACCTCGTCCTTGGACGGGGTTGTTTTGTATATTAAAGCAACGGTTGAACTAATACTGTTATTCTGGAAGAACTAAGTCTGCATGATTTGTCAGAAATTGACCATAAATCTATAATGGACATTAATTTTTCTCTTCTGTATCTATTTAGGGGTGGGATGGCGGCTGCTGATTGACTTTTAAATGGAACATTTGTCAGAATATACGACAACACGAAAGTAGTTTATTGCACGTGGATACTAGAAGGCTCAACCAAACAGGGATGTCCGCTCAAGAAGCTTTTTGTTAAGTGCTTCGTGACATTGGCTGTTTGTAGCTTATTTCGAATGCACTTATTCAATGTCCCAAAATGACAGTTAACATCGATTAGAATCTTTGAAAAGGGAATAGTCTAAGATTGATCAATCAAATATTTATGGATCTGTTGTAACAATTGCAGATCGCATCAATACCCTATAAAATAAAACCTGCGTATAATTATTGAGCACTGTTTCTTTTTATTCTCTAATTTTTATACATAACCAGGTGCTGTTTATGCTTCAGGTGGGATATTTTTTGAAAAATATGCATCTAAAATTAACAAACACAATACCACGAGCCTGCTTCCCTGTTTACTACAACATGGTCGTCTTCAAGTCCACCCTCAATAAATACGTGTCAAGTTGTTGTCTTAAGTAACCAAATTCTCCTTATTCCATTTTTTGTTTCCAATCTTCTTATAGTAGTGTTCATGATCCTATTTAGGGTCTTATTAACCTCTATCTTCGAGTGTTTTTAGGGCTTCATAACTTTTGACTCACTAGTATACAAATGTGTAGAAATGATTTTCAAATGACGACATGTTATTAGAAATGATTAGCTGATGATAATTATTTGGGAGCAACGGATAGCAAAGGAAATTTTTATATTTATCAATGAATATGAGTATAATTGTCGTCGCCTTATTATTCAAAGAACATCATCGAGTTTATTATCTAAAGAAGAGAATTTAAGAAAAACAAAACAAGTAAACCGCTAATAAATAAGAAAGAGAACAATATCCACAATCAACATTAAGATTGAAAATTTTATTCACGATCTTCTGGTAAAACATAACAGAATTTGAGTATTTTACGGACTAAAAATTGAAAATGCCTTTTATCCAACAAGTCCGAAGTCTAACTTATTTCGTCAATAAACACAGACAAAGACACGAACACAAACATTCACGAATCTGTCCTCTAGTGTTATTAAAAATAGACTTGTATTCATAGCAGGAAGGTTTTAAGTTAGAGATGTTCGTATTTACTTGTCTCCTACGATTGCAGAGTTAGAAACAGTCCGTTTTTAATGTGATAAAAAATAAGCTTCTCCAAAAGAGATAATCTGAATGGAAAACAACAATGAAAATAACCTCTGTCTAGAAAGATTTCTCTTTCTCTTACCGAGGACAAAAAAGGTGAAGTGTACTATCAGAACAAATACTACACTTTGTTCTTGTTTTTAAAATTTCGTTTTCATACACATGCTCGTTTTTTCCCGCGATTACGTGACAACGTCAAAAATTCAAGTGAGAATTAATAGCGTGCGACATTAAGAATATTTGTATTTTTTCTCCTTATCCATATCCTTTTTTTATTTTTACTAATTTTAAGGAAATGTCTATATTAATCATTAGATAATAAACATTTACCTAGTTGATTACGACACAATTTTCATTCGCCATTTTTTATTTTAATAAACAGAGCGAGTTTATCAGATATGATTATATAATGTAAATATTTACAAATAGTATGTACTTGTAAGAACCGCATTAGAAGCGATCTATCTGTTGGCACATCATGTTGCGTTCATTTTTTTTAATATTAACTAATATATGGGATGGTTACTGCTGTGTGATATTGCATTTTACATAGTTTACAGAATGTCTACATTTAAAATGTTATGATTTTCAGTTCTTTATTTAAACACAGTGATAATATTTACATCAGGATAGTTAGTTGGCTTTCTTTTCAATTTTTTTATATTTTTCTTTTTTCTGATGATGGGGAATCCTACCGGATCCCAGACATTCCACCGCTATTTCAGAGACTCCCATGGAGAGGTCTTTTACAGATTCTAACCGTCCTCTTCAGCGTAATTGTTTGTATCTTACAATAGGTTCCCGGGTATATCGCCATATAGTTTATAACATTATTTTTCGTGATCCTGGTTGCTCTTATAATTACTGAAAAGATGGAATTCTTCTTAAGATTTAAGTTTCTTTTAATGTTGTCCATAATATCTTGGTATCTCGTTAATTTTTCTTTCTCAGCTCTGTTTAAGCCAGCATTATTAGGGACACTGACTTCAACTCGGGTTGCTACTTACTCCCTCTTGTCCCATATCACAATGTCAAGTTTTACAGCTCCGTTTTCTAGGTATGTAGCTGAATCTGTGGTCATAGTGGATGGTGCATAGTCGAATGGGCAATTTATTATCTAATATATATCTGTAGTATCTAAAATATCCGATTTATTCAGTTTACTAATGAATGCTTGGATTGTAAGAAGTTGCGCTCTGAAATCTCTAAGAATCTATAAGGAAGTCATTGAATTCATCCGACATCCCTTTTCTTCTGGTTACACGTGACCATATCCACCATTAACAGAGAGAGGGTTATTGTGGTTTTGCACAACTAGTAGAAGATTATTTCTACTTTTTTTTTGAAGCCTCTTTCACAAAGAAGAGATGTTCGAGCCTATCGCCACTGTATCGTTATATTCATGAGAGCGCCAAAAACTAAAGAGAACGATTACGAAGTTTATTTCCTAGAGTATCCAATCTGTAGAAGCAAATACAAAGAAGCTGCTTCCTAGCTACTAGTCGTCTTCAAGTCTAATGTAAACACATACTTGTTAAGCCGTCCTCTTATATAATCAATTCTACTTAATAAATATTCTACCTATTATACAGGTTGTTTCTAATCTTTTCATGGCGACGTTCAACTCTGTAAGCCTTATGCTCGAGTGGCCATCATGCCTTTATAAGCAGTAACTCATTAAAAGAAAAACCGGACGTAAATTACATTGCGAATGGAATTATTTATTCATATAATTTTATGTTTATATATGAAAAGAAAAACATGTGAATTTTTTCACCAAACTGTTATACAGGCTAATTATAATTATCTCGATGCAATTTTTCGACTTTCTAGTCGTCTTTTTAGCTTGCTGGCTGACTGCCTTCGGATGCTTTTTTTTTCGAAGTACTTTCTTTGTTGGACCCTTTCGTGTGCGGGAGGGGGGAATATCCAGTAATAAGTACAAAAATATAACATTACAAATTATGACGCCATTGAGTACAGATGCTTTTGGTGCTTTTCTTTTCTTTTGTTACATGATTGAAACGATTAATATAGATGAAGATACAGAAGATTCGATTGCCACGAGAGGATTGGAAACAATGTGTTGAATGGGCAGAAGATTAATAAAGAGGAATTAACTTTTCAAAAAGAATGGCTTAACAAGTATTTGTTTACGTTAGACTTGAAGACGGCCATACTATAGCAGACTCGTGGTATCTTGTCCCACAGATTGGATGTTCTAGGAGATTTTATTTGTTGTTGTTTTTTGTACAGAAAGAAAAAGAGAAAAGGAAAAGAAAAGTTCTTTGTTGTGGCTATACGAATTTTTGCTGTAAATGTTTTACATCAGAGGACTAGAGATTGGAGCTCAGTTGAGCATCTATCATGAACATAACGATACAGTTCAGAGAGGCTACGAAAAATCTCTTCAGTGTGAAAAAGGTTGTGGTATGGTGTGGTGAATAAGTAGAAAAGTTCTTCCTCTTTTGCCTGTTAGCTGACTGTGTTCGGCCGCTTTTTTGTTGAATCTCTATTTTATATTAATTGGATTATTTAGACTACTGTTCTCATCTTGGGTAATATTCTCACAACTTTTAGGCCGATATAATCTCTGATTTTCTTCAGATGCGTCTTGTCGAACTCGGGAATGTGTACGGAATTTCGTAGTTAACCCTGTAGTTTTGCACGAGGTAGATTGTTCTCGTTCTGTCAGTCATGACCGAGTAGAAGTCCTAAATAATTCTTTATTATAATCTTAGTATCGTCTGGATTGAGGATTGAACCATCAACTTCTACACGACTGTTACTTAGAACTTATTATAACCTAGCACAATATCCGTTGCTCCAAATGCCCATTAATGGTTCAGTTCAGAATTTTGTACAGATTCCCGAGTCCGACATAAAGGTTCCCAAGTTCGACAAGACGCACCTAAAGAATGTTGTCGATACGTAGTGAGAAAAACATTAGTTAGTTTTAATTATCGGTTTTACGACGAATCAAACCTTTTTGGATTATTTAATGTGGAAACGAAATACCTATTGTATACGAGTCAGTGTATACGATTAATTGAACACAAGTTGCTATCCCCCCCCTTGTGTAAATGACCACAATAGATCCGATAGGGTTTGAACTCGGCATAGATAATTCCGTAGACCGCGATGGTATATATTAGACCACTCACGTACCTTTTTTATTTTATACGAACGTCTAATCTTGTTGGCATCTGTTTTTAATAAGAAGTGATTTCTTAACCTTACAAGCACTTACCTATCCATATAATTTTAGTCATTGTCTAATCGATTATTGACTTTGTATAATCGATCACCCTCACGACACTGATAATAGAGCTGTCACATTTATGAATATTTAGCGTGTTATCGTCTCCTATTCAATTGTAGACGCAATGTTTCTCTTAGGTATTTATATTTGTTTAATCCGTTTTTTTTTACATTGTGTGCTGCTATTTACTATTGATTAATTCCTGGCGATGCAAATTTGATACGCTTTCCTTTTCAGTGAGTGTCAACCACTTTGCACCAATGGGTCATTTACTAACGGCGATTAAATATATTTTCAATATTACCAACTTCGATTCACACTGGGTCCCGGGGTGAAAATAACTAGTGACATTCGAAAAAAAACAGCATACGTCTAAACGTTCCTGTTACCATAAGAGAATATCCTTTCTTTGCATCCCTAATGGCACCAGCCTCTTATTTCACTTCTCACTTTAACATCACACGAATTGACGGTTAAAAATTGACCAAGTTTGTGTTACATTATGTTTTTATCTAATGTCAGGTTGTATATAGTTCGGGATACTCTACACACGTGAGCAGTTATCTCTTCCCATTGTCAAATATATATGATCATGTCAGAAGCCATGCTCTTCTCAGAATCAGGTCATCTGTTTTTCCATCAGTGCCACTAAAACTACTGCTACCCGTGGAATAGCGCGAGTTATGGTCAACGTTTACGTCTCTAGATGCGTCGTCTTCTGTCTATGGTCAAGCATATTAACAAGATACTATCTAGAAGGATGTTGCTCATCACCAAACACGAGCGGTCATTCACTATGAAGAGTCTATATTCTGCGAATCGCGACAATGCATTGAGACCAATCAGAAACAATTCCAGTACCCTTCTTTAAACACTTTTATTATTTTATTTGACTCGATATAGAAGAATTAGGTATGACTGTATTTTGTAGCATGATTTAAATGATGAAGGAAAATAAAAAGCAAATATACAAACAAAAAATAAAATGTTCTTCGTATAGGTTTCTGCCGCGTCTATTTAATAAAGTAGCGGATATGCTTTCGATCAACGGTCGATCAATTCTAACCCCTGACCCAAGTATTATAACCCCTGTCTCGTAACCATTCGACTAACACGACTATCACACTTTGAAATGCGAGAGAAATACGACTTGTATTCTTTCAATGTAAAAATAAGTAATGTGACTCTAAAGAAAGTTCTATCTCCCAGAGAAGAAAACGATGAAACGTGGCTTATTTATGAACTATCAATTTATTATCCCTCGATAGGGCTCAACTTTATAGTTGCTTAATAATTCTTATTAATAACTAAATATTTTATATCTATATACATATATGTTTCGCATTTATATATATATATATATATATATATATATATATATATATATATATATATATATATAAGTATATATAGTATAACTGAGCATTTATCCTGACATTTGCAATTAGTCCAGCCGCTAATGAAGTGGAGGTATCGAACCCCATGAGGTTCATAAACTATTGCCCCGGAGATCGCCGGTATTGATAACAAATCACCACATAATTGTATAAAGATATCAGCGTTTTACAATGTTGAAAATTTTCGGTGTATCAGAGAATGTCCATATTGATTCCGATTTTATGAAAAAGTTGATTTTTGATGGCGGACAGAGAACCGTTCGAAATATTAAAATTAAAATCCATAATAACACATATCATTTACATACTGCTATGTTTTTATTAGGCATTTTTCATTTTTTAAATGTGAAAAAATTCTTCATTTTTAACTAAGAAAAACACTTATATATATATATATATATATATATATATATATATATAACGACAGAGAGCGAGAGCAAGAGACAGACAGACAGACAGACAGACAGAGAGAATAAATAGTCATGAGTAAATAATTAAAAAATGTGAAACCTTATGTATTACAGTTCCAAGAATTAAAACTCAACAATGGTATGCCGAACGAGAGAGATTAGGAATCATATATATATATATATATATATATATATATATATATATATATATATATATATATATATATATATAAAAATTCACAATATGTCCTTCCTTAGCGCCTTATACTTCGGACACCAACATAAATTTCAGTGAAAGCATCAACATCCCTTACAGAATTCTGAAACACACACATTATATATATATATATATATATATATATATATATATATATATATATATATATATATTAGTAACTCTGTGTGTGTGTCCTCCTGATCTTCGTGTCTTTTATTCACCCAGACCGCTGGACAGAATTGCTTGAAAATTGGCATGTAGACTACTGACCTCTCAGTGACGGTCATATGCTATATAGGAAATATATCACTTCAACGCTTGGGGGTTACGGAGAAACCACCTTGCTACTGAAAACTGTTTTCCATTAGATTCCAATGAAATTAAAAATGAGCAAAAGTATGGCTATTCAAAAGTTTTGATAATATTTTTCCCTTTAATTTTATTTAAAATTAAACCATAAGTAAATGACCAAAAATGATGTCTATTCCAAAAATTTCAGCAAATTTTGATATTACCATGGTCCCCGGGGGCACAGCTCCTCCACTTAAAAGTGTTTTCCCTTTGATTCAAATTAAATTTATATATATATATATATATATATATATATATATATATATATAATATTTATAAATAAATATTAAATTATTAATACCTACACACGCTAGCGTTTCACGCTTATTGCTCTCATCTATACAGGAAAGTAACACTTTCAGATGGTCTGGAGGCGCGAACCTAGTTCACAGAGTAAGCCTCGAAGTTGCAAGCAGTCGCAATATCCACCCGGCCAACGGAAACAATCGCGTAATTAAGGGAAATTAAGATCTATATGTACCTAGAAGCGGGCACATATAGAAGACTAGTCAGTAGTGTTCTACAAACGTATTCGGAACTTTGTATTAGAGTCTTTTTCAACATCCCCGTGAGTGCTCAACTTTAATTTCTTAAAGGACTTAGTATAATATATATATATATATATATATATATATATATATATATATATATATATATATATATGTAATCACAGAGAACACCTCTCTGTCTTTGCATGTCTGTCCCTAAAAATGAAGACATACTAGTATATGTACTTTCAATTTGCATGCGAACATTATGGAAGTATGTTTACGTCTCTGGCTGCCCGTTTAATAAACTACTGACAATTTAAAAACACGTTACACAATGACATTAATCTATTTATTAGCGTCAGTTTTATAGTATTAACATATATCTCAATAGCCCGGTCAGTAAGATATCTAGCTAACAGCATCAAGGTTTATGTTAAAGTAAATTCTCCCTACCATGATGTTGCATATGATGCTATCCCACACTCTAGCCTGGGCAACACCGGGTAGCTCTGCTAGTATATATATATATACATATATATATATATATTTATATATATATATATATATATATATATATATATATGTGTGTGTATGTGCGTGTGTGTGTGTGTGTGTGCGTGTGTGTGCGTGTGACCGGTCACTAGGTTTTCAAACTTCGATTTGGATACACTTGATATTCTGTCCATATTGATTAACCGTCGACGGCGAAACAGCCGTTTGCCTATAACTATATGAGCAGAGCATCGGGCAATACTGAGAAACTCACTAAAACCTATCTATAAAAAGTAAATAAATATATATTTCTCTCAAAGTAAGGCATCAGAACAATATGAAAATTAAACGCATCTCGCTTGTCAAACAATGTATACCTCAATTTATCTTCGTGAATATCAATTTAACGATACAGAAATGTACCCCTGTTTTCTTTGTGTTAGAGTTTCAATTCTAAGTTTATGCGATAAATATCCGTCTACATTTGAAACAACAAATCTTCACCACTAACGTCTAAAAGACTATCAATAAACCTGACGTTTCCATTGAGAAGTATTGCCTTTCGTCTCTCGTGGCGGATCAGTTCCGCCATGAATCGATCCTAATACGAATGAAGGTGAAGATGTGCCCAAAATAGAACGGAATCATTGGTATGCCTATAATTTCTATTAAAGTAAATTTTCTACAGTAAAATAGCAAAATTTAATTAAAAAAATAAATAGAGATATCGAGAAAGAAAGAAATTAGAATAAAGGGCGGAGTTCTATCAAAGTATTCGAATGAATAAGTAATGTCAGATACAGCATGTATTTGTATATACATATGACTTCCATATGCACCAGCCAATGCTTCAAGGTGTGACTTGCATTAATTGTCGATGCTAATTTACAACGTTTAGACGCTTTCATGCACATGTACACGCCACATTGTCTACTACATCTCAGCTTTTCTTGAAATGCAATGTTTCTGTCTATAGTCTATGCATATCTTTGGGGTATAAACTACCAAATCCTGATCCGAAATTCTCATGTTCTATAACACCACGTGATCTGTAAACTTTAAGTGTTAGAAACTGTTTCACACGTGACCAGATAGATAACGGGGGGGGCAACACATTCTTAGACAAGTATACAGTATCCATAGGTATGAGTCGATTATTAGTTGATTATTCAAGACACATACGCCGTGTAGGAAAATACAACTAAGGTAAACATTATTTACAGTCACACTTTTATTCGGCTTACAATGACTCCAAACCGGATCCGAAACGAAACCTGAATCAGTGCATCCAACATCCTTAAAAGTAACTGAACCGGACAATAATGCACCAGGTGCGTTGCAACTCATTTGAGTGTACAATATTTCATAACCGTATATTTGGCCTCGCTCTACTGTATCGTTATGTTCATGGTAGGTGCTCGACTGAGCTCCAATTCGTAATTCAAGCTGTACAACATTGACAGCAAAAATTCTCCTAGATATAACTACAGCACAAAACTTTCGTTTCTCTTTCTCTGTATTAAAAACCAAACAACACTTCCACGAAGAAAGTTTATTTCCTAGAACATCTCATTTGTGATACAAAATACTACGACGCCTCTTGCTAACCGACTACATCATGGTCGTCTTCAAGTCTACTATAAACAAATATTTGTCCTTTTGGATAGTCAATATTTTAAAGTAATCTTCTACCCATTCCAGTGATTGTTTCCAATTCTCTCATGGTTGCGATCATCTTCCAACTGATAATCTCTCTAACTCTTATCCTCGAATGCCCTCGTGCCTTGATAAGCAGTGACCCATCAGTAAAGAAAGATGTGAAAACTCGTATTCTGAGGAATGTCACTCTACCTTATTTCGTCTGAACAAGTTCATTTTTATTGGATAGAGAAACCCGAATATAGAAACAAGGCCATGACTCTCCAGGGGTTTCCAACACCGATGTCGGATCACACAGACGGTAGATACAGAATTCCCCGTCGACATTCGACCTGCCTCCTTGTCACAGCGTGAGGAAAGAAGAGAGCTGGGAAAATACAGAGAATGGGGAAGTATTAGAGGAAAGGCACGTGCAACACTCCTCTGTATTGACCTTACAATCTTTATATATACTTTTACTCACTTATAACCTAATCCTTATGTAGAGTGGGGCTACTTCTACTTACCGGATTCTTTTTCTTTCAGATGGAAGCAGCTAACTTTAATTGATGGAGTTTTGAGAAACAGATTTCTTTCTATTACCACCCGACACCAGCCTTCTCTATTCTCCATCCTTACTGCTTGGACATGGGGGTTGGGGCTCCGGGTAATTTTCTGGCGAAATAGAGCAATTTTAGTGCACTACCGTACAATTACAGGCATTTGCTTTCCCCGGAATACTTATGCGTCGCAGATAGCGCTGAACGCAGCTCGGGTGAGATTAATGGAGATAATGACATCCCTCCAGCTAAAAACCACTTTTCCTTCTTCATCAGAATTCACCTCATCGGCGTTACCATACTGCATAAAAATGCATCCAGTTATGTCATGCGACAAATTGTGCGCAGTGAATTTTCTCCGTCTCTTCTTCGGTAATTATCCTTCTTTCTCGTGAATATTTTTCTGTCTTCATTTAAGTTTACAAAAAGGGCCGATGTAAAAATGCTTTTTTTTATGAGAAAACGTGCGGTTTTTATAGACTCCTGGAATGCCTCTCTAATATTTAATTTTTTTAAGTCCGTCGTAACGAACGACAAATGTTATGGAATTTGCATTTTCCGAGACGAATTTCACATCTATTTCTATTCTTTTTTTTCGTTTATTACCCTCATCAAAATATGTTAGCTCGTTTTGAGATTTTTCGATCCTCAATTTTTTTTGCCTCTTGACTTGCCAGAGAAATTATGTGCCCTTAAACATAATTACTTGTGAGGTTTCGACTACTGATTGCTAGTTATTTTTCTCAAATCAATTGATTGCTAACCAGCATAACATACCTTTAAAATATGCCCTGAAAAATACAGAAACAAAAATCTATGAACCTTGAGAAGTCACATCGGGCATAAAGAGTGATGCAAAATTCTCTTTTATTGATAAAGTCTATTGCGAGAAACAAGTTGGTATTTACTAGCTTCTCACTGCAGCAAGGTGGCACAAGGCCGTTTAATGTGGGCGACACAGCTCTTCCGAAAGGCTCTCTGGTAGGTGAAAAAAATAGCCGATAACGAACCCAGCGACATTCACCAATAGGGACGTCTCAGGCAGTCAGCAAGAAACTAACTTCTACTTTCGAAGAGGGAGGTAATGCCTAGGATAGTCAACCGTAGGACCGAGACGAACCATACCCAATTTCGACAGAGACGCCTCTGATGGTTCAAGTAATCTTCTAGGTTGCCAGAATGAAACGTAGACGAAACTCGGTTCGTATGACAAACCAGCAGACTAGTGTCCGAAACAAGTTTCGACTTCTACTATTATATCTGAGTCTTACTAGAAAAACCATCAAATCGTTTTAATCGAGGAAAAGACATAATAAATCCAATATTTTGAAAATAAGGTATATTTAAAATCCGCGATATTAAAAGCCACTTTATACCAAACAATGTGTGTTATTAATTAATAATAAAAGTTCTAGTCTGACAACTAGATAATATGCCTAGGTCGGGGTAATGAATTTATGAACACCACATAACAATTATCTTTGAAGAATTGAAGATAATTATACGGTTGCTCTCTTCTGTAATGATGATCATATCATTTTGACTCGAGCTTAAAATCTCACTGTTAAGATTTGCATCCGTTATAGTCTATAGTTCCCATTTCCTCTTTCGTCTGTTATACTCACATCAAAGTACTTGTCTTTATCTTTTAGTGGGGGGAAAAAGATGAAACTTAGTGTTTTACTATCTCACTATCTTTACTATTTTAACGCATTATGTGTGTCTGTCTCTTTCTCTCTATTTCTCTCTCACAAACACTCTCCATCTCTCTTCTCGCAAGTTTCTTGCTGATTATCGCGTCTCTGTTTTTTAAACCTCTCTAAATTTTCGAACGCCTCGAATTCTCTTTTTTTTTCTAATGTCTCTATACTAATATTTTCTCGATTTTCACTCTTCACCGTTTTTCTTTATGCCGCTAAGCTCTCAATAATCCCCACCTCTCTCTCTCTCTCTCTCTCTCTCTCTCTCGCTCTCTCTCTCTCTGTGTATTCCAGTCAATCTGTCTGTCTCTTTCTCTTTCTGTTTCTTCCCGTGACTCTGTCCGTATGTCTACCTCTCTCTCTCTTTCTTCCTCTCTCTTCTCATAAGTGCCGTACTGATTATCGCTCAAATTTTCAAGCCTCTCCAACCTTTTTATTTTTTATAGGGTATAATGACGTTGACACACCGGTCCTCGTTAGATCAACGACATTGAGCCTCGTCAGTGCAAGATGGTTGACTGTTTAGGAATACTACACGCTGTATGTGGAAGAA
Source organism: Sepiola atlantica (assembly GCA_963556195.1). Classification (NCBI taxonomy): domain Eukaryota; kingdom Metazoa; phylum Mollusca; class Cephalopoda; order Sepiida; family Sepiolidae; genus Sepiola; species Sepiola atlantica. Next base: position 57,867,713 of record OY744535.1, on the reverse strand, counting down.
TAGCGACACCTCCTTGCAGAAGACTTCGAAAATTAACGTTGTGAAAATTATCCCACCTGAGCAGGATACACATGCGACTGTGGACAGCTATATTCGATATACTCTAGTCTTCAGTGTCCTTCTCTCTCTCTCTCTCTTTCTCTTATCGCAAGTCTTTCTAATAATCGTCTCTCTACTGTACTAATGTTCCCATCCACTATTTTCTGTATTTTCGAATTTCCTTATTCTCACATTCTTTCTATAACCCTCTTCCTCTCTCCATGTTTCTCTACTCTCAATATAAGCTTGAAGTATTATCCTGAGAGAAGGTGTCATAATGTGTTTTTGTCTTACCCGTTTCGAATGTTTGATAGCAACTAAATAAAAAAGGCTTCTCAATAAAATTGGCAGAAAGACTACGTGAGTCTTTATAAAACAATTTACTAAATAAGGAAGCAATTTATTCATAGAATCAAAAAGGAAAACTATCGCTTCGTTAATAATAAATTATAACAAAATTCGGATGACAAATCTAAAATATTATATGTTATTAATAACACTTCGATTTTCATAGCTCAGTGAGCGATTTAACTTTGTTCTGGATCAATAAGCTGTCTTGATCATAAGACTTTTGGTCAAAAACTCAGTAACAACATCGATTATAGAATTTATAATATATTACAGTAAAATCATTTACATAACTATATATATTGGGTTAGCCAAAATGCCCGTTTATTTTTTTATGAAGTAGGAACCCAAACATCAAGTTTAGAAACATACACGAGTTTATGCAATTCATTTTCTATGCTCGGTTTGAGAATGTCTGCGATTTGTCTAGTTGTCAAACGTCAATCTTGTTTAACTATGACTTTCATTGGTCACCGTCGATTATCTTTGGCCAGCCAGAACATGAGACATTTCTCACTGAAAAAATAGCTTTTTAAAATCAAGAAAACCACTTCTTGAACGCCCGTTCTGTAACAGCATTCTAACCATACAAATGGTATACAGTTATGCAGATTTCTATTGCTTTTTTTCTTTTTCTGGGGTAAAAACGCATCAGCTGTCGGTAGTGCTGTGCTTGATCTTCCATATAGAATCCTGAAATGCCAGCACAAACGTAAGAACTCTTCTACACTGAGGCTTATTACACACTGACGTTAAAATACTCGCTACAGCAAATACAAGGATTGAAGAATAGGAATATCACACGATTTTAATTAGGCCAGAAAAACTACATTAAAAAAACCATCAAACTTTTTGGACAACATTTATTGATTTTATAAATTATACAACTTTCGTACCTAGGGTTTCTTAGTTTGCAACTAGGAAACCCTAGATATGAAAATTCAGCGACGCAAAAATGCATAACTTCTCCAATAAATAAATAAATAAATATTGTATACATATACATATATATATATACATACACACACACATATATATATATATATATATATATATATATATATATATATATATATATATATATATATATATAGATAGATAGATAGATAGATAGATAGACAGTTGTACATTAAAAGAAGTTTGTGGAGGTTATCAATAGCATTAAAAATCGCTTTTTTAAAAATATATTTATAAAATTAGTAAAATCATGTTTTATAAATCTATGTCTGAGACTTTCGCTGTAAAACAGCATTTTAAAGAGTCTGGATTATTAATTTGCCCTATGCCAGTGTAATTTGAAATCATATACATATATATATACACACACGCGCGCACATAGCTATATATCTAGAAAACGGAGCTGTTAAACCTGACATCTTGATATGGGACAAAAGGGAGACAGTAGCAACCTTAGTTGAAGTCAGTGTCCCTAATGATGCAGGATTAAACAGAGCTGAAAGGGAAAAGATTACGAAATACCAAGGTCTTATGTACGACATAAAGAATCTGGAATCTTAGGAAAATCTCCATCATACCAGTAATCATAGGAGCAAGAACACTACTGAAAAAGAATTTCAAAAGCTATCTGCCGAATATACCCGGTGAACCGAGTGCAAGAGCAATACACACAATTGCACTTAAAGGGACGGTTAGATTCTTAAAAAGATATCTAGGCTGAAGTGTCTGAAATAGCCGGTGAATGCCTCATCTCCAGCAAAAAAGGAAAGATAAGATAAATAAAAAAATTAAAAAATGAGGAGAGTTTGAATAACTTACTAGACATAATCCTCGAGTGCCTTCCGTCTCTCTGTAGAAGGGTCTGTCAAGCCAACCTGACATGAGGATAATTCCTCCTGTATAACATCATTTTTTTAGTTCCTTGGCCTTTTGGCTAAGATCAAAGTGTAGTATTTATTTACTTATTGAAGAACTATGAACATTTGAGTTTCTGTTCTTTTAACTATCTTAAATATATTTGGATTTTTTTTACTAATTCTAATCATGTAACCAAATTAACTTGTATTTACCATGTGTTTTTTAATTTAATTTTGAGTTCCCATTTTCTCAGTATACTTCATTTTATAAATAGTTAACTAGTTTTTCTATGTTGTTACCCTACTGGCTGTCTGTCTCTTATATGTACTAACTTGTGAGAAGGAAACATACCTTCAAACCTCTCTTCCTTCTGATAAGTTTACAGTGAACTTCTTATTCATCTACATATACACACACACATATATATATATATATATATATATAGATATAATATATATATATATATATATATATATATATATATATATATATATATATATATATAGATATAATATATATATATATATATATATATGTGTGTGGGTTTGGGTGTGTGTCTGTGTGTGCATATGTGGATAGAATTTCTTTTTTGTTTAAACTGCGGGGCTCGGAATTACCCGACAAATAAACGGGCGCACGCTATCCTCTCTCAGAGTGTGGAACCCGTAGATCTTGCCAGGTCATCCATCTAAGAGAAGGAAAACTCTGATAATAAAACCATGCTACTAACCTCTTACGTTTTGGCAGCAAACCGTTGGGGAGGGAGGCCTCCTTAGTCTTGATTGACAACTTCCCTAGAGCTGGAATCTCGAACAATGTATCCGGTTTGCAAACCTATGATTGCTTAAGTAGATTGTCTCTGCTTATCGCCCGACCTTCGCACTCCTCTGTCTATTAGCCAGAAATAGAAGCACAAGCACTGAGAATCCTCTAAAGAAACCTAGTGCTTGGCCTTGTTTCCTGACTAGGACAATGAACGCCGTCTCTCTTTCTCTCTATCTGGGCAACTTGGGGAAAGTTTTTTTTTGTCACTAAGTCCAACATGACTAGTCTGGGTCGCTCTTTTTCAAACAGGTTGAGGGTGTAGGTTAAACAGCTTATCTGGTTGCTGTTTCCGACTAATAGTTAGGAGCCTAAACTCTTAGGTAGAGCTAAGAACGGCTTCTTCATCAACAGTTGCATAATATCGTGGGTAACTGTACGTGCAATATCGCGCATGAAATGGGTCCCTACAGTTATTCCCGGTGGGCTCACCCGAAACTAGAAACCCCATTGACCAAGTCACGACTAATGGACTGGTTGTGTAAGCTTATTGGCCCCAAACAAGGACCCACTTTGCCCTCCCCACTCAATGTACAAAATAATAAAACAAACCTAAACCAGACACACTACAAACACATCTTCGCCTCCGCCCTTGAGGTTCGCATTCAAAAATATCCGGGGACTTAAAACCAACATTAACGACGTAGAAACTTTTCTCCTGACAAACTCGCCGGATATCCTAGCACTAAGTGAAACACACCTTCAACCATCAATCTCCTCTCACCACTTTGACATGACTAATTACCTTCCACTTTACAGTACAAACTCTGACAAACATATGCACGGGCTAGGAGTTTATGTTCGGAACATCCTCCCCTTGACTAGAGAACACAGGTTAGAATCAGATGACCAAGTTTATATGTGTTTTAGATTGACCTTATATCACAGAGTTAGTTACTTATATTTCTTATATCGTTTTCCTTCGACCTAGGACTGTACCCTGCTTGACTCTGTCTCTGAAATCTTAGATAGAGAACTCTCACTCGACTCAAATGCTCAAATACATGTATTTAGGGATTTTAATGCACACCACCGTGACTGGTTGGGATTCTCCAGCGTAACTGATGCAGCTGGGAACTCGACGTTTAATTTCACCTCAGCTCACGACCTTCACAGACCGTCACTTTTACGACCCGTCTTCCTGATCGTGCGGACCAGCAAGCCTCACTTCTCGACCTGTTCTTGACCTCACTACCCGATTCTTGTGTGGCGAATGGCCATAGACCGCTTGAAAACTCTGATCACGTTGTGGTAATGATACTAACCACCATAAAACAATCATCCAAAAGCTGAAGAACCGTTGCTCAAAACGACGGGTAACTATGAACAGGCTGATTTTGAATCCCTCAAGCACATATGCGGTTGTATTCATTTTGTGTGTTTGATTTCGACTATAAGGTCACAGAGTACACAATCAAAAGAAAAATCTCAAGTGAAATTCCAATAGACTTCTTAGATGATTCTCACAGCAAATTGTATTATCTTTTCCAATAAAAAATTTTGTTTTTCTACCATCGGTCAGTGAAAGAGAAACTCTCTTAGACTAAGGCAATTATTATTTTTGTCTCAGTCTAGATTGCCACATTTTGGGAGGCTGAATTTTCTCCACATCAAAACTCGAGCCTGTCTCAAACGCTACCCTCGTCGGGATGCAAGCAAATAGGGGCATTCAAAGTACAATCGGCGTAAAAAAAGGACAAATTTGAATCGATCTCTTTCCCCAAGAACAAGACAGATCAGACGTCTATACCAGTGATCTCTGTGCGGTTCACTTTAGCTTGGACGGAGACCAACGAAGTCAGACTTTAAGGTCACAATAAAACATATATTAGTTGTTTTTTATGTAATGTTAAGTACGAGTGAGCTATTCACCCCACACTAAGTGCGGGCGTCCAACAAATTTCCTGTGCACTTAATTGCCTTCGAGACTTGTGACTTCTACTTTTAGCGTAATCTTTATGTGACCGTTTCTTTTGTTGTTATTTTTTACAACTGATTTATACTTTCTGACTGTCACCGTTATTCTGTCTGTCTGTCTTTCCGTCCGTCACCGTCACCCTTTCTCCCTCACTCTCTCTCCCTACATTTTTTCTCTATCTCTCTATTGCGTCTTCTGTACTCAATCAATGCTTTTATAGTCTGCTCTTCGTTTTTTATCATCCCTCTTCTTCCTCATCAACTTTAAAGAGTCATAAATCGCCGATTCCTAACTTCCACTTCCGTCCTTGTTATTTATTAAAAGGAATTCAGAGTCTTATTAAAAGCAACGTCTCTTTGTCCCGTTTTTTTATATTTTTCAGTTGTATTTATACATTTTACGTACCCTTTTTAGGGGGATTTAATGTTTCCTTTCATGTATACCAGCATTCTGCGACTACTCTATCGTATCTAATATTTATTTGAATGTAATATCCTAATTACATTCACTTGTTTCATATATTCAGTTGAGACGTTTCGAATGTTTGATCTTTCTATATTCTTAGTACTTCTATACAAATATCTTCATTAAAATTCTTGTTTCATCTCTTCAAAATAATCGAAACATTTTTCTGGGGTAACTTCGTAGACTTTTATCAAATATTACAATGTTAAAATCAAATCTATGTTGAACGGTACAAAGTGAAAAAGTCAATGTAAAGTTAGTAATAAATGATCTTGCAAAAGAAAATAATTTATTTAACATAAAAAACTATTTCCAACTAAAAGTGAATCTGTCTGCAAATAACGAAAGTAACTCACTAAAAATAAGATTTACTCTCCTTAAGTGATTTTTATTTCAAGGTGATTATTTAAAAATGTCTACATATTAGAAAACCGACGGATCAGATAAAGTATTTGTAAACGTGCATTTGTTTAAAAAACTATACAAGTCTCAAGTTGTTGTGTTTGGATGGGGTAGGCTTTCCAGAGTAGGTTAAAATACTTTGCGATTATATATATATATATATATATATATAATTATTTAAGCATGTATACATATATTATAAGGTAATACAATATATTGTGTACTTATATGTATGAAGAGTTCGTATGCAAAACGCGATAAACGCTATTTTCAAAATCACGATCTGTCCATACAAAAAGTGTTGCATATCAATACTCGACGACCCCCCACCAAAAAAAAAACACTATGTGTTACATAATATGATACCAAATTGTTTCTTTTTGATTTCAATTAAAATCTTCTTTCGTTCGAAGTCTAGATTTAATATATTTCTGTTTTTATTGTTTACGGTTTCAATTTAAACGAATTGGATTTATCGCGTTTTGCGTTCGAACTCTTCATATATATATATATATATATATATATATATATACATATATATATAATATATATATATTATATATATATATATATTATATATATATATATAATATATATATATATTATATATATATATATATATATATATATATATAATATATATATATATATTATATATATATATATATATATATTATATATATATATATATATATATATATATATATATATATAGTGTGTCAGGTTGTATATGAAAAGAAATCAAATAAAGTGCTCGATCATATCAGAGAGCTAATATAATTTATTTAGATACTGTATATTACATATTTCAGCAATGTACCGCGGTTTCATCCAAAAGGGCAGATTTAGACATCTTTAGTAAATTTCTGTGCCCAGTGGAATCATCGGCAAGCTGAAACGATTGTAGTCACGGCCCGATAGGGAATGGCGTCAACAATCTTTTCAGCTTGCCGATGATTCTATAGGGCACAGAAATTTACTAAAGATGTCTAAATCTGCCGTTATGGATGAAACCGCGGTACATTGCTGAAATATGTAATACACAGTATCTAAATAAATTAAATTATATATATATATATATATATATATATATATATATATATATATTCAGCATTTACTTCGACTTTTTCTTTTACAAATTAACCATCACATTAATGAGATGGTAAAGATTTTCAGTTGAATAATAAAGAATACCTTTTGAGGAGTGAATATTTTTGTTTACTCATGAGGACGGTTAATGATGCATATTGGTTGACATTGGATTTGAAAATTACCGTGTTGTAATCTGCAGAGAAGCAGTCGCGTAGTGGCGTGTTCCACGGATTGGAAGTTCTTCGAAAGAAACTCTGTTGATGGAAATTCAGTTTGACGTCAGGCACAAGGATTACAAAAGTTATTTGAAGTTGTGATAGATAGACGAGTTCATTTTCTGAATGTCTTACAAGAATGCACCAGAGATTATTGTTTCCAACATAAATGGTAACACAACGTTATGTTGACTACTCTCCATCTCTTTTTAGCCTGCGTGGCTTTATCTGGACTCCACGTGTTGGACGCGTCGCTAACTGCTCTATTGAATTTCTCCTTTGTAGCTTTGATCTACATTTGGAGTTAATTGATAACCACTCACGACATCAAATATTCCAAATGTTACCGTATTACTTTTATAAACCATACTACCGGTCGGGTAGAGGGTTGCTTTATATTACGACTGGCGTTTCTGTGTCTCTCGTCAACTGACTTTTTAAACTCTCTTCTCTAAGTTAATACCTGATCTTTTTCGACCAATCAAAATTTTCTATCTCTCACTACTTTACTCTCTGACAAATATTTTCTAATTGTGATGCATGAAACTAAATAAATGCTACTCTTAATTAGAGAAGAGCCGTAGTCCAATCGTAGTTAAGTGACTTTAAATCTTATTGTAGCTCACGTCTCCTTTGAACGCAATTATTATTTTGTTTCGGAATTGTTTAGATTAGGAATGAATAACTTATATTATTTGGATTATTCGGACTACTGTTCTCTTTTTGGTTGTTATTCTCGCAACGTTTCGGTTGATGTAACCTCCGACCTTTTTCAGATTCGTCCTGTTGATCTAGAGAATCTATGGAATTTCGAACGATACCTTTTATTAAATCCACGAGTGTAGATTTCTTTCGTTCTGTCAGCCATTATCGGGTAGAAGTCTTAAGGAATTCGTAATTGTATTCTTCGTATCGGTTGTACTGAGGCTTAAACCTTAAACATCCAGAAGAGTGTCACTTAGAACTGATTATAACTTAGCACTTTCATCCGTTGTGCCACGCATCTTTGCAGATTAAATAAAAATTTGCGAGGTCGACAAGACACAACTGAAGGAGGTCGGAGTTTACATCGACCGAAAAGTTTTAGAAATAACAACGAACATATGATCAATAGACGAATAATTCAAATAATTATTGGGTGTTCCCTTGGAGCAATGTGTTTCTTGCGGTAATTACCGCTAGATTGGTTGGAAATTCTATAAACGATCCAATCAGACTCTAATTAAAGAAAATACTGATTGTTTTCAATACATTCTAGTCTTTCATCGTCTCTTTCAATCAATGTTTTATGACGATTTCCTTATTGCTCTGTAAATTTAGAGAATCTATTATCAGTAATTGGTTTTGGTTTATTCTTCGAAGAAAAGGCTACAATTAATTCGTAAAAGAGAAAATGACTGTTTCCGCTTTGTTCATAACAATATTATTAAGGGAAAATTACTTCAGCTTTTAAACATTAAGATTCATTTTCTCTGTGGTGAAAGAATAACAACGATGAATAATTGTTAAAAAAATAATGATCATCTCTTAAATGATTTTTGTTGCACATATGACACATTCCAACAAAATGCCTATTAAAGATGATACTCAATGAAAATGAGTCAAACTGCAACGTCTTTCACATCTGCAACGAGCCTGTTGGCAAGTGTGAGTAGGTAGTAGTATGATGTTACATCAGCACCCCCGCTAAATAGATGATCAGTATTTTCGATGGCACAAGCGACTGTCATCGGTGTGTCATCTCTCCAATTAAATCTGGTCATTATAATGGTCGTAAAAAATATTTCATGATTCTCTAGTTTATTATGATTAATTAGATGCATATATTGTAGTGTTTAGTTAAATGTTATGCCATTTTTATCACATTTGCATCATCATTAACTTTTGTTCAATAATATTTACTATTTCGAAAAATCATTGATACTACTTTATATTACCACTATAGAACGTTTTTAACTTGATAAAATGTTTCAAACCAATACAAAAAATAAATAATTTAATGGTTAATCGAATCCTTCAGATTCACCGCCGGTCGTCTGCCTTGTCACTCAATGGCGTAGTCAAACGAGGTTTCGATTCTGCAGGGTTTTAATAAATTTTCGAGCCATTCGGCCTAGGCGCAAGCTACGGTTGTTGACCCGACTACATTATATTCTTTGATTTTCGAACCGGATATCCCTTATATGGGACGCCACTCGCTCGGACCGGTTCACGCCGCCAAGAATTGCGAAATCTGCTATCAATCTCGTTAATTCCGCTTAGTTCGCCAAAACCATTAAAAAATGACAAATACAGTTCACTAACAGACCGTTCAATTTTTCAGCTTATCGCAGTCGAAAAGTCAGGTGTCTTCGATCCCGATGCTTCACAATTACAAAGAGACATTGGACAGATACTAACCACCTGTAGGAACGAGCCCCAAGATACTGCTTTCATCTCTCTAGCTATAATCCGAGGCAACGCCATGTTGGATTCTCGCTTACCTTACGCTTAACTTCGCCGTGGGTACTCGGATTTCGTCTAGTGATTCGGTGGGTTTCGTCTTCTAAACAACAACGCGGAGAACGCCGGCTTGGTTTCAGAAGTGGGTTTAACATTAAGCAGACAGAGATTTAGTTGTTTTCTGCACGGGAAAAGGAGATAGAAGAAAAAAATTACTGAGGAAACATATTCAGGCCATTTTGTGCCACTGCTCCCCCCGGCCCCCGTCTACTGGTATAGACCCCTTGATTGATGAGTCAGGAACAAAGAGATTGACAAAGCCTCCCACCGCCATGACGTCACTTCCGACTTCTGTTTAGGTTCTTACCACCTTTTTGTGTTCCTACTACTCTCTGCATCTACCACTATCTAACACTATGTGAATTATGACTTAACCTCTCAACGTCTAAGTTTTCATGAATAAAACAAAATATGTCGTCGGTTGGAGGAAAGTAAATAGAGAATTATTGAAACGCACTTTTATTTCTAATAAATGTTCGTTGTTTCCTTTTGGCAACGTAAATAAATTGAATATTCGCTGATTAGAAACATTAAATATTTTTTGATTTAGTTATTTATTGACACATTGATTCATTTTTATCAATCAATTGCTTTGATGTATGGTCGTTTAGTTTTACGGCATATCAACACCTTTAAAGCGGGAAATTTGTCAAACGGTAATTTATTTTTACAGAAAATAACTTTTATGAACTTTTTCAAAGACTAATATTATAATACACTCACAGATGCTCAAAATGTCGTCCGTTCACTGCATAGCAGCGTCTTAACCTAGAAATCCAAACCCTCGTGCTGTATTA